>CANXME010001996.1:80000-647758 GCA_948144175.1 Closterium sp. NIES-65
ATACTACCCCTCGGCAATTTCCTAAAGGCCTAAACCTGTTTGCGAAGGATGGTAAATGATCATGCCCGGAAAAGTTTATTGTTTGATTTCATGCGGTTGCTATGTTTTATTTCGTTTATTTTGCATTTTGTCCGTGCTGTGAATGTATTCACGGAGCTTATGATGCCTGCTGGCCAAGGGCTGGGCAGCATTGGTGCTGTGAAGAGCATAACCGACTGGCAGTTGGTTCGAAGGAACTGATGCTCGTTCCTAGAAGCTCAAATCGCGGCGTGAGGTGAATCGCGGCCGTCCACGTGCTCCTGCCTCCCTTGATGTCTCAGGAGACCTTACCCCGAAGTGAAGAAGTCGATTCAGCAGTTTCCCCTTCGCTGTCGCCCATGCGCAGGCACTTTGTGCGTCACAGTGAAGAATAGGGATTGCGCAGCGCCCAAGAAGTCCTACTTTTATGGCTTCACAGGCAACACGCCCAGCCTGAAGGAGATTATCGAGTGCGAGGAGAAGCGTCAGCGACAGTTCAAGGAGTGCGAACAGTGGTGAGCGGGCGACGCTTGTTCGTGAGAGGGCGACGCATGATGGTGGGAGGGCGATGCGGGTTGGTGAGAGTGCGATGCATGTTGGTGAGAGTGCGATTCGTGTTGGTGAAAGGGCGATAATGTAGGGTGAGGTGCTAGTACGCTGCACACACACACCCCGGAAACCATGTGCAAGGTACTTTCTGTGCGGCGCATGATTCGTGTCATGGGAAGCCCATGCAAGCTGTTCCTTTGGAGGGAGCAAGCTTCACAAGTATGTCGGCATGTGCCTTCATTTCCAGCCCGGTCTTGCCCACCTCATCCCCGTCTGCATGGGCTCTGGGGCACAGCCGCCGTCATGGCAGCATGATGAGCGTTGCACGGAACGGCCATACCGGCTGTCCCTCTGTACCGGCTGTGCCTCTGCAGCGCAGAGGCTATAGAGTCTATGCGAGGCCCACCACGCCCGCATGTGCATGTGCTGTATGACTGACTTGTGCCACCTCCCCACCTTGTCCTTCTCTCTGCAGAAATATCCTACTCCATAAGGTCTCAACACCTAGCAAAACCGGGCATGGCAGCTGCCAAGAATTGGAGCATGTAGTAGTGGTGGGGGGAAGATGAGGGGGCTTCTGCTTGCTGAACTTAATTTAGGCTTGTGACCAAGGGGGAGTGCTCATTTCACTCTTGGTCATTCTGCATGGGTGTGCATTGATGCTTGTGTGCACCGTGTTGGTGTTTGTGGGTATGGTGTTGATGCTTGGGTGGGTGGGTGTTTGGGGGAAGTAACCTTTGTGCCTGGATGCCAATCAGCAAAGCAATTTATTTGATTGTAACAACTGTATTTCACCTATCATATGCTTCTTAAGACCCATGTGCAATTATTGAGCAGCCAATACTCAAATACAATGTGTGGTAGCCTAAAGCATCGCTTCATGTGGTGGAGATTTTGACCCTAATAAGGGGTATAGCTTTGGTCTTGGGTTCCTGCACTCATGGCATAAGACTTAAAGAGGGAAGTCTGAATGGGATTAATGGGGTAGTTGAGTGAATCCGAAAATCGTGCACTGTGTAGTAGTAGTAGTAGTTGCACTGTGACGCTTTTTACGATTTTTTTGTTCCTCTACTACGATTTCCGGTGTAGTAGTTGCACTGTGTGCTTGCACATGACGCTGGGTAACATTACAGTCAAGAACAGATGGCAGCCGCATGGCCATATCATGATTGCCATGCTGCCACCCTTGACTGGCGTGGATGCAAAATCCGAAGCGGGGAAGGAGACGCGCCGCGTGGTGTTTCAAAAAGCCATGGATCGCATCATGCAAGACTTCCGAGAGGCTTCTAAATGGTTGGTAATTTGTACATTTGATCCATTTGCCACCTACTCTTTCCAAAGTAGTAGATTTTCATCCCGTGGCAAAATCAGATGTAATGTCATGCGTGTTCCTCTGTTTTTAATCCCTCACCTGCCTACACACTCCAAGAACGTGTTTAGAACGAACAACAACACTCTCTGTCTCATGACCTCCCTTATACTGTACCTATGCTTTCGTTTTACCATCACACACACATTCATGACAAGCCTACCCATCCCACATCCCACCCCTTTCAGTCAACCCCCTCTCCATCACATTCTATCTTGCTTATCACACACATTACACTCCACACAAGAACATCATGCAGATAACCCCCTTCTTCCTCCTACCCCTCGTTCTCTCTCTCTTCTACCACTTCTTAACTCATTAGTCCATCAGACACATGCCTTCCCCCTTCTCTCGCATGCTGAATCCGTACACCTTTTCCCTGCCCCACCCCTCGCTTTGTTTGGTACTCCACAAACAGTGGGATCATCATGCGTGACCCATTCGGTGAACGTCATGAGGTCTACCTAGCCTTATATGCCTACGTTGCAGACCAACCGGAGGCATGTAAGGTGGCAGGCCCTTTTGCAAGCCACCAAGCGCAATATCCGTGTCACATGTGTCTAGTGCAAAGAGAGGACATAAGCAACATGGAGATTTCATCCGAGTACCGAACGGAGGCAGGTCAGGCGGAGAAGGTTGAAGAGTTACTTGCAATACCGACACTTACTGCGCGGAATGATGCCGCAAAAGCCATGAGCATCCACCCAGTCAAGGTGAGGGAGGGAGACGAGATGACAGAGATGGGAGTGAGGAGGGATGAGAGAGAGGAAGGAGGTAGGATAGAGTTGAGAGTGAGGAGGGATGAGAGGGAGGAAGAAGGGAGGATATAGATAGGAGTGAGGAAGGATTTACAGGGAGGAAGATGTGAGGACAGAGATGGGAGTGAGGAGGGATGAGAAGGAGGAAGAAGCGAGGACAGAGATGGGAGTGAGGAGGGATGAGAGTGAGGAAGAAGGTAGGACGAGGACTGGAGAGAGAATGGATCAGAGGGAAGAAGGAAGGAGAGAGATGGGAGTGAAGAGGGAAGAGAGGGAGGAAGATTGGAGGAGAGAGATGGCAGTGAGGAGGGAAGAGAAGACGGAAGAAGGGAGGACAGAGATGGGAGTGAGGAGGGAAGCGAGGGAGGAAGAAGGGAGGAGAGAGATGGGAGTGAGGAGGGAAGAGAGGGAGGAAGATTGGTGGAGAGAGATGGGAGTGAGGAGGGAAGAGAAGAAGGAAGAAGGGAGGACAGAGATGGGAGTGAGGAGGGATGAGAGGGAGGGAGATGGGAGGACAGAGATTTACAACATCTCTTCACTGTCACCCACGCCCTACTCAACCCCTATCCCTTTCAGTTTCCAGGCCAGGTCCCCTCTTCTGATATACCTTTCGCAACCCATCACTTTCCCCTCCCTTTGTTCCTCAACAGGCAGCAATATGGGGGTTGGCCTTGGGCGGAACGGATGTCGGCAACCCGTACAGGGCACTTCTTATCGAGATCATACATGCTCTTGATCTTGGCATCTTCATGCATATCATCTCCTGCATCAGAGCCATGCTAAAAAAGAGGAAGGAAACACACGTGCTGAGAGAGCTAGATTTTGTCCTGCAAACAATAGCACGTGATACTCGAATCAGTGGTTTCCGGCTACCGGGTGGAGAGAAGGGTGGTTACTTTGCAGGTGCTGCAAAGTTTCAGGCGTTTGAACACCGTGCCATCATGCAAGTGTGCACGATTGTCCTTGCCGGGCGTGTAGATAAACAAATTGTGGATGTTGTAGCTGCATTTGTCGACCTCTACATGCTGGCCTTCAGGAGGTGGTACCATACGGATAACACCCTCCAAGAACTTGACTAGGCAATCAAAAGGTACTCCGAGTTTCTGCCCTGCCTTCTCTCCCAATTGGTTTCTGTTCTCATTCCACTCCGTGCCCACACCTTCCATCCATTTCTGCAATTCCTATCTCTCCCATATCGGTCTTACCTTTCTTTCTCTCTATTATCACATCTCAATCTAATCCCTACCTTGTTCAATCTGATGTCTTAAAAAATCGGAACCTGCCACTATATCTATCTCACCACTTTTCAACCCCATCTGTTTCCTAGATTGTGCCTTGTCTCTGTCCCTCCTTCATCCTCCCTCTCATCCCTCCACTCCCATCTCTCTCCTCTCTTCTTCCTCTCTCTCATCCCTCCACTCCCATCTCTGTCCTCCCCTTTTCCTCTCTCTCATCCCTCCAATCCCATCTCTGTCCTCCCTTCCTCTCTCTCATCCCTCCACTCCCATCTCTGTCCTCCCTTCTTCCTCTCTCTCATCCCTCCACTCCCATCTCTGTCCTCCCTTCTTCCTCTCTCTCATCCCTCCACTCCCATCTCTCTCCTCCCTTCTTCCTCTCTCTCATCCCTCCACTCCCATCTCTGTCCTCCCCGTTTCCTCTCTCTCATCCCTCCACTCCCATCTCTGTCCTCCCTTCTTCCTCTCTCTCATCCCTCCACTCCCATCTCTGTCCTCCCTTCTTCCTCTCTCTCATCCCTCCACTCCCATCTCTGTTCTCCCTTCTTCCTTTCTCTCATCCCTCCACTCCCATCTCTCTCCTCTCTTCTTCCTCTCTCTCATCCCTCCACTCCCATCTCTGTCCTCCCCTTTTCCTCTCTCTCATCCCTCCACTCCCATCTCTGTCCTCCCTTCTTCCTCTCTCTCATCCCTCCACACCCATCTCTGTCCTCCCTTCTTCCTCTCTCTCATCCCTCCACTCCCATCTCTGTCCTCCCTTCTTCCTCTCTCTCATCCCTCCACTCCCATCTCTCTCCTCCCTTCTTCCTCTCTCTCATCCCTCCACTCCCATCTCTGTCCTCCCCTTTTCCTCTCTCTCATCCCTCCAATCCCATCTCTGTCCTCCCTTCTTCCTCTCTCTCATCCCTCCACTCCCATCTCTGTCCTCCCCTTTTCCTCTCTCTCATCCCTCCAATCCCATCTCTGTCCTCCCTTCTTCCTCTCTCTCATCCCTCCACTCCCATCTCTGTCCTCCCTTCTTCCTCTCTCTCATCCCTCCACTCCCATCTCTTTCCTCCCCTTTCCCTCTCTCTCATCCCTCCAATCCCATCTCTGTCCTCCCTTCTTCCTCTCTCTCATCCCTCCACTCCCATCTCTGTCCTCCCTTCTTCCTCTCTCTCATCCCTCCACTCCCATCTCTGTCCTCCCCTTTTCCTCTCTCTCATCCCTCCAATCCCATCTCTGTCCTCCCTTCTTCCTCTCTCTCATCCCTCCACTCCCATCTCTGTCCTCCCTTCTTCCTCTCTCTCATCCCTCCACTCCCATCTCTGTCCTCTCTGTCCTCGCACCCATCCCTGCCCTGCCTTTGTCCTCCCTCTCAACCCTTCTCACTCCCATCTCTCTCCTCCCTTTCTCCTCCCTCTCGTCTCTTGTCAGATTGATTCCAATGTTGAAGGATGTGTTTGGCGAATTTCAAGCATCCGAATTCAACATCGGCAAGGTGCACAGCCTTGTGCATTTGGTCGATGACATTCGACGCTCCGGTGTCCCCGTTCACTACAACGCCAACATGTTCGAGTTTTTTCACCAACCTCTCGTAAAGAAGGCATACCGTGCAAGCAACAAACGTGACGCTATGCCTCAAATCGTGAAGCATAGTGTCATGGCACGAATGCTGCAAGCTCTTGATGACTCGGACCACAACAAGGAGGATTCGCACCATGGAATGGTCGCCCTACAAAAGGTAGATGATGCACGGTATAACATAGTCCTCTAAATTGCTTCTAACCATCTTCTCTCTGTTTTATAACAAGTGCACCCCAATCCCGACCGCAGGCCATGGAAACTGGGAGAAACACACTCGTGGCCACGTCGCACAAGGTGAACTGGAGGGACTCTCGAGTTGTTGGCGGCGATCTTTGGCGGGAATACGAAACAGCAGCACCTGGCGACATGTTGCAGCTCCGCGCCTTGTTGTCACAACGACAAGCCGATGGCGTTGAACGAAGCAACGAAATCCAAGTCAGAAAGGGCTTGGCTATACCAGGTGATGAGGACTTCACAAAGTATTCTAGTCAAACGCACTATGTGCGGGCAACTCCAATGTTCATGAAGGCACCTTGGTTCAGTGATGTTGCTGTTTTGGGATCTGAGGTGGAAGTGTTACCGGATGGCACGAGGAAGCCCAAGGATGTGATCTGGTATGCGCGGTTGCTGCTCTTGTTCGTAGTTGCACCAAAGGATCCAGCAGCAAAATTGTCGGACCAGAAGGAGCGTGCGTTCGTTAGGTTCTACCGCGTTACCGACGAGGTGCATGCATCCCATTGTCCTGTGCTAAGGTGGGAGGAACCGGATAATGAGTATCAGGTGGTGGAGATTGACAGTATTTTGAGGGTGGCTCATGTGGTTCCTATTGCTGGGGATAAGTTTGTGCTCAATAAGTTCAAATTCTTCTGAAAAACTCCTGATCTTCACTGGTTTTTGTTTAATCGTATACAGCCTTTCACAATCGTTGCACCCCTTTCATAATCAGTAGAAAACCCATGCGGACCAAATTAGCCCTATTCTTAGCGAACCATTCTGTGAAGAGCATTTGTTGTTCATTCAAATCTGTTTGTTTTCTCACGCGGACCTGCGAGGATTTCAATGTCGTAACTGCGACACTGTTTTGCTAAACAATGGAAATGTTATGCCGTGCGAGGTGCGAATCATATGTTTACGCTGAAATTTAAACTCTCGATAAACTAGGTCGTGGTGACGAAATCGGTTTCTTGATTGTTTTTTTTTTTTTTTTTAACACAGCTCACTCGATTGTTAACGGCGGCACTGTTTGGCAGCACTATCACTTTCGTGTTGTCTCTTTGTGCCAGCAAGTTGGCAGTTGGTCTGTGGGCTTGGTACAGCGTACATTACAGTTTCGGCTGGATTTCTGCACCAAGACTTCCGGTGAGCTGTTGCCTTGCTGGCTAGCCGAGGCGCTATGCGAAAAAACAGGCGCGAAACTGTAGCAACACTCTGACTCTGTGCTTCGCAAAGTCGAATCAGTTTGCCCTGCTGGCTAGTTGCGCGACAAAAGAGCCCACCATCGATGTGCAGCGTTGACAGCTGGATGTTTCAAACTGTTGACATGTATGTGCATCGATCAAAATGTGGGCAGGGTCAATGTATTTTGTTGCGTGATTGCACGGTGCGGAACTGCAGAACCTTCTAAACATTCTTCTGTTCGACTCAAAAAAGATGTCGAACAAAAAAAAAACGTGTGATGTATCTGCCCGTCCGATCTGATCGGCAGTTCGCTAAAGTCCAGAAACACCAACGTCTTCTGTCCACGTCATTCCGACCTCATTCCGTTTTGCTAAACCGAGTCAGAAAATACACAACGTTCTGTACCGTTGGGGAAACCGCGCCATGCCCTTTTGGTCGCAAATTCGCCAGTAGCCACATTAACAGACACTTTCACGCACCGCTTGTGCTCACAGTATCCCGCCTAAAAAGAATCACAACGGTAGAAGCCAACGGGTAGCCTTTACTTCCCTGCTCTGTACCATATGCCATGTGTGCTCCAGCTATTCCTGGTGTTAAGTGCTTTGGACGGGGTAATTATAAAAAAAAATAGTACTGCCCCACAGCCATCTATCCCGACCTTTCGTTTCCATCGCTGTCCCCACTCTCTCTTCACCAGCGGATCCTCGTCCCCTCATGGCTGAACTCCCTCGTGAGTTTCTGGAGGGTCGTGCCAAGAGGAAGAAGAACATCCCTGCTAGGTTTCGTAATTACGAAACAGAGTACCCTGGTTCATGCGGGCGAGCAGTAGCACATGGAGAGTTAAGCAAAGCACAGAAAACTACTCAGGCAGGTACACCAGTCAACCCTGCTCCCTTGGTTGGTAGTCCTGCACCTGCCGCAAGCGGTCCTCCAACGGTTGCAAGTGATTCAGCCGTGGTAACTAATGGTACTACCGTAGTTGGATTTACTGCAACGAACGTCAGCGCAGAGAACGTGATAGGTTCTCAGGAGGACGGCTCTCACGACAACCTTGCCGCCTCAGGGTCCGACCTCGCCGTCGTCCGCACAGGTACTATCCCTTTTCAACCCACGAAAACTAGTGGTTTTCTTCTTGTGTGGTTCACTTTACTAAACCGTTTAGTTGTTTGTTTTCTTTTTCAGGGACCCCAATCTCCTCAGACCGGAACGTGTATCATCGGGAAGCTAACACGTTCAACTCGCTGGAGGCCTCAATTCGCGTTACACTCGCCACCATTGTGGATACGCTCGACAGCGTCAACGAGAGGCTTCGGCACACCGAAGAAACTCTCAGAAGTAGTTAAAACTTAGGTACTAGGGTGTTGGGTAGAACGAGAGTTACGAGAGGAAGGAGTCGAGAGAGTTTGACAAAAGAGAATGATTCAATATTGAGCGAGGGTACAAATAGGAAAGAACAAACAAGAAAGGTGCACCACCAAACAGAAACTTCTATGACTACAGTATTCTACACTACAGGCAGTTACAAAACAATATATAGAGTTATATATTATTCTGACACGCCCCCATAAGTGCCTGTAGGGAAGAAAGTGCAGTCAACGCCCCCATAATGGGGTACACCATACAGGTGCAGCGGAAGAAACAGATGCAGGCAAAAGCAGTGGTAACCGGTGCAAAAGTGGCAGAAACAGCTGTAGCCAACCCTCAGCCAAGGAAGAAGTAGTAACAGGTGTGGGAGGCGGCAGGTCGCCTGAGGAGCAGGCTCTGTGGCTGCATCAGGCAGCAGGACAGCAGCGGCTCGACGGCAGCACCTGCAGACCCCAGCAGGAGAAAACAAAAAACAGGGCAGGTGGCGACAGGGGCGACAGCTGGAGGTGCCAAAGTAGCAGCGGGCGGCAGCAGCAGATACCCGGCTGTCTTCCGCCACCCTCTCTCACCCTCCCCCCCACAGCTGCAAACGCAGCAGTGAGAGAGAGAGGAGGGGGGACGGCTGTTGGTGCTTCAAAATCTCTCTCACCAACCCCTCACACTCCCCCCCATCCCCCACAGCGACAGGCGCTGCAGGGAGAGAGAGGAGAGAGGAGGGCATCGGTTGGTTCCTGCGGGTACACTCCCGCCACCCCTTTACCCTCCCCCCCACAGCGACAGTCGCGTATGGGGCGACAAATGATGACGGCAGCTGCTGCAGACTGCCCACAGCGGTCGCCCCGACACACCACCTCCCCCATGGTCCGCCACTCCCACGACCTCCCCCCACAGTAGGAGCGCGCACGGCAGCAGCAAGTGCGACAGCTGCAGTGGGGACCGCGGGAGGGTGGGCGGGGATAGCTGCTCGGGCGCGACGAGCGGAATAGGGGGCCGAAACGGAGGCGCGACGAGGCGACGTCGGGGCAGCGTGGCCGCGAACGACGGGGCGACGAGGCAGCGCGACGAGCAGAGCGCCGCCTTTGCCCCGTCGATCGCACTGACGATCGAAACCGTCGCGGATTTTCACGCGACGGTCGCACTGACGGCCCGATCGCAGTAGAAAGTCGTCGGGAGGGAGGGCCGCCATGACAGGGTCGAAAATTGGTGGGCCCATTGATCGAAATCTAGCTCGATACCATCTCAGAAGTAGTTAAAACTTAGGTACTAGGGTGTTGGGTAGAACGAGAGTTACGAGAGGAAGGAGTCGAGAGAGTTTGACAAAAGAGAATGATTCAATATTGAGCGAGGGTACAAATAGGAAAGAACAAACAAGAAAGGTGCACCACCAAACAGAAACTTCTATGACTACAGTATTCTACACTACAGGCAGTTACAAAACAATATATAGAGTTATATATTATTCTGACAGAAACACAGCGAGCCCTCCTCAAAATCGTCACCGAACTCTCCAAAAACATCAATCTACCTAGCTGGGGGTCTGATGTTCAAGTCCAGGTGTGTTTAGTTAACCGATTCGTTAACCGTTCCGTTTTCGCATCAATGCTTTCCAACATCAAGCTAACAAACTCTTTCGTTGCTCTTTGCTGCAGGAGAAGTTTGGCGAAGTGTTTGACACGATGTTGAACGGTGCTAAGCTCGAGAATCGGCGGATCTATCCATCCCCCGAAGAGTTCAAGGCCGTTTTGTCTGATGTGCTAGATGTGCAGGTCGAAGAGGCTGCTAGGTTCAACTCTGATTTTAAGAACAAAAATTGGGGCGATAAAATGATAACTCTTTGCAATGGCAGGAGAGGGAAGCTTAGCACCAAATTTCGGCAGTGTGCATATGCTCTTCTCAAAGATCCTCTTGACAAAGTCGTCCCGAATGACGTCGACTCTCGACGGAACTACGCTACGAACTACCTGTGTGGTGAGTTACTGATGTGCTGATTTCACTATTTGTGACTACTCTATTTTTTTCTTTTTTGGTCGCTGCAGAGTTGTTTGGCCTGCCATGGCATGCTCTGGGTGAAAATCCCCTAGCTAGCCCAGCCTTTATCACCGCCGCCAGTGCGTGGTACAAGGAACCCCCCGAAGATGTTGCGCTCACGATCGATCAAGTCTGCTACATCCTGTATGCGGTGAGTGGTTTGAACTGTTTATGTATTAAATGCAAAGCTCCTCTTCTGTACTGATCAACTCTTAGTGTTGTCCGCCAGGTTGAGAACAGCATGATCACAAGCATGAGTAGTCTGCATTCGGAACAGTCATCAAACAAGCGGGAAATGGACATCAGGAAGGCCCAGATTGAGCGGTGGATTGACAGGGCCAATATTCCTCTTATAGCTGGTCATTATGATTTCGGTGAAGTGTGTGTCCTCAATTGGCGTAGGTAAAATGTTATGCCTTTTTAATGATATTTTGATTTTTTAATCTAGCCGAATTTATTGCATATAGCGATTAGAAATTAGCATGTGAGAAATTGGTTTACGTGCGTGCGTAAATTGGTGTACCAAGTTTTGAGTATAACGGATGTATCTATTCTATGCCAATTTGAGTATAACGGATGTATCTATTCCAAATTTGATTCCATAGTGTCGTATCTTTTGTGACTCTAAAGGGAGTCAACTTTTATCCGTTTTTAGACCCTAGTACAAATAATGAAATGTTACGAAATGACATGTGTAACAACATTCCATCCAAACCCTGCTGACATGGCAACATTTCGCGTGACTCCCAGCAGTCTGCCCGTGGTTGGCGAAGCTCCAGCATTCTCGAACACTTCAAGCACACTGTGTTTCCATGCAATCGCTACCCAGTATTTCGCACCAACATCGAGAACCCAACTGTCAGGCACATTCGAACCTGACTTCCAGATATTGGCGGGAATACTCAGGAAAAGGTGCGATGACGAATCGGATTCTAATATTCTAGGGAATACTTACTCGTCGACTGTCGCCTCTCGCGACTCTCGTCGCTCCAGCCGCTGAAATAGCCGCGCTGTTGGCGAAGTTACCGAAGCGGCTAGAAGTGATCATGCTCGAGCATCGCACGTAGAACTGAGGCTTCCAGCAGTTAGCTGGAAGCCTTCCTGGTGACTCCCGATTTCGGGAGTCCTGTCAGTCGGCTTTCAATGCGGGGGGGTAATTGTGGGGCAACAGAACCACCCTGCAGTCAACCTGCGCAGTGCCGAAACCAACCTGCGAGGCGACTGCATTGCGTAAGTTGGGAATCGCATGTCAGTTGGGGCGAGCATATCGATTTTGTTACCTTCCTAGTAGCCTGAGGCTACCATACGATACAACGTATGTATGTATTAGCTGCTTGAGCAGATCATGCAGCACAAGGATTCAAGGAGTCATACTAGGTGAAAAGAGTTTGTTACAATCACTGATACGCTGTGTTACTGATTGACATCCAGGCACCCAAGCACCCATCTACGAGAATACAGAATACCCACAATCACCCACATATTGTACACACACCACAAGGCTAACATCCATTGCAGCAAGCAGAAGGCTCCTCGTCTTTTCCCCGCCACTATTACACGCTCCCAGTCTTGACATCGGACCCGCGCGGCTGGTGGATCTGCGGAGAGAAGGACACGGTGGGGAGACGATGGCACGACTCAGTCCCAATAATATGATTGCACCTTACCAGCAAGAATTGCCCAGGCACCAACAAGCATAGCCCAGGCACCAAGCATAGCCCAGGCACCTACATGCATCTCCTACTCACCAAAAGCCGAATTTTTTGCAATCTGCAAGCGTTCTCGCAACTTGATCCTGGCATTCCTTCTTAGCCTTTGCGCTCTTTGCCCATTTCCAGAAAAGAAACTGATTCTCGTCGCAATTCCGTCTAATCGCGTCATGGCAATCCGATACTGCAAAAGGGTGACAGCAAAGGGGAGTCTGTTGAGTCGAATTCTTCACTTTGGGAAAAGGCCGCCTGAGAATGAGCGACATCAAGGGAGGCAGGAGCAAGTGAACGGCCGAGATTCCCCTCAAATATAAGCTGCTTTAGGGTGCACCCTGCTTGCCCCTTACAACCATCCGGTCGTAAGCTGTCAGTGCTGCCTGGCCTTATGGGCAGCACGAAATCACCAGCTGAAACGTTGCTGGGCAGGGAAGTAGCAGCCTTAGTAGGCTAGGAAAACGAGGATAGAGTGCTCTCTAGAGTTCTCTGGAATTTGCACTATCTCTTCACAAATTTGACAGTACAATTTTATAGAGCACATTCAAACATCGAGTCGCACTCCCAAGTCGCGACTCTCTCTGAATTTCTCAATGGTAACCCAACCCTTTGAAATGAACCTGCCGTGAAATTCAGAGAATTATTGCGGTACGGGATTGGACGGCGAGCTTGGTTACGGGGCTGTAATTTCGTCGGTGTTGTTGGCGAGCGGTCGGAACTTCAGAGTCCTGCGTTTCGTAATTTTCGTGCGTGGGATTGACTTGGGCTGCGTGTCGGAATCTGGTCGCCCAGCTGCAGGTTGGGGCGTTCGACCAATCCAAACTGCAGGTGAGGTGGCGCTTGACTTCCGCCCACCTGCACTGTTCTTGGCGCCGTGCTGCTGCACTGTTACAATTGTCTTCTGCCCACCTGCATTGCAGTTGGCAGCACTCGGCTGCACTGTTACATTACTTCCCCCTCCAAGTGGCGCCGTCCACGGCCCCAAACCATGGCTGGTCAAATAACGGTTCACGGCAGTTGCAGCACGGTCAAGGTGGCTCTCAGGTTCCCATGAGTCCTCACTAGCAGGCTGATCCTTCCAACGAACAAGAAACTCACGACCGTGGGGTGTGTCGCGGTGAGCAGTGATAGATGCAACTTCAAACAGGCCGGGGCTGCCTTCGAACATCGGTGGCAGTTGGCGTGTGGCTGGACGGTCGTGTGAAGGTGCACGGAAAGGGCGGAGGCACTGGACATGGAAGACGGGGTGTATCTTCATATAGCTGGGCAGTTGGAGGCGGTAGTTGACTGGTGAGAGGACTCGGGTGACGGTGAATGGGCCAATGAAGCGAGGGGCAAGTTTTCTGGTTGTGCCTTTGCGTAGGAGGGGTAGGTGGTCAGTGGAGAGTAACACTTGATCGCCAACCTTGAAGCGGATATCCTTGCGGTGGGAGTTGGCATAGTGGGTCTGTTTGGCTTGTGCTTTAAGGATGGAGGTGCGAGCGGCGTCGATGGCTGATTCGAGGGAGGTGAGGAACTCAAAGGCTGCTGGTGCGTGGGAGAGGTGGGAGGGTGGGGTTGTGGGGAGGCGTGGGTGCTGTCCGGTTGCGAGGTAGAAGGGTGGCTGGCCAGTGGAAAGGTGGGGTGTGCTGTTGTATGCAAGTTCGATGGCGGTGAGGTGGAGGTCCCAATCCGTTTGGCGAGCGTTAACTTGTGCACGAAGGGCGTCTTCCAGCGTGCGGTTCATCCGTTCGGTTTGTCCGTCCGTTTCAGGGTGATATGCGGTAGAAAACTTCAGCCGGGTGCCATGAAGCTTGAAGAGGCTTTGCCAAAAGTTGCTCAAGAAGCGAGGGTCACGGTCTGAAATGATGGCGGATGGGAGGCCGTGTAAACGTACTATGTGATCGAAGAAAAGCCGGGCTGTTTCGGGTGCGGTGACGGTTGTGTGGGTAGGGATGAAGTGAGTCATTTTGGAGAGTCGGTCGACGACAACTAGGATGGCGTTGTAGTTGCGGGGTGTTCGGGGCAGGTCCATGATGAAGTCCATGGTGACTTCATCCCACACTTTGGTAGGTGGAGGGATGGGCTGAAGGAGTCCGTAGCGGTTGGTGGTGCGTGCTTTGAGTTGTTGGCAGGTTCGGCATGTGCGTATGAAGTCGCGCACATCAGCATGCATGCGTGGCCAATGGTAGTCGTTGGAGAGGCGTGCGTATGTCTTCTCAACACCAAAGTGGCTGCCGGTGTCGTGGTATTCGGAGAGTAGCAGCTGCCGTAAGGAACGATCCGTAGGGACACAAATGGTCTTGGTGACAGCGTTGTACCAAAATGGGTCTTCAAATGAGTAGGCCGGGTCCTCAGGTGCTTGCTTGACAAAAAACAGGTCACGTTTGTAGGCGCGCTGAAACTTCGTGATGAAGGCATCATCCCATGTGATGCTGCTGGTTCCATGGAGTTGCAAGGGTGGGTTCGGAATTCGAGGTGGAGGTGATGAGGTGGGGCTGGTTGGGGAGTGTTGGGGCTGGTTGGTGGGTGGTGGGGCTGGCGGTGGTGGTCGGGACAAGACGTCGGCTGGATTGAGCTTTCCGGGGCGGTAGATGATCTGGAGTGAGGGGACAAACTGCTCCAAAAACTCAACCCATCGGGCTTGGCGGCGGCTGAGCACGGGCTGTGTTTTCAGGTGTTGAAGTGGGCGATGGTCGGTGTAGACGGTGACGGGCTGCAGCTCCACGTAACAGCGCCATGTCTTGATTGCGTGGACAATGGCAAGGAGCTCCCGATCGTGTGTTGCATAATTCCGCTCTGCCGGTTGAAGTTTTCGTGACTCGAATGCAAGTGGCTGCATCCCATGGCCATGGTCTTGGCAAAGAATGGCACCAATAGCGACATCAGAGGCATCGGTCCATATGAAGTACGGCCGTGATGGGTCAGCGACGGTGAGGACCGGTGCAGAGGTGAGTGCTGATTTGATTGCGGTGAAAGCGGTCTGCTGCTGTAGTCCCCATTGAAAGGCAGCTCCTTGACGAAAGAGATCGGTCAAAGGAGCGCAGATGTGGGAGAAGTTGAAGATGAATTTCCGGTAATACTTGGCGAGGCCGATGAAACTTTGCAGCTCCGCTACTGTGCGTGGTGCTGGCCAATCAGCAAGGCACTGGACCTTTGCGGGGTCCATAGCAATGCCTTTGGAGCTGATGACGTGGCCAAGAAAGCCGATGCTTGAACGGGCGAAGGTGCACTTGGAGAGCTTGGCGTAGAGGCGGTGTTGGCGGAGCGTGTCGAGGACGATGCGTAGGTGCTGAGCATGTTCTTCAAGAGACTTGCTGAAGATGAGGATGTCATCGAGGAACACGATGACAAAGCGGTCGAGGAAGGGCCGAAAAATATCGTTCATGAGTCCCATGAACGTGGCTGGTGCGTTGGTGAGGCCGAACGGAAGGACTCGGAACTCGAAGTGGCCGTAGCGGGTGCGAAACGCCGTCTTATTGATGTCGTCTTCGGCGAGGCGGATCTGGTGGTAACCGGAGCGTAGGTCGAGCTTGCTGAAAACCATCGCTTCCCCAAGCATGTCGAACAACTCCTCGACACGGGGCAGCGGGTACTTATTCTTGATCGTGATGGCATTGAGGGCGCGGTAGTCGATGCAAAGGCGTAAGTCACCTTCCTTCTTGCGGGTGAAAAGTACGGGGGCAGCGTATGGTGAGGTGCTGGGGCGGATGAAACCCTTCGTAAGAAGGTCATCGAGTTGGCGTCGAAGCTCCAAAAGTTCAGCGGTGCTCATGCGATAGGTTGGCCGCACGGGCGGTGTAGAACCTGGAATGAGGCGGATACTATGGTCAATAGCACGCTCGGGTGGAAGTTCGGCGGGTAGATCATCGGGAAACACGTCCTTATAACCGTTGAGCAGATTCTGAATGGTTGATGGCGGAGGGGTAGCTGATGCTGCAGATTCGGGAGCCGTGAAGATGACGAGGAGATGATGAGGAGGAGGTGGTGAAGGAGGGGTGGGGGCTGGTGGGTTGACAACTTCAGAGAAAGGGCGGAAGAGGTAACGACGTGGCTGCTGGGTTAGGTGGGGAGGGGAAGGAGGAGGTGTGTTGATGACTTCGGGGGAGCCTGGTGGTGTTGGCTGCTGCGCGGGGGCTATGAGAGGAGGAGGGAGAGGGGAGATATGGGAGGCTGGAGGTGGGGCAGGTTGGGGTGGATGAGTTGATGAGGCTGAAGTTGTTGGGGATGACCATGGGCGGCGGTAGGAGCGGGATGGGAGGTCGTAGTTGCCGACGGTGACGGTTGCGTTACGCCAATAGATTCGCGGTCCCAACTGGTACAGCCACGGTCGACCGAGAACGCCTTCGTAGCCGCCGAGGTGCATCTGCTCGAACGTAACCGTCACCTCGAGGCTTCCAAACATGCAGTGCACGGGGAGGAGGGTAGGTCCGCAGCGCCGTCGAGTACCATCTGCCATGATCACGTCTTGCGGGTTGCTGTTGGGATCTTCGGGGAGAGAAAGTTCAGCAGCAATGGAAGGAGAGAGGAAGTTAGCGGAGGCACCGGTATCAAGCAGAAAATCGACGTAGCGATCTTTGATTTTAGCCCATAGGATGATGGCGGGGTATGGAGCGTTTGACGTGGTGTAGAGTTCAGAGGTGCCAATGAATAATGGGGTCGGGAGAAGCGGGGCATGCGATGCGCCAGAGGTCTGCCCCACTGCTACTGGCGCTGTTCGTTTCCCGGAGACCTTTCGAAATTGCGGCGGTTCGGGCAGTGTCGCTTGATGTGGCCGACTTTCCCGCACGAGTAGCACGTGAGCGTGGATTGGTTGCGTGTGCGCTGGTCCACCACACCGAGCTCCATGGGAGTAGGACCATTGGTGCGGATAGTAGGACCAGCCACTGCGTGCTGCCTGGTTCGCCCTTGGAATCGCTGGTACGCTGCAAAGTTGATGGTGTCAAAACGCTCGGCGACACGAATCATCTCATCCAACGTCGCAGCGCCACGAAGTTCAACCTCGGTGCGGATTTTCGACTTCAGCCCACGCTTGAACTTGTCCATCTGTTCAGCAGCAGGGATGTCAGGAATCTCAAGCACAAGCTCGCGGAAGCGATTGATGTACTCAGCGACCGAGCGGTGTTGGCGTAAATCAGCAAGGTTGTCACGCGCGCGCTCGATGGCGTTGACCGGTTCGAAGTTCATTAAGAGCGATGCAGAAAATTCTTCCCATGTTGAAATTATAGCGTGGCAGCTCTGCCACCAAGTAGCAGCAGCTCCCCGCAGCATCATGCCGGCGTGCCGAGCCCACTCCGCCCGGTTGACATGACAAAGGGAGAGGTATTCCTCCACTTGGAAAAGCCACCTTCGCACAGGTAGGTCTCGTTTTCTAGGGACAAACGGCTCAGGTTCCGGTGCTTTCAGACGTGCAGAGACCACAGCAGGTGCTGGCGCTGGCACCTGTGTGCCCAGGATTCCACGTTCCTGGAGTTCGCCGAGGATCCGGTCACGCACCTCGCGTTCAATTTCTCGGCGCATATTGGCTACAAACTCGTTCCAGAGTTCCGGAGTCATATCCGACGGTCCAGCCATAGGGTCTAGAATATGGCGGGAGCGTGGGAAGTGAGTAACCAGGCTCTGATTACCAGTGAAACGTTGCTGGGCAGGGAAGTAGCAGCCTTAGTAGGCTAGGAAAACGAGGATAGAGTGCTCTCTGGAGTTCTCTGGAATTTGCACTATCTCTTCACAAATTTGACAGTACAATTTTATAGAGCACATTCAAACATCGAGTCGCACTCCCAAGTCGCGACTCTCTCTGAATTTCTCAATGGTAACCCAACCCTTTGAAATGAACCTGCCGTGAAATTCAGAGAATTATTGCGGTACGGGATTGGACGGCGAGCTTGGTTACGGGGCTGTAATTTCGTCGGTGTTGTTGGCGAGCGGTCGGAACTTCAGAGTCCTGCGTTTCGTAGTTTTCGTGCGTGGGATTGACTTGGGCTGCGTGTCGGAATCTGGTCGCCCAGCTGCAGGTTGGGGCGTTCGACCAATCCGAACTGCAGGTGAGGTGGCGCTTGACTTCCGCCCACCTGCACTGTTCTTGGCGCCGTGCTGCTGCACTGTTACAATTGTCTTCTGCCCACCTGCATTGCAGTTGGCAGCACTCGGCTGCACTGTTACTGTTGGAAGTGTGGGGGACGGGATTGCCCCCCACGCGAAGACCTCCCTTGACTCGGACCAAGGGAGGGTTCGTTCTTGGAAGGTTGGGGTGACGGCGGATTGTCCGCGTCGCCACGCAACCGAACTTTCCCCGGATTGAGTCCGAACATTTGTGGGGGCGACACTTGGCAGCCCCACAAGCATGCACGAAAATAACGAGGGTGCAAGCGAATGTTACGAACATTTCGCTACACTCGCTATTGATCCTTGTAACACACGATTGTCGGCGTGAAAAAACGAACCCGGCAAAGTCCGAAATTATGAACGCGGACGTCGCGGAAATTAGACGCGATCCTGAGTCCGAATTTCTGGCGAGTTGCGCGCGGTTCGATGTTACAATTCTGCATGAGTGTTTTAGTTATAAATCCAGAGAGCAAAACAGAGAGTTCATTCCTTGTACGACTTGTGTACCTATCTTCATATAAACAGCATTTTCTCTCTCAACTCTTGGGCGATTTCAGTGATCTAAGTTGCTACGGAATCCTTGCTCCGAGCCCGTCGGATTGATCCTAGGCTCTGGTTTTAACTCGCTAAGCTGAGTCTGTGGCTTCAGTTAACCCAGGACGGCTTCTTTCATGGTATCAGAGCTAGATTAGGAGTGCTCGCTCAAGCGTTGCTACGCCATGGGTTCCTCCAATAATTCGTCGACGACGAATACGCCAACGGCCCCTTCCCTCCCAACAGACTTCTCGACAACGCCGCACGTTGTCGACTTGAGCGCGGTGCCAATTTTTACCGGGGAACATTTCTCCTCGTGGCGCTTCAAGTTGAAAGTCTACATGATGGAGCGCGACTTGTGGGGATTCTTCGATGGGTCGGCATCGAAGCCCACGACGGACGCTTCAACCGCGGAGAAGGAAGCGTGGGTGCGCAAGGACAAAAAGGCGTTTGCCTTTCTTGTCTCCAAGCTAAGCCTCCAACTCGTCCCGATCGTGAGCCCTTGCATCGACCGTGACGGCGCGACTCGTGAAGCGTGGAAGCGACTCGAAGGAGAGCACGTCTCCAAGTCACTTCATAGCAAGCTTCAAGCGCGCCTCGACTTCTTCACGGTGCGGATGAAGGACGGCGAGTCAATACGCGCGTACGTTAACCGCGTGGAGGAGCTTGGCGAGCGTTTGGTGGAACTCGACGCGAGCGTGGAGGACAACGATTGGATCATGACGCTCCTCGCGGGCCTCGGTGAAGCATGGTCAACGGTGATCACGATGTTGGATGGGACGCAAGATACATGGAAGAAGGAGCAAGTGGTGGCACGCCTCATCAACGAAGAGGCGAGGCGCGCGAAGTTGCATGGCGATGCAATCGGCGCGGCACACTTCTCCCGCGATGCGAAGGCGAAAGGGTCGGGTCACTTCAAGCGGCGCAACGACGGCAACAACCGCGGGAGTTCGAACGGGAGCGCGGCGACCTCAAGCTCATCACGAGGAGGATCGGCCAACGCCAATCGAGCTCGGGCGCGAGATGCAGCTTGTCGGTTTTGCAAGAAGACGGGACATTGGTGGCGCGATTGTCCCGTTAAACCGGCAAATTGGAGGCCGTCTTCAAGTGACGACAACCGGCGCGCGCATGTGGCGACATGCGACAACAACGACCGGGAGTTCGTCTTCGTCGCAAGTGGAACGACCGTCGGTGGTGTTGACGCGTGGGTACTCGATACGGGTGCTACTCAACACATGACGGCGAGCGCGACGCTTCTCAACAACGTGACAACGGTGGCTCCCGTTAGGCGCGTGATGTTCGGCAACCGTGACACCTTGGATGTCACGGGACAAGGCGACTTGCGGCTCATGGTGGACGGCGGTCCACTCACCATCAAGAACGTCTTGGTGGTTCCCGGGCTCGGCGCCAACCTCCTATCCGTTTCTCAATTTACACGCAAGGGGATGCGTGTGAATATTGAAGGGACCACGATGGCGTTGAGCACGGCGGACGGCGTACACATCGGCACGGCACGCCAAGCGGGAGGACTCTTCATGCTCGACGCTCTTCCGAGCGTGGCGAGGGCTCAAGCGGCTACCTCGACAACAACTCTCTCGACGTGGCATAATCGGTATGGCCACCTCAACCACGCCGCTATTCAAGCTATGTCAACGAAGGGGATTGTCGATGGCTTGGAGTTTGTGCGCTCGAGTGGAGACGACGAGAAGTGTGTCGGTTGCCTTGAAGGGAAAATGGCTCGGAAGCCATTTCCACCAAGCACGAAGCCCAACGCCACCGAACCTCTCAAGCTCGTTCACACCGACTTGTGTGGACCCATTACTCCCGCGTCGAAGGGCGGCGCGCGCTACGTCCTCACGCTCCTTGACGACGCGACGCGGATGTGTTGGATTCGGCTTCTCAAGAGCAAGGACGCCACGTCAACCGCTATCACGAAATGGGTAGCGGATGTGGAGACGGAAAGCGGCTTCAAGGTGAAGCGCCTTCGCTCGGATGGCGGTGGCGAATACACCGCTCGGGAGCTCGGCGATTGGTTGGAAGGGCGTGGGACCGCGCATGAGTTTTCGACGCCGTACACGCCTCAACAAAACGGTGCGGCCGAACGCTTGAACCGCACGCTCATGGAGTCGGCACGGAGTCTCCTCTCCCATGCTCACGCGGAGAAGCATTGGTGGGGTGAGGCGGTTACGTTGGCAACATGGATTCGCAACCGGTGCGTGACCAAGGCGTTGCCGAACACGACGCCTCTTGAGGCTTGGAGCGGTACGAAGCCGGACGTCACCGACCTTCGCACGTTTGGGTGTACGTGCTACTACCATGTCCCGGATGCCACACGGACCAAGCTTGAGGCGAAGGCGCGGGTGGCGATGTACTTGGGTCCAAGCGCGGATCACAAGGCGTGGCGTGTGTGGGACTTGGAGCACGGGAAGCTCGTGGTGTCGCGCGACGTGGTGTTCTACGAAGACACCTTCCCGTCCAAGTTGATGCACGTGCCCTCGGTCATCATTGTCCCTCCCCCCTTGGATGCCGCGGATGAGGCGGATGTTGCTCCTACGGCTTCTCCTCCTCGTACGAGTGAGGGGGAGAATGGATCGGGTGCGGTTGGAGTGAGTGCGGATGAAGAACATGCCAAGGAAAGTGACCCTTCATCTCCTCCTCCTAAAATCACTCCCACCCTCGCATCCACTCGCACTCGGAGGACTCCTCGTCCCAACTCCAAGTTGGATGACTACTCTCTTGTGGCGGGGGATGATAAGGGAGGGGGAGATGCTATGTGTCTTGAGGCATACACCGACACACCGTCCACCTACCAAGGCGCCATGAGCTCGGCGGAAGCGGCGGAATGGGAACGTGCGCTTCAAGCGGAGTACGATTCGCTCATGGCGAACGACGTCTACGAGCTCGTCCCCATGCCCCCCGGCGCCTACCTCGTTGGCTCTCGTTGGGTCTTCAAGAAGAAGCTCGGCCCCAACGGAGAAGTGGAGCGGTACAAGGCGCGGTTGGTGGCGCAAGGTTATACTCAAAAGGAGGGTCTTCACTACAACGAGACGTTCGCTCCCGTCGCTAAATCCGCTACGTTGCGCACTCTCTTGGCGTTGGCGGGAGCACTCGACTTGGAGGTGGAACAACTCGACGTGAAGACGGCATTTCTCTACGGTCGTCTCAAGGAGGAGGTGTACATGAAGCAACCTCCCGGGTTCGACGACGACTCCGACCGCGTGTGCAAGCTCAAGCGCACGATCTACGGCCTCAAGCAAAGCCCTCGTGCGTGGTACACGAGGATCGACGATCACTTGCTCTCCTTGGGGTTCGTGCGGAGCGAGTGTGACCACGCGCTATACGTGCTCAACAAGGACGAAAAGAAGCTCGTTCTTCTCCTCTACGTTGACGACCTTCTCCTCGTGTCGGATTGCAAGACCCTTGTAGCGGACGTGAAGACGAAGCTTGCCGCCGAATTCTCCATGCGTGACCTCGGCGCCGTCTTCCACTACCTAGGGATGCACATTGATCGCGATCGAGGGAACAAGACCCTCGCTCTCCACCAATATAAGTACTTGGAGAGTGTGGTGGATCGCTTCGGCATGATCGAGAGCAAGCCTACACCGACACCTATGGAAGCGGCGTTTCATCCCTTGGCGGTGAGCGATGAAAACCCGATGGATCCCGAGAGCGCCAAGACCTTCCACTCGGTTGTTGGGTCATGCATGTATGCCGCGGTGAGCACGCGACCCGACCTCTCCTTTCCCGTTGGAGTGCTTGGACGTGTCGTCTCCAACCCCATGGTCGAGCATGTGCGAGCGTCACGACGTCTCCTTCGCTACATCAAGGGGACCACTCGTATGGGGTTGCACTACGAGAAGGGACCCGTGGTGCTACAAGGCTACACGGATGCGGATTGGGCGGGAGATCCTTCAACCCGCCAAAGCACTTCGGGCTACATCTTCACCCTCGTGGGAGGTGCAATAAGTTGGCAAAGCAAGCGCCAAAACTTGATTGCACTTAGCTCCACCGAAGCGGAGTATGTGGCGCTCACTCGTGGTGGTACGGAAGCGGTTTGGTTACGTCGCCTTCTTGCCGAGCTTGGGCACAAACAAGAAGGCCCCACTCCCATCTACGTGGACAACCAAGCCGCCATTGGCCTAGCCAAGAATTCGGTCCTTCATGGAAGGACCAAGCATATTCAAATCCGCCACCACTTTATTCGCAAGCTCGTTGAAGACAACGAAGTCGAGCTTCGTTACATCAAGACCAACTCCCAACCCGCGGACTTTCTCACCAAGCCATTGCCTAGAGATGCTCTTCATGCATGTTGTGCTAGGGTAGGCTTGCATGCTTAGGTGTGCGTGGGGTGCAAGGGGGAGTGTTGGAAGTGTGGGGGACGGGATTGCCCCCCACGCGAAGACCTCCCTTGACTCGGACCAAGGGAGGGTTCGTTCTTGGAAGGTTGGGGTGACGGCGGATTGTCCGCGTCGCCACGCAACCGAACTTTCCCCGGATTGAGTCCGAACATTTGTGGGGGCGACACTTGGCAGCCCCACAAGCATGCACGAAAATAACGAGGGTGCAAGCGAATGTTACGAACATTTCGCTACACTCGCTATTGATCCTTGTAACACACGATTGTCGGCGTGAAAAAACGAACCCGGCAAAGTCCGAAATTATGAACGCGGACGTCGCGGAAATTAGACGCGATCCTGAGTCCGAATTTCTGGCGAGTCGCGCGCGGTTCGATGTTACAATTCTGCATGAGTGTTTTAGTTATAAATCCAGAGAGCAAAACAGAGAGTTCATTCCTTGTACGACTTGTGTACCTATCTTCATATAAACAGCATTTTCTCTCTCAACTCTTGGGCGATTTCAGTGATCTAAGTTGCTACGGAATCCTTGCTCCGAGCCCGTCGGATTGATCCTAGGCTCTGGTTTTAACTCGCTAAGCTGAGTCTGTGGCTTCAGTTAACCCAGGACGGCTTCTTTCAGTTACACCAGCTCCTTGTGTTTCAGTAGCAGCAGGAAATAATAGAGAAACAAAAGCAAAAATAACCGCAGGAACAAAAACATGTGGGGACTTGGCTTGGTCATTCTTACTAGTCGTCTGGAGTTTTCGGCGACCCTGCTCGTCACCCGCGGGCTCAGCAAAAATCGGCGCGCTCTCTGCCGTGATGGCGTCGCCGGCGGTGTCTACCGCTCCCGATGCACCTGCCGCCGCGCCATGCCGACACATAGATTCGCGCAGGGGAGGAAGAGACAGGGCGAAGGGGTGAGGGGCTTTGGGAAAAAGGAATGAGTGGCACCTTTTTCCCGCAGCGTGGGGACGTGAGGCATGGTCGGTGGGTGGGGACGTGAAGCTTTGGTCGGATGCAGGGGTGTGCAGAGGGAGAAGCGATGGACCGTGCAGAGCGTGTCTCTCTTGAGAGGTAACTCTTGAGAGTGAATGGCTGGAGTACAAGTCGCTGGAGTGGTGCAGCGTTTAGCGGCAACGTTGCCGCTTGGCACGGTGAGAATGGGGGGATGGGGGAGGTGGGGGAAGTTGAGAGAGGTGGCAGTGGGAGTGAGGAAGCAACAATGGTGCAGGTACACGAGTGCCTTTCATTGTCGTTCACGCTTCTTAAAGCCTTTATCAGCATGGGTTCTTGAAATGCGCTCGGATATGCGACTTATTTTCGCACCGATCTGTGACGTGCCATCGCACGGGTCTGCGACGTGCCAGACCGGGTATGCGTCATGCCATCACCGACATGCCATCGCACAGTTCTGCAACTTACCGTCGGCTGTCATCCCATTGCCAGGAACCCGAACAGATCGAGAAGCAGCAGCAAATGATGCGAGAGTGACGGTGAAGGCAAGCAGGAGAGCGAGAGCAGTAAGCAGGCGCGCCATGATAAATACTAGTAGCTAGCGAGAGGATGCAGTGAGTTGGAAGCCAGTGAATGACGAGCTTCGAAGTGTGGGACTGGCGTTGGGAAAGAAAAGGTGTGGGTATTTGTATGGCGTGAGAGCGCGGATTGTGTGGTGGATGTGACTGATTGAGTTGAAACGGAATGTCTCATGCTCGGCGTGGTCACCATCGCGAATCGCTTTCCTCAGCGAATCACAATCCAGAAGTTCGGTGAAACGCGTTCCATCCATATTTCATTTGGATGAGTCGCTTGAATACGAAGTGGATCTTGGGTGGTGTGGTGTGTTATGCACGCTTCTAGTGCGTTAACTATGGATACGAATAGGTTTTCTTGAGTCGCAAACGGTTATGATAAAATATGATCGCGTTCACAAGCCGGTGTTTCACCAGCCATACACATTTCTCTTTCACCCTGAGTGCCCGAGCTGAAACCTGTGGGAAGTCCAAACCCGTTTCCAGTTTCAGTAAGTGGTAGTGTCGAAGTCGGAATGGAAGTGCTAGCTACGACGTCACACAGCACCAAGACGCTCGGTTGTTTGGAAAGGATCACTTCAATCCATGGACCGATCGTGAGAAGTTTAGGATTTATAGAACTTCCTTACAATGTAGTTTTCGTGGACCGTTCTACCCTTGATCAACCGCCACTTCTTGCACATTACCCTGGAAAGCAATTTCCTCTTGTGCCAAACAACCACGGAACTGTTTGAATCGCCGTGAGATGCGGGGAGTCTGACAGAACTGAGTTATATGAACTACACGACGTAAATAATAAATACATACCGTAGCTAAATAATCAATTAAGGTAAATGCTCCATGAGGATTAAACTCAAAGAGTGGTAATCGCAAAAGCACGAGTGTGTTGAAATAACCGAAAGGTTATTGTAAGCATTCCCAAAGGCTCTCCACTGTCGCGTCACTTCATAGCGAAGCAGGCGCCGGTACCAGTACCGCATTAGCTCACATAGAGCACACGGAAGGTCGAGGGTCACCCGAAGGTCAACACTCGAAGACAGTCAACGGACGTGACCCTTGAGTGTCCAGTAACCGCACAAGGCAGTTACGAAGTGCAACATGGTAACTGTCTAGAATGGCAATAGTCATGGTTATTGTAGCAATGTAATTCAGCCCCTCAGAGTACATGGCTAGCTAGGATCGCTATTTATATCTTTGTACTTCTATCTTATAATCATCTTGTTCTCTCAAGTCTTTAACAAGGTCACTACAAAGACTTCTCAGTTCTCTCTCTTATACTTAGGGTACACTCCGCTGTGGATACTGTCCCAATCGATGTATCCCAATCGAATGTACCGCTCTGAACCGAACTAAACCAGTGACGCGAAAATTTCAAAACTAGGGTGCAATTTGGTGTAATACGATGCAGTGTGGTAGAAACGATTGAGACACTTTCGATTGGGACATGTCCAGCGCGGAATGTATCCTTAGTAGCATTATCCTATCCACTACGATCCTTCAGTTATAACATCAAGTGGAAATTACAAATGTAACACACCGGTATGATTTTTGGAGTAAAATTCATTGCGTTTCCACATTGTGGTGCTTGACCACCATATATATTATCCTCTCACTCTAATTTCTTGAGCTCATACCTGTCATAATTGAATCAAAGAGGTCGGGATCCCTTTCTAGTCCCAGCAAGTGGTATTTTCGAACGCAAGCTATGGGGATGTGATCTGATGTCACCAATGACCCAAAAGCTAGTTTGCAAAGTAAACAACAAACTAGAAACCCAGAAGTCGGGTTTGTTGGATAGAAATGAAGCCTGCACTTCTCCAACTTATCACTCAAACACAGTCACACACTTGAATAACGTTTTTCTTTAACCACACTCATAGACACTCATCTAAGAAATCACTCAAATACACTCACACACACAAGTCAATGGATCACTCAAGCACACTCATATACACTGGTCAAACAGATCACTCATGCACACTCACATACAATCATTTATCAGATCAGTCAAACATACTCACATACAAGATCACTCACTGTCACGAATCCCACACCCAATCGCTCACCGACATATCAGCAGCCCTGGCATGCAACCACTTAGAGAGGTGCTCTTGTGACAACAGGATGAAGTGTGCACGTGAGAGTATATACAACTCAAACTCTTACTGTACTCACTCATCACACACGCACACATACGCGCGCGCGTGCTTACACACACACACATACACACACACACACACACACACACACACACACACACACACACACACACACACACACACACACACACACACACATACACACACACACACACACACACACACACACACACACACACACACACACACACACACACACACACACACACACACACACACACACACACACACACACACACACACACACACACACACACACACACACACACACACACACACACACACACACACACACACACACACACACACACACACACACACACACACACACACACACACAGACACACACACACACACACACACACACACACACACACACACACACACACACACTCACACACACACACTCACACACACACACACACACACACACAGAGACACACACACACACACACACACACACACACACACACACACACACACACACAGACACACACACAGACACACACACACACACAGACACACAAACACATATACAGACACACACACATATACACACACACACAGACACACACACGCACACGCACACACACGCAAACACACGCACACATACGCACACACACACACACACACACACACACGCACACACACGCACACACACGTACACACACCCACACACCCCCACACACACCCGCACACACCCGCACACACTTGCACACACCCGCACACACCCGCACACACCCGCACACACCCGCACACACCCGCACACACACGCACGCACACGCACGCACACGCCTACACGCGCCCACACACACGCGCCCACACACTCGCGCCCACACACACGCGCCCGCACACACGCGCCCACACGCACGCGCCCACACGCGCGCGCACACACGCGCGCGCACGCACGTGCGAAGACGCACGTGCGCACACGCACGCGCCCACACGCACGCGCACACGCGCACGCACGCACGCACGCACGCGCACGCGCGCGCACGCGCACGCATGCACGCACACGCACGCACACGCACGCGCACGCACCCGCGCGTACGAGGCCATCTCTGTGTCCATAGCTGCCTGCCACTGAGACGAGTAAGGACCCTCTATCGCCTCCGCGTAAGAGCGTGGAGTCGGGATGTCAAGTGCATCCGGGTCTCCCTCAGGGGTAAGCAGTACGGATACGAGATGAGGTGAAGCAGCCGCCAAACACTGGAACTCCTCCTGCCTGTCCTCAAGGACGTCTCGGCCAAGGGCACACTCACCCCCGACGGACGGAGGACAGACAAACTAAGACTCAGCGACCAGACTAGCAGCGTAGTCTAGACGACGGCGAGCAACAAAGTCGACGAGCTCAGCAACTAGGGCAGACGCAACAGTGGACTCAAAGGAAGGGTCAGTGATGACTGTAGCAAGGAGACGCGTGACAGTAGGACTGGCAGCACGAAGAGAGTCCGACTCCGGGTCGGCAAGAGCAGGAAGAGAGGACTCAGGAGGAGAAGGCAAAGGGGCACACAGAGGAGCAGCGGACGGATGTAGAGACATCCTGTGCGTTCCAGGGACAGTAGGAGGACGCTGACGCGAACCACGACCACTAGTGCGAGAAGGACGGACAGGCGACGCAGGGCGAGACGCAAGCTCACGACGCTCAGCAAGACCTCCAGTAGGACCAGTATAGGGAGAAGGAGCAGGCAGTGGGGAGGCCAGGTGTAACTGTAACTGTGACGGGACAGGCTGTGGACACTCTAAGGGAGAAGGAGGACCAGTAGAAGGCGGGAGACCGAGAACCTGCTGAAGGAGCGGAACGAAGTACGGCCGAGGCCGCACGGCGACTCTTGAGACAACAGGGAGAGCACCAGTACCCCCAGCGGCTGCACCAGCGCCAGCAGCACCTCCAAGTCCAGTACCTCCAGCAGCACCAGTAGTACCCCCAGCAGGACCGCCTCCAGGACCGCCAGCAGTAGCCTCAGCGCAAACACCCTCAGTAGCTCCAGCTCCACTCGTACCTGCAGGCCCAGCAGCTCCAGTACTCCCAGTACGAGCACACCCACTGCAGCGGAAGAACCTCCAGCTCCAGCAGCACGCCTCCAGCGCCGAGCAAACCACTCGCGCAGCTCCTGTGGAGAGAGTGGCTCCCGCCGAGACGAAGCACCCGGAGAACCTCCAGGCCCAGCACCGCCAGACGCCACACGAGCAGGCCCAGCTCCCTGAGGCTCCGCACCCCCAGGCTCAGCACCTCCAGGCGTAGCACCCCCAGGCTCAGCACCCCCAGGCTCAGCTCCCCCACCGGTAGCACCCCCAGGCTCAGCACCCCCAGTAGTAGCACCTTCAGGCTCAGCAACCCCAGGCGTAGCACCCACACGCTCAGCACCACCAGAGTCAGCACCCCCAGGCTCAGCACCCTCAGCAGCACCTGAGTCACCAGTAACCTCGACAGGCTCGACTGCGTCTACCTGGGACACACCTAAAGGGGCAGGACCTTGAGGGGGGAGGGGGTCTACCGGGGGGGGGACCTGGCACAAGGAAGAGCGGTGGCGGGGGGAGGGACGGAGTGCGGTAGGGGAAGAGGCGGTAGTAGGGGACCGACTCGTCAAACGTGACGTCATGGGAGGACAGAACACGGCGAGAGGTGGGGTGGTAGAACTGCCACCCTGGCGCGTCAGGGGGGAAGTCAAGGAAGACGCAAGGAGTAGCACGAGGGGACAACTTGTCCGCAGTCAAGTCGCGGACAAACGCCCGAGATCCCCCCATCCACAGCAAAGCTGGGGAGGTCTCCGGCCTGGAGACCCTGGGCTGACGGTTGATCTGATGCGCCGCGTACCGAACCGCAAACGGCCACAGAAAATGGGGGGAAGCCGCATGCATCATGGACGTACGGGCAACATCCATGACCATGCCAATGCGGCGCTCAGCAATCCCATTTTGCTGTGGAGAGTCCGGAAGCGTGAAGGTCTGGCGGATGCCTCGTGCACGACAGTAGGCTCGCTGAAGGCCAGAGGAGAACTCTCCGCCTCTGTCAGAGTGCAGACGCAGAACAGGAAAGTCCGAGCCAAAGCTTTGCCTGAGCTGGAGACGAGCTGCGCGGATCCAGTCGATCAACACCTCAGTAACATCACCCTTGCTGCTCAAGGGGAAGACTGTGGTGTAACGCGAGTAGTCATCAACCACCAGCAGGAAGTAGCGCTCGTGACCCTGTCCACGGACGCGGGCCGGGCCCCACACGTCCATGTAAAGCGTCTGCAACGGGGCCTCTGTCGGAGGAAACTGGGAGGAGTGAGGGGCAGCCCGCTGCCGCCCCTCGACACAGGGGACGCAAGCAGGGGCAGGCCCCGGGGGAAGGGGAGGGAGGGACCGGGGAAGACCAGAGACGAGGAGACGGGAGGCCATGCCTCGGGGACGAAGCAGGGAGGGGTGACCAAGGCGGTGGTGCCAGAGGAGATTCTCGTGAGACAAGAGGCGACACGAGCAGGGGGCAGACTTAGGACCAGACCTGGACGCTGCAGCAAACACCTGACCCGACGCAGCTACCTGACCAGACGCAGTGACTAAAGGAGACGCATTGGTCAGTGTGTACAGGCTCGACCCCGGCCGACGTGTAAACGTGGCCAGGTGTCGGCGTGTCCGAGCGTCCGTGCAGTGGGTCACCCGGTGACTCGCAGGAGTGAACTCGTGAACCCCTGCATCCTGTAGGTCAGCACCACTCACCAAGTTTGTAGAGAACGAGGGGAGGTAAAGACCAGACAGGGTGCCAGAGGGGGCCGCCAGACACGGGAGGACAGTGGAGAAGTGAGCAAGCACAGGACCCCCAGAGGGGTCTTCCAGGGAGACCGCAACTGGCCAACCAAGCGGCGTGAGTGTGGTGCGGTCTCGAAAGAAGGAGCGAGAAGCCCCCGAGTCAAGGGTGAAGGTGTGGGAGGCCGAAGCCGACGCGGTACCTGAGAGCGCAGACTCACCAGCACCTGAGGAAGTAGACGCAGTGGCACCTAGAGCAACAGCCTCGCTAGCACCTAGAGCAGCAGCCTCACCAGTACCTAAAGCAGCAGTCTCAATGCTCGGGTCGGGCGGAAAACACCGGTAACAGTCACCCTCATCACTAATAGTCACAGCATACATGGCAGCAAGAATAGCATCAAAGTCAAGGTCAAAGATAGCTACGCCCGCCCTAGAAAGCTCGCCCCAATGAGGGATCTCAGTGGCCTCAGGGAACTGGAGACGCCAAGCGTCCGTCAGGCGGCCAAAGCAGCGCTGAGTGGGGTGCGCACCCCCGCACTGCTCACCCGCGCGGTCGCCGGTGCGTAGGACGTAGGTGCACGGACCAGTACCCCCACCCCGCTGGCGTGCAGCGTACCACTCACGGAGCTGCTGAGGGGGGGGGGACGTCACGAGTGCGCTGCTGCTGCTGCTGCTGCTGGCGCTGACCACCACTAGAGCCGACCCTCTGCGTAGCGCCACCCCGACCAGCTCCACCTCCTCCGCCGCCGCCTCCTTCACCGCCGCCACCCCCGCTCCCACCGCCACCGCCATCGCCGCCTCCGCCACCGCCGCCTCCGCCTCCACTGCCGCCACCTACACCTCCACCCCCGCCACCACTCCCACCACCACCCCCACCCCCTCTACTGCCTCCACCGCCACCTCCACCGCCCCCGCCAGCCCCTCCAGCGCCCTTGCCCCCCTTGCCCTTGCCGGGGCAACGTCTCCCGCTAGGGGCAGACGCAACGCCGACCGACGCGAAGCCAACGAGTTCGGCCGCAGCAGCAGAGGCAACAGAGGGCAAAAGGGGGGAGGGGGAACACCCCTCAAAGACGGGGGTGCGAGGGTCACCACGAGAGGCTCCTACAGCGACTATGCTCTTCTCTGCTGCTAGGAGGGCCTTCTCGAGGAGGTCAACGGTGAGAGTGGTGGGGCAAACTGAGAGGAAGTGGTCCCTGACTACGCGAAGGGAGTCAGGGAGCCGGGTGACTATGTAGTAGAGAGTGATGTACATGGGGGGATGGGGGGGGGGTTTGGCGCAGAACTCACTGAGAAGCGCAGCGCGGTAGCGAGTGTCACTAGTGCGGAGGTGCGTAATGAGGTCAGCGACTGTGGGAAAGGCAGCAAGGTCAGGGAAGAGGTACCGTAGCATGAGGCGGCTCAGTGCAGAAGTGGCAGGGGAGGAGTAGCGTGCAACTACAGCGTCGTACAAGGTCTGAGCTCTCTTGTATTGGCTAAAGTGTGCACGCTCAGTGGTCGGTAAGTGGCGACGCACAGCAAGACGAGCAGCAGCATCGCGTGTGGCCCACTGTGAGCGAACAGTGGCGTCAGCATCAGCAGCAGGGGCAGGAGAGGCACCAGAAGTGAGGTCAAAGAGGGAGAGGCCGTCTGCCCTATCGCAATGGAGAAACAGCTGGAGGTCATCAACCCAGACCTCAAAGTCAATGGCACGGCCCTCAGCATCAAAAGTAAGGACACTAGGGGTAGCCATGACTGCAGTGGCCTAGTAGGGAGTGAGCTCACCAGTCCGAGGAAGGAGGTCCGGGGCGCATCGGTAGGAACAGCAGCGGCTTGACAGTAGGGCGGCTCGGCGGCTCGGCAGCTCGGCGGCAGGGCGGCTCGGCTGCTAGGCGGCTCGGGTGCTGGGCGGCTCGGCGGTAGGGCGGCTCGGCTGCTGGGCGGCATGGCTGCTGGGCGGCTCGGCAACTCGGTGGCTGGGTGGCTCGGCTGCTGGGCGGTTCGGTTGCCGGGCGGCTCGGTTCCTGAGCTGCTCGGCTGTTCGGCAGGTGGGCGGTTCGAGGCCGTAGGCGGCGGCTGCGTGGCCGCAGGTGGCGGCGGCGGGGCCGCTGGTGGCGGTGACAGGGCCGCCCGTGGCGGCGACGGGGCCGTAGGGGGCCTGGACGGGGCCGCAAAGGGGCCGTAGCGGGGCCGTAGGGGGCCTAGACGGGGCTGCGGAGGGGCCTGAAGGGGCCTGGGCGGGGCCGTAGCGGGGCCGTAGCGAGGCCGTAGCGGGGCCGTAGTGGGGCCGTAGCGGGGCCGTAGCGGGGCCGTAAGGGGCCTGGACGGGACCGCGGAGGGGCCTTAAGGGGCCTGGACGGGGCCGTAGCGGGGCCGTAGCGGGGCCGTAAGGGGCCTAGACGGGGCCGCGGAGGGGCCTAGACGGGGGGCCGTAAGGGGCTTAGACGTGGCCGCGGAGGGGCCTAGACGGGGCCGTAGCGGGGCCTTAAGGGGCCTAGACGGGGCCGCGAGAGGGCTGTAAGGGCGACGCGAGGGGCCTTAAGGGGCCGTAAGGGGCGACGCGAGGGGCCGTAGAGGGCGGCGCGAGGGGCCGTAAGAGGTGGCGCGAGGGGCCGTAATGGCGGTCAACGAGGCCGTGAGAGGGGCCACTAAGGGCGGCTCGAAGGTAGGGAGGGCACACAGAGCGCGACTCGGTCTAGAGTGAAGCGCGCTCCGGGCAGGGGAAAAAAATATATCGTGGTGGGCCCTAGGTAGCGTTCCCACTAGGGAACCTGCTCTGATACCATGAGAAGAAAGGAGAATGATTGAACTATGAAACAGTTGGGTACAAGTATTAACCCTAATTGGGTTGTACCCCTTATGGGCTACCCCACTACAGCCTACACAAATGTATAAACTATAATGTTTTGACAACACACACGTACACATACAAACACACATATTAGTTCACTCTCTCACTCACCAGCCCATCCAAAGCCCTGGCATTGAACCACTTGCTCAGCTTCTTGTGAAGAAAGGAACGTGAATGAGTGAACTATGAAATGAAGTGAGTACAAATATGAAACCCTAATTGGGTTGTACCCCCTATGGGATACCCCACTATAGCCTACATAAAAGAGTAAGCAAAAATGTTCTGACACACCCCCATAGGCAAAGTGGGGGAGAACAAGGGGTCACAAGACCAGTCATGCAAAGCAAAGCAAAGCTCAGGTGGATCACAAAGTCACCACACATTCCGAGCACAAGTTCAAGGGCCACAAGGCCAGTTCACATGCAAGATCATATATAAAGATATACAAGAGTCAAGCAAGTAAGAGCAAGAGTATGTATAGGTGAAAGTACAAGCAAAGTCAAGAAGTGAGCAAGTGAGGCAAGACAGGCACAAGACCCAGCTGCGTGCAACAACGCTAATGATCACAAGGCGCAAGTGCCTTGGTGAAGACATCAGCAGTGTTGGCCTCAGAGGCCACGTACGCAAGTCGCAACTGTCCACGCTGCTGTAGCTCACGAGCAAGAAAGTAGCGGAGAGCAATGTGCTTTGTCCTGTGCTCCAGTCGCTGCTCTCGACACAAGGCCAGCATGGCCTTGTTGTGTACGTACAGGACTGGAGGAGAACGAGGCGGCTCTCCAAGGTTGGACAGCAGGTAGGTGAGCCAGCGTAACTCTTGTGCAGCCATAGCCCCGGCGTAGATCTCAGCCTCACAACTGGAGCCGAGAACAAAAGACGAGCGGGTAGCCCGCAACAAAACAGAGCCCGAACCAAGGCTGAAGATGTAACCCTGTGACGACCGCTGCGTAGCCTGGTCGTCAGCCCAAGAAGCGTCCGCGTGCCCAGTGAGGACCACTGGACTGCGCCCTCCAAGCACTAGCCCCATGCCCGACGTACTGCACAAGTAGCGCAACACCCTCTTCGCTGCAGCCATGTGCTCTGGTCGGTGTCTCCCAGGAGCAACATAGCGTGCGAGAATGCTAAGAGGGTATGCAAGGTCAGGTCGTGTGCAGGTCATTAGGTACATGAGGCAGCCAACAAGCTCTGCATACGGGCCACTCGACTCTACGGACTCATCCGAAGGCAGAGCTGAGAGCGAGTGGCGAGTAGGCAGAGGAGTGGCCTGAGGCGAGGAGTACGTGAAGCCGAAGCGCTGAAGGACCTGCTGCACCATGTGTGACTGAGTCAGGGTAATGGTGCGGCGTGCTCTATCCCGGGTGATCTGCAAGCCAAGGTAGCTCCGCAGTTCACCCAGGTCAGTGCACGTGTGTCTCTTCTGCAGCTCGGACTTCACGTAGGCGAGTCTAGCAGTGTCAGCTGTGGCAAAGACCAAGTCGTCGACGTACACGAGGATGTAGAACGGCGGCAGAGAGGTGTCGGTGCGAAGAAACAACGACGGGTTGGCAGTAGAAGGAGCAAACCCAAGTGCCGCCAGCGTAGTTCTCAGTGTGTCGTGCCACTCACGTGGCGCCTGGCGGAGACCGTAGACTGGACGCCGGAGACTCCACTGGGTACCAGGAGGGAAAGACCCAGTGAAGCCAGGTGGGCGACGCAGCCAGATCTCCTCGTGCAGACTGCCCTGCAAGAAAGCAGTGCTGAAGTCAAGAGAGTGCAGCTCGTAGTCACGGTGAGCAGCAACGTGCAGCAGTACCCGAAGAGTGGTCATCTTCGGGGTGGGGGAGAAGGTCTGAAAGTAGTCAACCCCCTGCCGCTGACTAAAGCCAGGAGCCACGTAACGCGCCTTGAAGACCGGCGGAGAACCCGGTGGCCGCTTCACCCTGATGTTCGCCCCAGGAGGGGGAACAGCGTCAACGTAGGTGCCTGTGGACTTCCAGGAAGCCATCTCTGCATCCATAGCTGCCTGCCACTGAGAGGAGTAGGGACCCTCTATCGCCTCCGCGTAAGAGCGCGGAGTCGGGATGTCAAGTGCATCCGGGTCTCCCTAAGGGGCTAGCAGTACAGACGCGAGATGAGGTGAAGCAGCGGCCAGACACTGGAACTCCTCCTGCCTGTCCTCAAGGACGTCCGTGCCAAGGGCACACTCACCCCCGATAGATGGAGGACAGGCAGACTCAGACTCAGCGACAAGACTAGCAGCGTAGTCTAGACGACAGCGCGCAGCAAAGTCGACGAGCTCAGTGACAAGGGCAGGCGCAGCAGAAGACTCGAAAGAAGGGTCAGTGACAGCAGTTGCAAGGAGACGCATGACAGTAGGACTGGCAGCACGAAGAGAGTCCGACTCCGGGTCGGCAAGAGCAGGAAGAGAGGAAGCAGGAGGAGAAGGCAAAGGGGCACGCAGAGGAGCAGTGGACGGACGCAGAGACATCCGGTGCGTGCCAGGGACAGGAGGAGGACGCTGACGAGAACCGCGACCACTAGTGCGCGCAGGACGAACAGGCGACGCAGGACGAGACGCAGGCTCACGACGCTCAGTAAGACCTCCAGTCGGACCAGCGTAGGGAGAAGGAGCAGGCAAAGGGGAGACAGGCTGTAGCTGGGACTGTGACGAGACAGGCTGTGGACCCTCTAAAGGAGGAGGAGGAGGACCAGGAGAAGGTGTAAGACAAAGAACCTGCTGCAGGAGCGGAACGAAGTACGGTCGGGGCCGCGTGGCTACGCCAGAAACAGCAGGGACAGCTCCAGTACCCCCAGTAGGAGTACCCGCTCCAGCAGCACCTCCAGCAGCACCACCAGGAGCACTGCCAGTCGGACCGCCAGCAGTACTCTCAGCGCCAACACCCTCAGCAGCACCAGCTCCTGGAGAACCCTCAGACCCAGCAGCTCCAGCACCCACAGCACGAGCACCTCCGGGACGCTCGGCAGCAGCACCCTCTGCAGCCGAAGAACCTCCAGCACCAGCAGCACGCCTCCAGCGTCGGGCAAACCACTCACGCAGCTCCTGTGGGGAGAGTGGCTCTCGGCGAGACGAAGTACCTCCAGGCAGAGCACCCCCAGTCAAGCACCCCTTGTCTCAGCACCCCCAGGCTCAGCACCCCCAGTCTCAGCACCCCCAGGCCCAGCACCCCCGGGTTCAGCACCCCCAGACGCAGTACCCCCAGGCTCAGCACCCCCAGTCTTAGCACCCCGAGACTCCGCACCCCCAGGCTCAGCACCCCCAAGTGTAGCACCTCCAGGCTCAGCACCCCCAGGCTCAGCTCCCGCAGCAGCACCAGAGTCACCAGTGACCTCGACAGGCTCGACCGCGTCTACCTGGGACACACCTGAAGGGGCAGGACCCTGAGGGGGGAGGGGGTCTACCTGGGGGGGACCTGGTACCAAGAAGAGCGGGGGCGGGGGGAGGGACGGAGTGCGGTAGGGGAAGAGTCGGTAGTAGGGTACCGACTCGTCGAACGTGACGTCCTGGGAGGACAGAACACGTCGAGAGGTGGGGTGGTAGAACTGCCACCCAGGGGCGTCGGGGGGGAACCCCAGGAAGACGCAGGGAGCAGCGCGAGGGGACAGCTTGTCCGCAGACAAGTCGCGGACAAACGCCCGAGATCCCCAGACCCGGAACGCCGACGCATCGCCAACCTTCCCCGTCCATAGCAGGGCTGGGGAGGTCTCCGGCCTGGAGACCCTGGGGTGAAGGTTGATCTGATGCGCCGCGTACCTCACCACAAACGGCCACAGAAAATGGGGGTCAGTCGCATGCATCATAGACGTACGAGCGACCTCCATGACCATGCCAATGCGGCGCTCTGCAATCCCATTTTGCTGCGGTGAGTCCGGAAGCGTGAAGGTCTGGCGGATTCCTCGCGCACGACAGTAGGCACGCAGAAGGCCAGAGGAGAACTCTCCGCCTCTGTCCGAGTGCAGACGCAACACTGGAAAGTCCGAGCCAAAGCTCTGCCTGAGCTGGAGACGAGCTGCGCGGATCCAGTCGATCAGCACCTCAGGGACATCACCCTTGCTGCGCAAGGGGAAGACTGTGGTGTAACGCGAGTAGTCGTCAACCACCAACAGGAAGTAGCGCTCGTGACCGAGTCCACGGACGCGGGCAGGGCCCCACACGTCCATGTGAAGCGTCTGCAACGGAGCCTCTGTCGGAGGAAACTGGGAGGAGTGAGGGGCAGCACGCTGGTGCCCCTCGACACAGGGGACACAGGCAGGGCAAGGGCCCTGAGGAAGGGGAGGGAGGGACCGGGGGAGACCAGACACAAGAAGACGGGAGGCCATGCCTCTGAGCCGAAGCAGAGAGGGGTGGCCAAGGCGGTGGTGCCAGAGGAGGGTCTCGTGAGACAGACGGCGACACGAACAGGGGGCAGACTCAGGACCAGACCTGGACGCTGCAGCAAACACCTGACCAGACGAAGGGACTCTACTAGACTCAGCACCTGGAGGAGAAGCAGTGGTCAGTGTGTATAGGCTCGACCCTGGCTGACGTGTAAACGTAGCCAGGTGACGACCCGTGCTAGCCTCTGTGCAGTGCGTCACTCGCTGACGAGCAGGGGTGAACTGGTGGACTCCCACATCCTGTAAGTCAGCACCACTCACCAAGTTCGTAGAGAACGAGGGGAGGTAGAGACCAGACAGGGTGCCAGAGGGAGCCGCCGGACACGGGAGGACTGTGGAGAAGCAAGACAGGACAGGACCCCCAGAGGGGTCAGCCAGGGAAACCGCAACCGGCCGACTAAGCGGCGTGAGTGTGGTGCGGTCCCGAAAGAAAGAGCGAGACGCTCCAGAGTCAAGAGTGAAGGTGAGGGAGGCCAAAGGCGACGCAGTACCTGAGAGCGCAAACGCACTAGTACCTGAGAGAGCAGCCTCACCAGCACCTGAGAGCACAGACGCACTGGCACCTAGAGCAGAAGCCTCACCGGCACCTAGAGCAGCAGTACCAATGCCCGTGTCGGGCGGGAAACACCGGTAACAGTCACCCTCATTACTAATGGTCACAGCATACATGGCGGCAAGGATAGCATCAAAATCAAGATCAAAGATAGCTACACCAGCCCTAGACAGCTCTCCCCAGCGGGGGATCTCCGCGGCCTCCGGGAACTGCTGGCGCCAAGCGTCCGTCAGGCGGCCAAAGCAGCGCTGGGCGGTGTGGGTGCCCCCACACTGCTCTCCAGCGCGGTCGCCAATGCGGAGAACGTAGGTGTAGGGACCAAAACCCCCACCGCGCTGACGCTGCGTGTACCACTCACGGTGCTGCTGAGGGGTGGGGACGTCGCGAGAACGCTGCTGCTGCTGCTGCTGCTGCTGCTGGCGCTGACCGCCACCAGTGCCGCTCCGCTGCGAAGCTCCACTCCGACCACCTCCACCTCCGCCACCCCCGCCTCCGCCTCCACCGCCCCCGCCTCCACCTCCACCGCCGCCACCTCCGCCACCTCCGCTACCACCGCCACCGCCGCCGCCACTCCCGCCTCTAGTGCCGCCACTAGCACCCCCACCCCCGCTACCACCTCCACCGCCACCCCCACTCCCTCCGCCGCCTCCACCTCCACCGCCACCGCCCCCACTGGCCCCACCCGCTCCCTTGCCCCCCTTGCCCTTGCCAGAGCGGTGTCTCCCGCTGGGGGCAGACGCCGCACCGACCGACTCAAGACCAACGAGGTCGGCCGCAGCGGTAGAGGCGACAGAGGGCAGGAGAGGGGAAGGAGAACACCCCTCAAAGATGGGGGCGCGGGGGTCACCTCGAGAGGCTCCTACAGCAACTATGCTCTTCTCTGCTGCAAGAAGGGCCTTCTCGAGGCTGTCGACTGTGAGGGTGGTGGGACAGACTGCGAGGAAGTGGTCCCGGACTACACGAAGGGAGTCAGGGAGGCGAGTGACTAGGAAATAGAGAGTGATGTACATGGGGGGGGGGTTCTTGGCGCAGAAGTCAGCAGGAAGCGCAGCGCGGTAGCGAGTGTCACTAGTGCGGAGGTGCGTGATGAGATCAGCGACAGTGGGAAAGGCAGCAAGGTCAGGGAAGAGGAAGGGGAGCATGAGGCGGCTCAGTGCAGCAGTGGCAGGGGAGGAGTAGCGCGCAACTACAGCGTCGTACAAGGTCTGAGCACTCTTGTACTGGCTAAAGTGCGCGCGCTCAGCGGTAGGCAGGTGGCAACGCACAGCAAGACGTGCAGCAGCATCGCGCGTGGCCCACTGAGAGCGAACAGTGGCGTCAGCATCAGCAGCAGGGGTAGGGACGGCGCCAGAGGTGAGGTCAAAGAGAGATGGACCGTCGGCCCTGTCGCACTGTAAAAACAGCTGCAGGTCGTCGAGCCAGACCTCAACGTCAATGGCTCGACCCTCAGCGTCAAAAGCGAGGACATTGGGTGTAGCCATGACGACGACAGTGGCGCAGTGCAAGCAGTAGGGGAAGGGTACGCAGTGACAGCAGTGCAGTGCTCACCGGGCAGGGCATTTCGGTCGGCTCGGGAGGAAGGTCGCCTGGCGACACGGCCGCTAGGCTGCTGGGCGGCTCGGCTCCCGGGCGGCTCGGCCGCTGCTGGGCGGCTCGGCTGCTGCTTGGCGGCTCGGCAGCTCTTGGGCGGCTCGGCTGCTGCTGGGCGGCTCGGCGGCTCCGGGAGGCTCGGCAGCTGCTGGGCGGCTCGGCGGCTCCGGGCGGCTCGGCTGCTGCTTGGCGGCTCGGCTGCTGCTGGGCGGCTCGGCAGCTCCGGGCGGCTTGGCTGCTACTGGGCCGTGTAGGTAGGGCGGCCGGGCGGGCCGCAGGTAGGTCGGCGGACGGCCGCAGGTAGGGCGGCGGGTAGGCCGCAGGTAGGGCGGCTGGACGGCCGCAGGTAGGGCGGCGGACGGCCGCAGGTAGGGCGGCGGGGAGGCCGCAGGTAGGGCGGCGAGTGGGCCGCGACAGAGTGGCGGGGCCGCTCGAAGGAGTGGCGGGGCCGCGACGAAGTGGCGGGGCCGCGCGAAGAGGTAGCGGGGCCGCGACTGGGTGGCGGGGCCGCGACGGAGTGGCGGGGCCGCTCGAAGGGGTGGCGGGGCCGCGACGAAGGGGCGGGGCCGCTCGAAGGGGTGGCGAGGCCGCGACGGGACGGCGGGGCCGCTAGCAAGGGCGGCGGGTGGGCCGCTAAGGTAGGGCGGCGGTCGGGCCGCGAAGTAGGGCGGCGGGGCCGCGAAGGAAAAAGGGCGACTCGAAGGGTCGCTAAAAAAAGGCGCGCGCCTCGGGCGCGCTTCGGTGGGCCCTAAAGAACAGTCCCTAGGATGGGACCTGCTCTCATTCCATGTGAAGAAAGGAACGTCAATGAGTGAACTATGAAATGAAGTGAGTACAAATATGAAACCCTAATTGGGTTGTACCCCCTATGGGATACCCCACTATAGCCTACATAAAAGAGTAAGATATAATGTTCTGACACTTCTTGTGTGACCACTTGCAACCATTCTCGTGCTGGGCTGACGACAGGGCAGCACATGATTGGACCTGCTAAGCACCAATAGCATAGCGATAGAGCATCAAGAAACCACATGACCCACGTGACACGATCTTTGTATTGAAAGACGTGAGAACATGCGGAGACATGTCATAACATGCGTGCTGCAGTGAGCGACGCTTTTTGCCTAGAACACGTGACTATATGCTCAATCTGCCACCCTTGTCCCACGTGAAATCACCTGTAATCGGCCTGCCCTTCAACCCCCTCCCCCCCCCCCCCCCCCCCCCTGCAACTTCCCCACCAGACCTTGTGTGCTGGTTCGGGCTGGACATGTTTGCAAGCAATGCTGTTTGGCCTGTGCCAGCTATGAAGCAAATGGCGGATGAGGTGAGCAGGGGTATGGCACAGCACGCATACCATGGAACTACACGGCATGGCATGGCATAACATGGCATGACACCATATGGCATGGTTGCCTATGTCTTCAGCCAACCTTCCATATTTCCTTCCTCCCTCCCCCATTCTCCTCTTCTCCATTCTGCTCCTCCCACACCCCTTCGCCCAAGAGTAGAGGGTATCCTTAGCGCACGAGACACTCCCATGCGAGGGTGACGGGCAGGTCATGGACCCATGGACCCCCCTTGTGCCTGGTAGTACGGGGTCTTGTCGGTGCGTATGGCAGACTGACTAGCAGGTGTTTGAAGAAGTGCTTTGAGATTATAACAATCCCAAGTGGGACCTAGCGAAGGATCACTCAGGGTTGATCGCAGGGAAGTGTTGCAGCGGAAGTGTTGAACCCTAGATTAGAGTGAATGTAAATGACTGAGATTAATAATAGCATGCATACATCGAGATTATATAGGAAGTACAAAGGATTACGAAAAGACCTATACTAGCCATGTACTCATAGGGGTACATTCCCTTATTGCAGCGAATTCAAACCGTGCGGCACGGGAACCCGTTTCAAACGTGTTCCCGTTCTTTTCACTTCAAAATTTTCTGCCTGCATCAGTCTTGGTCAGACGGTTGATGCGTCGCTTTGACTCTTTTGACTCCTTGACTTCGTACTCGGTAGAGTCGGCTCTTGCAGCATACAGGAATGCCTTCTCATTGAACTTCATATCGTAACAGATACGTTTCAAAACACCCCTGTGCCCGGCAGTATGGGGTCTCATCGGTGCGCATGGCGTTGTTTCGCGCTCCTCTCAACGCTCCTTCCATCAACCCTGCATGTACATTTTCTGGCACGTCACCTACATTTGAAATTTATGTTGTTGTCAGCTACGCCGAGGATTAGCCACAAGTGAAGTGGCTGGCTTGTTTGATCGTGGTGTTTTCTTCTGAAGTGGTTGGTGCTTTCCGTTTTTGTTTTTGCTGGTAGTTGGATTGTGCGAGGCCATTCTCCCCTACTTCACCTGATTGGCTGAAGAACAATCCTAGCGACACTCATTCCAGTCACAGTTCATTGCTTTGCAAAGCTGCACACTATCTTTCACCATTGGGTGACGTTTGGCGAGACCCCTTTCACCCTCGTCAACCCATCTCTTTCTCGCTACATTGAATTTGCCGAAATTCTTGTTTCCAAGGTTTCGGGCTTTATTGCGCAACCTGACAGTTTTCGAATTTGTGTCAATCATGTCGACCACTTGTGCAACACGTCAGCACTATTTCGAATTTCCTAAATCCGATCGACCGACCCTTTTTCTACACTTGCAAACACGAAGTGTGTTGACAGCTATTGGGATCTAGAAGGCTATATACACCGATAAACGCACACTTAATAATCTCCACGGGGTCCCCTCCAAGGGTCCTTGGGTGCCTGGTAAACCAACCCCTATCCAAGGGTCCGTGTTTGAAGAGAGAATTACTAAGTATAACGTTAATCGAGAGTACTAGAGTGGTCCCACTCTGAGTTGCGCAGCGTTGACGATCGATTGGGTCTGTCAGAGGTCCACTGGAGATCCCCGATTGATCCTAGGGAAGGGTTAGTGGCTAGGATTCTGACATGTTATTAGAGCGAAAGTCTCGGGTTCGAATCCCGGTGTGTGCACCTTGGGCATCCCAGTGCGGGGGGGTGTCAGAGGTCCACTGGAGATCCCCGATTGATCTTAAGGAAGGGTTACGGGCACGTTAGCCTGGGGTGTTATGGGCGCACTGACCCACCATTGAAACCCAGTGGTTAGTGGCTGGGATTCTGACAGGGTCATGTGAAGAAAAGGCTCTTCACGTCAATACGTTGATAGAGCAAGTTAACTCGCCAAAGAAATTCAGAAAATATTTTCACTAGAAAGGATTGATGACAATCAAGGAGAGGCAAGCATTTTAGATTCCGTCTAACACACACGCAAAGGAAAGTAGCAAAGCTTGGGGGGTTATGGGCGCACTGACCCACCACTGAAACAAGCCCTTTTATCCCAGTGGTTAGTGGCTTGGATTCTGACAGGGTCATGTGAAGAAAAGGCTCTTCACGTCAATACGTTGATAGAGCAAGTTAACTCGCCAAAGAAATTCAGAAAATATTTTCACTAGAAAGGATTGATGACAATCAAGCACAAGCAAGCATTTTAGATTCCGTCTAACACACACGCAAAGGAAAGTAGCAAAGCAGTTGTAAAACTGAATTTTGGATCTTCGCCACGTTGTACTTGAAAACAGTTGCTCAACTTCTTGGGCTATTGTCTTCTTCCTCCTCTAATCAAAACCTGTATTCAATTTTCACTTAGGACAATTGCCCCTGCTGACTCCTCGCATGAACACTCATAGCTCACATGTGCCTCCAATGTGACTCATGCGAGTTTACAGTTGTAAAACGGATTCAGCAGTTGAATGACGCGAGTAATCGAATTGTACATGTGGCAAAATCATTCCGTAATGCGGCATGACGTTCGCAAGAAATTTCCCGTCCCGTGAGTCTAATCGAAAAAATGTTTTTTCAACTGTAAATTCCGAGCACCCCTCGTGCCACACGCACGACCGATATTTTTTCTCGGTCGTGCTGTACAGCGCGTCATGATCGAAATCATCCGCGTGTACAGTGCGGGACAGGGCCGAGATGGGCCCTGTCTTGTTGCGATCGTGCAGTACAGTGCACGCGCAACAAGACGCGGCACACGCCCGAGCCCTGAGGGGACACACGCGCGTATCAAACTGTCAAACATAATATATATGTTGTAGTTGTTTAGGCTACAGTGGGTTAGCCTATAGGGGGTACACTGTGAAAAAGAGAACGAGAATGGAATGGCTATGAATGAAGTGAGTACATATAGGAAACCCTAATTGGGTTGTACCCCCTATGGGATACCCCACTATAGCTTACACAAATAAGCAAGCTATAATGTTCTGACACACCCCAATAGGCAAAGTGGGGGAGAACAAGGGGTCACAAGACCAGTCAAGCAAAGCAAGGCAAATCTCAGGGTGGATCACAAAGTCACCACACATTCCGAGCACAAGTTCAAAGGCCAAAAGGCCAGTTCACATGCAAGAACACATATATATAGATATCCAAGAGGCTAAGCAAGCAAGAGCAAGAGTATATATAAGTGACAGTACAAGCAAGGTCAAGAAGTGAGCAAGTGAGGCAAGACAGGCACAAGACCCAACTGAGTGCGGAAGCCCTGATGATCACAAGGCGCAAGTGCCTTGGTGAAGACATCAGCAGTGTTGGCCTCAGAGGCCACGTACGCAAGCCGCAACTGTCCACCCTGCTGTAGCTCACGAGCAAGGAAGTAGCGGAGAGCAATGTGCTTTGTTCTGTGCTCCAGTCGCTGCTCTTGACACAAGGCCAGCATGGCCTTGTTGTCTACGTACAGGACTGGAGGAGAACGAGGCGGCTCTCCAAGGTCGGTCAGCAGGTAGGTGAGCCAGCGAAGCTCCTGGGCAGCCATAGCCCCGGCGTAGATCTCAGCCTCACAACTGGAGCCGAGAACAGAAGACGAGCGGGTAGCCCGCCATGAAATAGAGCCGGAACCTAGGCTGAAGGTGTAACCCTGTGACGACCGCTGCGTAGCCTGGTCGTCAGCCCAAGAAGCGTCCGCGTGCCCAGTGAGGACCACTGGACTCCGCCCTTCAAGCACTAGCCCCATGCCCGACGTACTGCACAAGTAGCGCAACACCCTCTTCGCTGCAGCCATGTGCTCTGGTCGGTGTCTCCCAGGAGCAACATAGCGTGCGAGAATGCTAAGAGGGTATGCAGGGTCAGGTCGAGTGCAGGTCATCAGGTACATGAGGCAGCCAACAAGCTCTGGATACGGGCCACTCGACTCTACAGACTCATCCGAAGGCAGAGCTGAGAGCGAGTGGCGAGTAGGCAGAGGAGTGGCCTGAGGCGAGGAGTACGTGAAGCCGAAGCGCTGAAGGACCTGCTGCACCATGTATGACTGAGTCAGGGTAATGGTGCGGCGTGCTCTGTCCCGGGTGATCTGCAAGCCAAGGTAGCTACGCAGTTCACCCAGGTCAGTGCACGTGTGTCTCTTCTGCAGCTCAGAATTCACGTAGGCGAGTCCAGTAGTGTCAGCTGTGGCAAAGACCAAGTCATCGACGTACACGAGGATGTAGAACGGCGGCAGAGAGGCGTCGGTGCGCAGAAACAGCGACGGGTCGGCAGTAGAAGGAGCAAACCCAAGAGCCGCAAGCGTAGTCCTCAGTGTGTCGTGCCACTCACGGGGCGCCTGGCGGAGACCGTAGACTGGACGCCGAAGACTCCACTGGGTACCAGGAGAGAAAGACCCAGTGAAGCCAGGTGGGCGGCGCAGCCAGATCTCCTCGTGCAGGCTACCCTGGAAGAAAGCAGTGCTGAAGTCGAGAGAGTGCAGCTCGTAGTCACGGTGAGCAGCAACGTGCAGCAGTACCTGAAGAGTGGTCATCTTCGGGGTGGGGGAGAAGGTATGAAAGTAGTCAACCCCCTGCCGCTGACTGAAGCCACGAGCCACGTAACGCGCCTTGAAGACAGGCGGAGAACCCGGCGGCCGCTTCACCCTGAAGATCCACATGCCACTGACGATGTTTGCCCCAGGAGGGGGGACAGCGTCAACGTAGGTGCCTGTGGACTTCCAGGAAGCCATCTCTGCATCCATAGCTGCCTGCCACTGAGAGGAGTAGGGACCCTTTATCGCCTCCGCCTAAGAGCGCGGAGTCGGGATGTCAAGTGCATCCGGGTCTCCCTCAGGGGTAAGCAGTACGGACAAGAGATGCGGTGAAGCGGCTGACAGGCACTGAAACTCCTCCTGCCTGTCCTCGAGGACGTCCGTGCCAAGGGCACACTCACCCCCGACGGACGGAGGACAGACAGACTCAGACTCAGTGACAAGACTCGCAGCGTAGTCTAGGCGACAGCGAGCAGCAAAGTCGACGAGCTCAGTAACGAGGGCAGACGCAGCAGAAGACTCAAAAGAAGGGTCAGTGACGACAGTAGCAAGGAAACGCGTGACAGTAGGACTGGCAGCACGAAGAGAGTCCGACTCCGGGTCGGCAAGAGCAGGAAGAGAGGACTTAGGAGGAGAAGGTTAAGGGGCATGCTGAGGAGCAGTAGACGGACGCAGTGACATCCGGTGCGTGCCAGGGACAGGAGGAGGACGCTGACGCGAACTGCGACCACTAGTGCGTGCAGAACGAACAGGCGACGCAGGACGAGACGCAGGCTCACGACGCTCAGTAAGACCTCCAGTAGGACCAGCGTAGGGAGAAGGAGCGGGTAAGGGGGAAGCACGCTGTAGCTGTGACTGGGACGGGACAGGCTGTGGACCCTCTAAGAGAGGAGGAGAGCCAGTAGAAGGTGGAAGACCAAGAACCTGCTGCAGGAGTGGAACGAAGTACAGTCGAGGCCGCGCGGCGTCGTCAGACACAGCAGGGACAGCACCAGCACCCCCAGCAGGAGCACCCGCTCCAGTAGCACCTCCATCCAGAACCCCCAGCAGCACCAGCAGCACCAGCAGTACCAGCAGCACCAGGAGCACTCGCTCCAGTAGTACCGCCAGTGGTAGTCTCAGCGCCAACACCCTCAGCAGCACCAGCTCCAGTCGAACCCGCAGGCCCAGCAGCTCCAGTACTCCCAGTACGAGCACCTCCGGGACCCTCGACAGCAGCACCCTCAGCAGTTAAAGAACCTCCAGCACCAGCAGTACGCCTCCAGCGCCGAGCAAACCACTTACGCAGCTCATGTGGGGAGAGTGGCTCTCGGCAAGACGAAGCAACCCGGCGAACCACCAGGCAAAGAAACTCCAGGCTCAGCACCCCCAGACAAAGCACCTCCAGGCTCAGCCCCCCCAGGCTCAGCACCCCTAGGCTCAGCACCCCTAGGCTCAGCACCCCCAGGCTCCGCACCCCCAGGCTCAGCACCCCCAGGCTCCGCACCCCCAGGCTCAGCACCCCAAGTCTCAGCACCCCTAGGCACAGTACCCCCAGTCGCAGCACCCCTAGGCTCAGCACCCGCAGCAGCACCAGAGTCACCAGTGACCTCGACAGGCTCGACCGCGTCTACCTGGGACACACCTGAAGGGGCAGGACCCTGAGGGGGGAGGGGGTCTACCGGGGGGGGACCTGGTACCAAGAAGAGCGGGGGTGGGGGGAGGGACGGAGTGCGGTAGGGGAAGAGGCGGTAGTAGGGTACCGACTCGTCGAACGTGACGTCCTGGGAGGACAGAACACGGCGAGAGGTGGGGTGGTAGAACTGCCACCCAGGGGCGTCGGGGGGGAACCCCAGGAAGACGCAGGGAGCAGCACGAGGGGACAGCTTGTCCGCAGACAAGTCGCGGACAAACGCCCGAGATCCCCAGACCCGGAACGCTGACGCATCGCCAACCTTCCCCGTCCAAAGCAGGGCTGGGGAGGTCTCCGGCCTGGAGACCCTCGGGTGACGGTTGATCTGGTGCGCCGCGTACCTCACCGCAAACGGCCACAGAAAATGGGGGGCAGCCGCATGCATCATAGACGTACGAGCGACGTCCATGACCATGCCAATGCGGCGCTCTGCAATCCCATTTTGCTGCAGTGAGTCCGGAAGCGTGAAGGTCTGACGGATGCCTCGCGCACGACAGTAGGCTCGCAGAGGGCCAGAGGAGAACTCTCCGCCTCTGTCAGAGTGCAGACGCAGAACAGGAAAGTCCGAGCCAAAGCTCTGCCTGAGCTGGAGACGAGCTGCGCGGATCCAGTCGATCAGCACCTCAGTGACATCACCCTTGGTGCGCAAGGGGAAGACTGTGGTGTAACGCAAGTAGTCGTCAACAACAAGCAGGAAGTAGCGCTCGTGACCCTGTCCACGGACGCGGGCGGGGCCCCACACGTCCATGTGAAGCGTCTGCAACGGGGCCTCAGTCGGAGGAAACTGGGAGGAGTGAAGGGCAGCACGCTCGCGCTCCTCGACACAGGGGACACGGGAAGGGCCAGGGCCCTGAGGAAGGGGAAGGAGGGACCGGGGGAGACCAGACACAAGAAGACGGGAGGCCATGCCAATGAGCCGAAGCAGAGAGGGGTGACCAAGGCGGTGGTGCCATAGGAGAGTCTCGTGAGACAGGAGACGACACGAACAGGGGGCAGACTCAGGACCAGACCTGGACGCTGCAGCAAATTCCTGACCAGATGCAGGGACCCTACCAGACTCAGTAACTGGGGGGGACGCAGTGGTCAGTGTGTACAGGCTCGACCCTGGCTGACAGGGAGACGTAGCCAGGTGTCGACCTTTGCTAGCCTCTGTGCAGTGCGTCACCCGCTGACGAGCAAGGGTGAACTGGTAGACTCCGGCATCCTGTAGGTCAGCACCACTCACCAAGTTCGTAGAGAATGAGGGGAGGTAGAGACCAGACAGGGTGCCAGAGGGAGCCGCCGGACACGGGAGAACAGTGGAGAAGCGAGACAGGACAGGACCCCCTGAGGGGTCAGCCAGGGAGACCGCAACCGGCCGACTAAGCGGCGTGAGTGTGGTGCGATCCCGAAAGAAGGAGCGAGACGCCCCAGAGTCAAGGGTGAAGGTGTGAGAGGCCGAAGCCAACGTAGTACCTGAGAGCGCAAACTCACCAGTACCTGGGGACGCAGACACACTAGCACCCAGAGCAGCAGCGTCGCAAGCACCTAGGGCAGCAGCCTCACCAGTACCTAGAGCAGCAGTCTCAATGCCCGGGTCGGGCGGAAAACACCGGTAACAGTCACCCTCATCACTAATAGTCACAGCATACATGGCAGCAAGGATAGCATCAAAGTCAAGATCAAAGATAGCTACGCCAGCCCTAGACAGCTCTCCCCAGCGGGGGATCTCCGTGGCCTCCGGAAACTGCTGACGCCAAGCGTCTGTCAGGCGGCCAAAACAGCACTGGGTGGGGTGGGCACCCCCACACTGCTCACCCGCGCGATCGCCGGTGCGAAGGACGTAGGTGCAAGGACCAAGACCCCCACCACGCTGACGCTGCGTGTACCACTCATGGAGCTGCTGAGGGGTGGGGACGTTGCGAGAACGCTGCTGCTGCTGGTGCTGCTGTTGCTGCTGACCATCCCCAGTGCTGCTCCACTGTGAAGTGCCACTCCGACCACCTCCACCACCTCCTCCCCCACCTTCTCCACCTCCGCCACCGCCGCCACCCCCGCCAGTACCGCCGCCGCCGACGCCGCCTCCGCCACCACTGCTGCCACTAGCACCCCCACCCCCGCCACCTCCTCCACTGCCACCCCCACTCCCTCTGCCGCCTCCACCTCCACCACCACCGCCCCCGCTAGCCCCACCCGCTCCCTTGCCCCCCTTGCCCTTGCCAGGGCGACGTCTCCCGCTAGGGGCAGACGCCGCACCGACCGACTCAAGACCAACGAGGTCGGCCGCAGCGGCAGAGGCAACAGAGGGCAAGAGAGGGGAAGGAGAACACCCCTCAAAGATGGGGGCGAGGGGGTCACCTCGAGAGGCACCTACAGCGACGATGCTCTTCTCCGCCGCTAGGAGGGCCTTCTCTAGGCTGACGACTGTGAGAGTGGTGGGACAGACCGCAAGGAAGTGGTCCCGGACTACACGAAGGGAGTTGGGGAGGCGGGTGACTAGAAAGTAGAGAGTGATGTACATGGGGGGGGGGGGTGGTTCTTGGCGCAGAAGTCAGCAGGAAGCGCAGCGCGGTAGCAGGTGTCACTAGTGCGGAGGTGCGTAATGAGATCAGCGACTGTGGGAAAGGCGGCAAGGTCAGGGAAGAGGAAGGGTAGCATGAGGCGGCTCAGTGCAGCAGTGGCAGGGGAGGAGTAGCGCGCAACTACAGCGTCGTACAAGGTCTGAGCACTCTTGTACTGACTAAAGTGCGCACGCTCAGAGGTAGGGAGGTGGCGACGCACAGCAAGACGTGCAGCAGCATCGCGCGTGGCCCACTGGGAGCGAACAGTAGGGTCAGCATCAGCAGCAGGGGCAGGGGAAGCGCCAGAGGTAAGGTCAAAGAGAGAGAGGCCGTCTGCCCTATTGCACTGTAAGAACAGCTGCAGGTCATCTACCCAGACCTCAAAGTCAATGGCTCGACCCTCAGTGTCAAAAGCGAGGACACTGGGGCTAGCCATGACGACAGACGCCTAGTCGTGCAAGTAGTAGGGTGAGGGCAGTGCAGTGAAAAAGAAGGCTCTGTGCTCACCAGACTGGGCAGAACGGGCGGTCTGGAAGTAGGGCAGCTCAGCGGCTGGCGGCTCGGCTACTGGGCGGCTCGGCTGCTCAGCGGCTCGGCTGCTGGGCGGCTCGGCGGCTCGGCTGCTCGGCTGCTGGGCGGCTCGGCGGCTCGGCGGCTCGGCTGCTGGGCGGCACGGCGGCTCGGCTGCTGGGCGGCTCGGCGGGCAGCTGTTGGGCGGCTCGGCGGTCAGCGGCTGGGCGGTCGGGCGGCTCTGGTTCAGGGCGGCGCGGCGGTCGTAGGTTGGGCGGCGGGGCCGCCGAAGGGTAGGGCGGCGGGGCCGCGAAGGGTAGGGCGGCGGGGCCGCAAAGGGTAGGGCGGGGGGGCCGTCGAAGTAGGGCGGCGGGGCCGCGAAGGGTAGGGCGGCGGGGCCGTCGAAGTAGGGCGGCGGGGCCGCGAAGGGTAGGGCGGCGGGGCCGCGACGTAGGGTAGGGCGGCGGGGCCGCGACTTTAGGGCGGCGGGGCCGTCGAAGTAGAGCGGCGGGGCCGCGAAGGGTAGGGCGGCGGGGCCGCGACGAAGGGTAGGGCGGCGGGGCCGCGACGTAGGGCGGCGGGGCCGACAAAGTAGGGCGGCGGGGCCGTCAAAGGGTAGGGCGGCGGGGCCGCGACGTAGGGCTGCGGGGCCGTGTAAGGGTAGGACGGCGGGGCCGCGACCGAAAAGGCGGCGCGACGGGCCGCTAGGGGGAGGGCGAGACGACGGGTCGCTAAAAAAAAAAAAGAACGCGCGCCTCGGGGCGCGCTTCGCTGGGCCCAAGGAACAGCCCCTAGGAGGGGACCTGCTCTGATTCCATGTGAAAAAGAGAACGAGAATGGAATGACTATGAATGAAGTGAGTACATATAGGAAACCCTAATTGGGTTGTACCCCCTATGGGATACCCCACTATAGCCTACACAAATAAGCAAGCTATAATGTTATGACATACACAATTCTAGGGTTTCCTACTTGTACTCATTTCACTGTTAGTTCATCCATTTCTCGTTTCTTCTCATGGTATCGAGCAAGTTCCCTAGTGGGAACTGATCCTAGGGCCCACCATCGAAAATTCAGTTCCCTCCCCTCCCCCAGGGCCCTGGCCCTACCTGTGTCCCCTGTGTCGAGGGGCGCCAGCGTGCTGCCCCTCACTCCTCCCAGTTTCCTCCGACTGAGGCCCCGTTGCAGACGCTTCACATGGACGTGTGGGGCCCAGCCCGCGTCCATGGGCAGGGTCACGAGCGCTACTTCCTCTTGGTGGTTGACGACTACTCGCGTTACACCACAGTCTTCCCCTTGCGCAGCAAGGGTGATGTCACTGAGGTGCTGATCAACTGGATCCGCGCATCTCGTCTCCAGCTCAGGCAAAGCTTTGGCTCGGACTTTCTAGTTCTGCGTCTGCACTCGGACAGAGGCGGAGAGTTCTCCTCTGGCCTTCTGCGAGCCTACTGTCGTGCACGAGGCATCCGTCAGACCTTCAAGCTTCCAGACTCCCCGCAGCAAAATGGGATTGCTGACCGCCGCATTGGCATGGTCATGGACGTCGCTCGTACGTCCATGATGCATGCGGCTGCCCCCCATTTTCTGTAGCCGTTTGCGGTCAGGTACGCGGCGCATCAGATCAACCTTCACCCCAGGGTCTCCAGGCCGGAGACCTCCCCAACCTTGCTGTGGACGGGGAAGGTTGGCGATGCATCGGCATTCCGGGTCTGGGGATCTCGGGCGTTTGTCCGCGACTTGTCTGCGGACAAGCTGTCCCCTCGTGCTGCTCCTCGCGTCTTCCTGGGGTTCCCCCCTGACGCGCCTGGGTGGCAGTTCTACCACCCCACCTAGTTGGTTTCGAGTCGGTCGGCGCTGCGTCTGCCCAGAGCGGGAAACACCGCACCGGCAAGGGCAAGGGGGGCAAGGGCGCTGGAGGGGCTGGCGGGGGTGGCGGAGGCGGCGGTGGAGGCAGTGGAGGGGGTGGGGGTGGTGGTGGGAGTGGTGGCGGGACAGTGGCAGGCAGCTATGGACGCAGAGATGGCTTCCTGGAAGTCCACAGGCACCTACGTTGACGCTGTCCCCCCTCCTGGGGCGAACATCGTCAGTGACATGTGGATCTTCAGGGTGAAGCGGCCGCCGGGTTCTCCGCCTGTCTTCAAGGCGCGTTACGTGGCTCGTGGCTTCAGTCAGCGGTAGGGAGTTGACTACTTTCAGACCTTCTCCCCCACCTCGAAGATGACCACTCTTCGCGTACTGCTGCACGTTGCTGCTCACCGTGACTACGAGCTGCACTCTCTCGACTTCAGCACTGCTTTCTTGCAGGGCAGCCTGCACGAGGAGATCTGGCTGCACCGCCCACCTGGCTTCACTGGATCTTTCCCTCCTGGTACCCAGTGGAGTCTCCGGCGTCCAGTCTACGGTCTCCGCCAGGCGCCACGTGAGTGGCACGACACACTGGGGATTACACTTGCGGCACTTGGGTTTGCTCCTTCTACTGCCGACCCGTCGCTGTTTCTGCGCATCGACACCTCTCTGCCGCCGTTCTACATCCTCGTGTACGTCGACGACTTGGTCTTTGCCACACGTGACACTGCTGGACTCGCCTACGTGAAGTCCGAGCTGCAGAAGAGACACACGTGCACTGAACTGGGTGAACTGCGTAGCTACCTTGGCTTGCAGATCACCCGGGACCGAGCACGCCGCACCATTACCCTGACTCAGTCACACATGGTGCAGCAGGTCCTTCAGCTCTTCGGCTTCACGTACTCCTCGCCTCAGGCCACTCCTCTACCTACTCGCCACTCGCTCTCAGCTCTGCCTTCGGATGAGTCTGTAGAGTCGAGTGGCCCGTATCCAGAGCTTGTTGGCTGCCTCATGTACCTGATGACCTGCACACGACCTGACCTTGCATACCCTCTTAGCATTCTCGTACGCTATGTTGCTCCAGGGAGACACCGACCAGAGCACATGGCTGCAGCAAAGAGGGTGTTGCGCTACTTGTGCAGTACGTCGGGCATGGGGCTAGTGCTTGGAGGGCGGAGTCCGGTGGTCCTTACTGGGCACGCGGACGCTTCTTGGGCTGACGACCAGGCTACGCAGCGGTCGTCACAGGGTTACACCTTCAGCCTTGGTTCCGGCCCTGTTTCGTGGTGGGCTACTCGCTCATCTTCTGTTCTTGGCTCCAGTTGTGAGGCTGAGATCTACGCAGGGGCCATGGCTGCTCAGGAGCTTTGCTGGCTCACCTACCTGCTGACCGACCTTGGAGAGCCGCCTCGTTCTCCTCCAGTCCTGTACGTAGACAACAAGGCCATGCTGGCCTTGTGTCGAGAGCAGAGACTGGAGCACAGAACAAAGCACATTGCTCTCCGCTACTTCCTTGCTCGTGAGCTACAGCAGCGTGGTCAGTTGCGACTTGCGTACGTGGCCTCTGAGGCCAACACTGCTGATGTCTTCACCAAGGCACTTCCGCCTTGTGATCATCAGCGCTTCTGTACCCAGCAGGGTCTTGTGCCTGTCTTGCCTCACTTGCTCTCCTCTTGACCTTCTTTGTACTGTTACATATATATATTTCTGCTCTTGCTTGTCTAGACTTATATATGTATGTGTACTCCTACATGTGAACTGGCCTTGTGGCCTTGAACTTGTGCTCGGAATGTGTGGTGACTTTGTGATCCACCCTGAGCTTGCTCTGCTTTGCTTTACTTGACTGGTCTTGTGACCCCTAGTTCTCCCACACTTTGCCTATGGGGGTGTGTCAAACATTATATATATGTTGTAGTTGTTTAGGCTACAATGGGTTAGCCTATAGGGGGTACACAATTCTAGGGTTTCCTACTTGTACTCATTTCAATGTTAGTTCATCCATTTCTCGTTTCTTCTCACAAACCTCACACGCGGTGCTGATTTTTGCACCCTTTTGTCAGAACTAGCAGTTGAGAGTAAGAATGAAGAAAGGAGAGGGATTCGCTAGCAAGCAGTTGGATACAAATAGCAAACCCTAACTGGGTTGTACTCGCTATAGAGCACCCCACTGTAGGCCAGATAATATAACATTCTGACACCTTTGACTCGCGTGAAAATGGTCAAATAGCACCTCTTTGAGCAGTCAAACTTTCGAGCCCCCCTGTCTACGGTCTCCGCCAGGCGCCACGTGAGTGGCACGACACACTGAGGACTACTCTTGCGGCACTTGGGTTCGCTCCTTCTACTGCTGATCCGTCGCTATTTCTGCGCACCGACACTTCGCTGCTGCCGTTCTACATCCTGGTGTACGTCGACGACTTGGTCTTTGCCACTGCTGACACTGACGCTCTCGCCTACGTGAAGTCGGAGTTGCAGAAGAGACACACGTGCACAGACCTGGGTGAACTGCGCAGCTACCTTGGCTTGCAGATCACCCGGGACAGAGCACGCCGCACCATCACACTGACTCAGTAACACATGGTGCAGCAGGTCCTTCAGCGCTTCGGCTTCACCTGGTCCTCAGCACAGGCCACTCCTCTGGCTGTAGGTCACTCGCTCTCAGCTCTGCCTTTGGATGAGTCCGTAGAGTCGAGTGGTCCTTATCGAGAGTTAGTTGGTTGCCTCATGTACTTGATGACTTGCACTCATCCTGACCTAGCATACCCTCTTGGCCTTCTCGCCCGCTACGTGGCTCCTGCCAGGCACCAAAAGGTGCACTGGGATGCTCCAAAGAGAGTATCGCGCTACTTGTGCAGTACATCGGGCATGGGGCTCGTGCTTGGAGGAGGGAACCCAGTTGTTCTCACTGGGCACTCAGACGCTTCTTGGGTTGACGACCAGGCTACTCAGTGGTCGTCACAGGGTTACACCTTCAGCCTTGGCTCTTGTTCAGTTTCTTGGCGTTCTACTCGCTCGTCTTCAGTTCTCAGCTCTAGTTGTGAGGCTGAGATCTACGCCACAGCCATGGCTGCATAGGATTTATGCTGGCTCACCTACCTGCTGACCGACCTGGGAGAGCGGCCTAGTTCTCCTCCAGTGCTGTACGTCGACAACAAGGCTGCCATTGCCTTGTGTGAGAAGCACAGACTGGAGCACAGAACGACGCACATTGCTCTCCGTTACTTCCTAGCTCGAGAGCTGCACCAGCGTGGTCAGCTTCGTCTGCGTTACATGGCCTCTCAGGCCAACACCGCTGATATATTCACCAAGGCACTTCAGCCTGGTGATCATCAGCGGTTCTGCACTTTGCTGGGGCTGGTGCCCACTTTTCCTCACTTGTTGTAGGCTTTACCTGTACTATGATCTCTATATATATACTCCTGCCTATTTGCTCTGCTAGGCTGAGATCATTTTGCTGTTTGTGTTGCATATATGCCTCTGCATGTGAACTGGCCCTATGGCCCTTTAATTGTGCTCGGAATGTGTGGTGACGTTGTGATCCACCCTGAGCTTGCTTGCCTTTCTTGACTGGTCTTGTGACCCCTTGCTCTCCCCCACTTTGCCTATGGGGGTGTGTCAAACACTATATGTGTTATTGTTGTGTAGGCTATAGTGGGTTAGCCTTTAAGGGGTACATAGATCTAGGGTTTCCTACTTCTACTCCATCTTTTCATAGTTCAATCACTTCTTGTTTCTGACAGTGGCTTGCCTTAATCATTCCATCACAAAGTTCACGGTTTTGTTGGATTGTGTGCTTCTGATACGTGATTCGACTCTGTATCAATCTGGTTATGGGCCAAGGTATATTTGTTGTCAAGTTTGTTATGTGAAAACAAAACTCAATGGATATGTATACCATATATATGTTACAAATGATACAATGTACGGTACTTGCATATTTTTCAACTACTCATGCTATAATGCTCCACAAAATCTAAGATTTCAAATAGGGGATTCGCACAATTTATTTAAACAAATGTGTGGAGGTTTAGGCACATGCAACACCTATTGTTATCTTAACGCCGCGCTAATTTTTTTTAGTGATGGTTCTTTTGATATTTCCAAAAGTCACTACATTGCAAGTTTGCTGGAAATGTTTGGTGTCAATCGCACCAGCGTCTAAGAAAGTGTGTCGTTTCAAAATATTGAGCTGCGAAAAGTGTATACGCGAAGGCAGGAGCGACCCGCGATGCTGTTTCGATGTTCCTTTGTTATTGGTATGTCAGAACATTATAGCTTATACATTTGTGTAGGCTGTAGCGGGGTAGCCCATAAGGGGTACAACCCAATTAGGGTTAGTACTTGTACCCAAATGTTTCATAGTTCAATCATTCTTGTTTCTTCTCATGGTATCGAGCAGGTTCCCTAGTGGGAACGCTACCTAAGGCCCACCACGATACTTTTTTTTTCCTGCCCGGAGCGCGCTTCACCCTAGACCGAGTCGCGCGCGCTCCGCTTGCCCTCCCTACCGTTGCGCCGCCCTTAGCAGCCCCTCTCACGGCCCCTTGAGCCGCTCTTACGGCCCCGTGCACCGCCCTTGCGGTCCCGCGCACCGCCCTTTACGGCCCCGCGCACCGCCCTTGCGGCCCCTCGCACCGCCCGTCGGCCCCTCGCGCCGCCCGTCGACCTCGCGCCACCCGTCAGCCCCTCGCGCCGCCCGTCGGCTCCGCGCGCCGCCCTTGCAGCCCTTCGAGCCGCCCGTCGGCCCACCGTGCGCCGCCCTTGCGGGCCCTTGCGCCGCCCTTGCGGCCCCGACACCTACTCCTGCGGCCCCGGCACCGCCCTTCCCAGCCCCGGCGCCACCTAGGCTGGCCCCGTCGCCTACCCCTGCGGCCACGGCGCCGCCCTTCCTGGCCCCGACGCCGCCTCACCAGGCCCCGCCGCAGCTCCACCTGGCCCCGCCGCCGCTCCACCCGGCCCCACCGCCGTCCCCACACGGCCCCGCCGTCACCACCGGGCCCTGGCGCCGCCGAGGTGCTGCCGAGCCGCCGCGCCTCCTGAGCCGCCTGAGCCGCCCGAGCCGCCGGGTCCCCGAGCTGCCGAGCCGCCGTACCGCCGAGCCGCTCGAGCCGCCAGTGTCGCTACATCGCCGAGCCGCACGCATTGACGAGCCGCCGTACCGCCCGAGCCGCCCTGTCCGGTAAGAACAGCGCCTCTCTCACTGCACTGCCCTTACCCTACTGTTCGCGCTGCTAGTCTACTGCTGTCATGGCTACCCCTAGTGTCCTCGCTTTTGACGCTGAGGGTCGGGCTATTGACTTTGACGTCTGGATACATGACCTACAGCTTTTCCTACAGTGCGATAGGGCAGACGGAATCTCCCTCTTTGACCTCACTTCTGGTGCCACTCCTGCCCCTGCTGCTGATGCTGACGCCACTGTTTGCTCACAGTGGGCCACACGCGATGCTGCTGCACGTCTTGCCGTGCATCGCCACCTGCCTACCTCTGAGCGTGCGCACTTTAGCCAGCACAAGAGTGCTCAGACCTTGTACGACGCTGTAGTTGCACGCTACTCCTCCCTTGCCACTGCTGCACTGAGCCGCCTCATGCTACCGTACCTCTTCCTTGACCTTGCTGCCTTTCCCACAGTCACTGACCTCATTACGCACCTCTGCACTAGTGACACTCGCTACCGTGCTGCGCCAAGAACCCCCCGCACATGTACATCACCCTCTACTACATAGTCGCCCGGCTCCCTGACTCCCTCCGCCTAGTCAGGGACCACTTCCTCTCTATTTGCCCCACCACTCTCACCGTTGACCTCCTCGAGAAGGCCCTCCTAGCAGCAGAGGAGAGCATAGTCGCTGTAGGAGCCTCTCGTGGTGACCCTCGCACCCCCGTCTTTGAGATGTGTTCCTCCTCCCCCCTTTTGCCCTCTGTTGTCTCTGCTGCTGCGGCCGACCTCGTTGGTTTCGAGTCGGTCGGCGCTGCGTCTGCCCCGAGCGGGAAACGCCGCACCGGCAAGGGCAAGGGGGGCAAGGGCGCTAGAGGGGCTGGGAAGGGTGGCGGAGGCGGCGGTGGAGGCAGTGGAGGGGGTGGGGGTGGTGGTGGGAGTGGTGGCGGGGGTGGAGGTGTCAGTGGCGGCAGTGGAGGCGGAGGCGGAGGCGGCGGTGGCGGTGGGAGCGAAGGTGGCGGAGGTGGCGGCGGAGGAGGAGGCGGCGTCGGAGGAGGAGGAGCTGGTCGGGGTGGCGCTGCTCAGAGGGTCGGCTCCGGTGGTGGTCAGCGTCAGCAGCAGCAGCAGCAGCAGCGCACTCGTGACATCCCCCCCCTCAGCAGCTCCGTGAGTGGTACGCTGCACGCCAGCGGGGTGGGGGTACTGGTCCGTGCACCTACGTCCTGCGCACTGACGATCGCGCGGGTGAGCAGTGCGGGGGTGCGCACTCCACCCAGCGCTGCTTTGGCCGCCTTACGGAGGCTTGGCGTCACCATTTCCCTGAGGTCACTGAGATCCCTCGCTGGGGCGAGTTGTCAAGGGCGGGAGTAGCTATCTTTGACCTTGACTTTAATGCTATTCTTGCTGCCATGTATGCTGTGACTATTAGTGATGAGGGTGATTGTTACCGGTGTTTTCCGCCCGACCCGGGCATTGGGACTGCTGCTCTAGGTACTAGTGAGGCTGCTGCTCTAGGTGCTAGCGAGGCTACTGCTCTAGGTGCTAGTGCGTCTGCTTCCTCAGGTGCTGGTGAGTCTGCTCTCTCAAGTACTGCGTCGGCTTCGGGCTCCCTCACCTTCACCCTTGACTCGCGGGCTTCTCGCTCCTTCTTTCGAGACCGCACCACACTGACGCCGCTTGGTCGGCCAGTTGCAGTCTCTCTGGCGGACCCTTCTGGGGGTCTTGTCCTTGCTCACTTCTCCACTGTCCTCCCGTGTCCGGCGGCTCCCTCTGGCACCCTGTCTGGTCTTTACCTCCCCTCGTTCTCTACGAACTTGGTGAATGGTGCTGACTTACAGGATGGGGGAGTGCACCAGTTCACTCCTACGAGCCAACGGGTGACCCACTGCACGGAGGCTCGGACGGGCCGACACTTGGCCACATTTACACGTCAGCCGGGGTCGAGCCGGTACACACTGACCACTGAGTCTCCTCCAGACACTGCGTCTGGTCGGGTAGCTGCGTCGGGTCAGGTGTTTGCTGCAGCGTCCAGGTCTGGTCCAGTTTTCCTCTGGCCTTCTGAGAGCCTACTGTCGCACACGAAGCATCCGCCAGACCTTCACGCTTCAAGAATCTCCGCAGCAAAATGGGATTGCTGAGCGCCGCATTGGCATGGTCATGGACGTCGCTCGTACGTCTATGATGCATGCGGCTGCCCCCCATTTTCTGTGGCCGTTTGCGGTTCGGTACGCGGCGCATCGGATCAACCTTCAGCCTGGGGTCTCCATGCCGGACACCTCCCCAGCCTTGCTGTGGACGGGGAAGGTTGGGGATGCGTCTGCGTTCCGTGTTTGGGGATCTCGGGCGTTTGTCCGCGACTTGTCTGCGGACAAGCTGTTGAGAAAGTGAGAACGAGAATGAATGAACTATGAATGAAGTGGGTACAAGTACTAACCCTCATTGGGTTGTACCCCTTATGGAATACCCCACTACAGCCTACTCAAATCATAAGCTTTAATGTTCTGACACACCCCCATAGGCATAGTGGGGGAGAACAGGGGGTCACAAGACCAGTCAAGCAAAGCATAGCAAAGCTCACGGTGGATCACAAAGTCACCACACATTCCGAGCACAAGTTCAGGGTTTAGACAAGGCCAGTTCACATGCAGGAGTACACATATATATATAAGGCTAGACAAGCAAGAGCAGGTATATATATATATGTAACAGTACAATGAAGGTCAAGAGGTGAGCAAGTGAGGCAAGACAGGGACAAGACCCAGCTGAGTGCAGAAGCGCCGATGATCACAAGGCGGAAGTGCCTTGGTGAAAACATCAGCAGTGTTGGCCTCAGAGGCCACGTACGCAAGCCGCAACTGTCCACGTTGCTGTAGCTCACGAGCAAGGAAGTAGCGGAGAGCAATGTGCTTTGTTCTGTGCTCCAGTCGCTGCTCTCGACACAAGGCCAGGATGGCCTTGTTGTCTACGTACAGAACTGGAGGAGAACGAGGCGGCTCTCTGAGGTCAGTCAACAGGTAGGTGAGCCAGCGAAGCTCCTATGCAGCCATGACCCGAGCGTAGATCTCAGCCTCACAACTGGAGCCGAGAACAGAAGAAGAGCGAGTAGCGCGCCACGAGAAAGAGCCGGAACCATGGCTGAAGGTGTAACCTTGTGACGACCGCTGCGTAGCCTGGTCGTCAGCCCAAGAAGCGTCTGCGTGCCTAGTGAGGACCACTGGACTGCGCCCTCCAAGCACTAGCCCCATGCCCGACGTACTGCACAAGTAGCGCAACACCCTCTTCGCTGCAGCCATGTGCTATGGTCGGTGTCTCCCTGGAGCAACATAGCGTGCGAGAATGCTAAGAGGGTATGCAAGGTCAGGTCGTTTGCAGGTCATCAGGTACATGAGGCAGCCAACAAGCTTTGGATACGGGCCACTCGAGTCTACGGACTCATCCGAAGGCAGAGCTAAGAGCGAGTGGTGAGTAGGCAGAGGAGTGGCCTGAGGCGAGGAGTACGTGAAGCCGAAGCGCAGAAGGACCTGCTGCACCATGTGTGACTGAGTCAAGGTAATGGTGCGGCGTGCTCTGTCCCGGGTGATCTGCAAGCCAAGGTAGCTGCGCAGTTCACCCAGGTCAGTGCACGTGTGTCTCTTCTGCAGCTCGGACTTCACGTAGGCGAGTCCAGCAGGGTCAGCAGTGGCAAAGACCAAGTCGTCGACGTACACGAGGATGTAGAACGGCGGCAGAGAGGCGTCGGTGCGCAGAAACATCGACGGGTCAGCAGTAGAAGGAGCAAACCCAAGAGCCGCAAGCGTAGTCCTCAGTGTGTCGTGCCACTCACGTGGCGCCTGGCGGAGACCGTAGACTGGACGCTGGAGACTCCACTGAGTACCAGGAGGGAAGGACACAGTGAAGCCAGGTGGGCGGCGCAGCCAGATCTCCTCGTGCAGGCTGCCCTGCAAGAAAGCTATGCTGAAGTCGAGAGAGTGCAGCTCATTGTCACGGTGAGTAGCAACGTGTAGCAGTACCCGAAGAGTGGTCATCTTCGAGGTGGGAGAGAAGGTCTGAAAGTAGTCAACTCCCTGCCACTGACTGAAGCCACGAGCCACGTACCGTGCCTTGAAGACAGGCGGAGAACCCGGCGGCCACTTCACCCTGAAGATCCACATGCCACTGACGATGTTCGCCCCACGCGGGGGAACCTCATCAACGTAGGTGCTAGTGGAATTCCAGGAAGCCATCTGTGTGTCCATAGCTGCCTGCCATTGAGAGGAGTAGGGACCCTCTATCGCCTCTGCGTAAGAGCGCGGAGTCGGGATGTCAAGTGCATCCGGGTCTCCCTCAGGGGTAAGCAGTACGGACACGAGATGAGGTGAAGCAGCTGCCAGACACTAGAACTCGTCCTGCCTGTCCTCAAGGACGTCCGTGCCAAGGGCAAACTCACCCCCGACGGACGGAGGACAGACAGACTCAGACTCAGCGACAAGACTAGCAGCGTAGTCTAGGCGACAGCGAGCAGCAAAGTCAACGAGCTCAGCAACTAGGGCAGACGCAGAAGTGGACTCGAAAGAAGGGTCAGTGACAACAATAGCAAGGAGACGCGTGACAGTAGGACTGGCAGCACGAAGAGAGTCCGACTCCGGGTCGGCAAGAGCAGGAAGAGAGGACTCAGGAGGAGAAGGCAAAGGGGCACGCAGAGGAGCAGTGGAAGGACGCAGAGACATCTTGTGCGTGCCAGGGACAGGAGGAGGACGCTGACGCGAAGCACGACCACTAGTTCGAGCAGCACGTACAGGCGACGCAGGGCGAGACGCAGGCTCACGACGCTCAGCAAGACCTCCAGTAGGACCAGTGTAGGGAGAAGGAGCAGGCGAAGGGGAGGTAGGCTGCAACTGTAACTGTGACGGAACAGGCTATGGACACTCTGAAGAAAGAGGAGGACCAGTAGAAGGCGGAAGACCAAGAACCTGTTGCAGGAGTGGAACGAAGTACGGTCGAGGCTGCGCGGCGACGCCAGACACAGCAGGGAGAGCACCAGTACCCCCAGCAAGAGCACCCGCTCCAGCAGCACCTCTAGCAGCACCAGTAGTACCCCCAGCAGGACCGCCAGCAGTAGTCTCAGTACAACACTCTTAGCAGCACCAGCTCCAGTCGAACCCGCAGGCCAAGCAGCTCAAGTACACCCATTGTGAGCACCCCCGGGATTCGCGACAGCAGCACCCTCACTAGCCGAAGAACCTCCAGCTCGAGCAGCACGGTTCCAACGCCGGGCAAACCACTCGCGCAGCTCCTGTGAAGAGAGCGGCTCCCGTAGAGACGAAGCACCCAGAGAACCTCCAGGCGTAGCACCTCCAAGCTCAGCACCCCCAGGCTCAGCATCCCCAGGTGTAGCACTCCCAGGCACAGCACCCCCAGGCGTCGCACCCCCAGGCACAGCACCCCCAGGCTCAGCACCCCCAGGCTCAGCACCCCTAGTCTCAGCACCCCCAGTCTCAGCACCCCCAGGCTCAGCACCCTCAGCAGCACCAGAATCACCAGTAACCTCGACAGGCTCGACTGCGTCTACCTGGGACACACCTGAGGGGGCAGGACCCTGAGGGGGGAGTCGGTCTACCGGGGGGGAACCTGGTACAAGGAAGAGCGGGGGGGGGGAGGGACGGAGTGCGGTAGGGGAAGTGGCGGTAGTAGGGGACCGACTCGTCAAACGTGACGTCCTGGGAGGACAGAACACGGCGAAAGGTGGGGTGGTAGAACTGCCACCCAGTCGCGTTAGGGGGGAACCCCAGGAAGACGCAAGGAGCAGCACGAGGGGACAGCTTGTCCGTAGACAAGTCGCGGACAAACGTCCGAGATCCCCAGACCCAGAACGCTGACGCATTGCACACCTTCCCCATCCACTGCAAGGCTGGGGAGGTCTCCAGCCTTAAGACCCTGGGGTGAAGGTAAATCTGATGCGCCACGTACCTAACCGCAAACGGCCACAGAAAATTGGGGGCAGCCGCATGCATCATGGACGTACGAGCGACGTCCATGACCATGCCAATGCGGCGCTCAGCAATCCCATTTTGCTGCGGAGAGTCCGGAAGCGTGAAGGTCTGACCTCGTGCTCGACAGTAGGCTCTCAGAAGGCCAGAGGAAAACTCTCCACCTCTGTCTGAGTGCAGACGCAGAACAGGAAAGTCCGAGTCAAAGCTCTGCCTGAGCTGGAGACAAGCTGCGCGGATCCAGTCGATCAGCACCTCAGTGACATCACCCTTGCTGTGGAAGGGGAAGACTGCGGTGTAATGCGAGTAGTCGTCAACAACGAGCAGGAAGTAGCGCTCGTGACCCTATCCACGGACGCGGGCTGGGCCCCACACGTCCAGGTGAAGCGTCTGCAGCGGGGCCTCTATCAGAGGAAACTGGGAGGAGTGAGGGGCTGCACGCTGGCGCCCCTCAACACAGGGGACACAGGTAGGGCCAGGCCCCTGAGGAAGGGGAGGGAGGGACCGGGGAAGACCGGAAACAAGAAGACGGGAGGCTATGCCTCTGAGACGAAGCAGAGAGGGGTGATCAAGGCGGTGGTGCCAGAGGAGAGTCTCGTGAGACAAGAGACGACACGAACAGGGGGCAGACTCAGGACCAGACCTGGACGCTGCAGCAAACACCTGACCCGACTTAGCTACCCGACCAGACTCAGCAACTGGAGGAGACGCGGTGGTCAGTGTGTACAGGCTCGACCCCGGCTGACGTGTAAACGTAGCCAAGTGTCGGCCTGTGCGAGCCTCTGTGCAGTGCGTTACTCGCTGACGGGCAGGAGTGAACTGGCGCACTCCCCCATCCTGTAGGTCAGCACCACTCACCAAGTTCGTAGAGAACGAGGGGAGGTAGAGACCAGACAGGGTGCCAGAGGGAGCCGCCGGACACGGGAGGACTGTGGAGAAGTGAGACAGGACAGGACCCCCAGAGGGGTCAGCCAGAGACACCGCAACCGGCCGACTGAGCGGCGTGAGTGTGGTGCGGTCCCGAAAGAAGGAGCGAGAAGCTCCAGAGTCAAGGGTGAAGGTGAGGGAGGCCGAAGCCGTCGCAGTACCTGAGAGCGCAGACTCACCAGTACCTGAGGACGAAGACGCACTAGCACCTAGAGCAGCAGCGTCGCAAGCACCTAGGGCAGCAGCCTCACCAGTACCTAGAGCAGCAGTCTCAACGCCCGGATCGGGCGGGAAACACTGGTAACAATCACCCTCATCACTAATAGTCACAGCATACATGGAAGAAAGGATAGCATCAAAATCAAGATCATAGATGGCAACTCCCGCCCTAGACAGCTCCCCCCAGCGAGGGATCTATGTAGCCTCAGGGAACTGGTGACGCCACGCGTCCGTCAGGCGGCCAAAGCAGCGCTGTGTGGGGTGCGCACCCCCACACTGCTCACCCGCACGGTCGCCGATGCGCAGGATGTAGGTGCACGGACCAAAACCCCCACCCCGCTGGCGTGTAGTGTACCACTCACGGAGCTGCTGAGGGGACAGGGTCTCACGACCGCGCTGCTGCTGCTGGCGCGGACCACCATCGGAGCCACTCTTCTGCGTAGACCCGCGACCAGCTTCACCGCCACCTCCGCCGCCTCCGCCGCCTCCGCCGCCTCCGCCACCACCGCCGCCTCCGCCACCACCGCCGCCTCTGCTACCACCGCCGCCTCCGCCCCCTCCGCTACCGCCGCCGCCTCGGCCTCCCATGCTGCCACCGGTACCCCCACCCCCTCCACCACTCCCACCACCACCCCCACTCCCTCCGCCGCCTCCACCGCCACCTCCACCACCCCCGCCAGCTCCTCCAGCGCCCTTGCCCCCCTTGCCCTTGCCTGTGCGGCGCTTCCCCGAAGGGGCAGACGCAGCACCGACCGACTCAAAACCAACGAGGTCGGCCGCAGCAGCAGAGGCAACAGAGGGCAAGAGGGGGGAGGGAGAACACCCCTCAAAGACAGGGGTGCGGGGGTCACCACGAGAGGCTCCTACAGCGACTATGCTCTTCTCCGCCGCTAGGAGGGCCTTCTCGAGGAGGTCAATGGTGAGAGTGGTGGGGCACACTGCGAGGAAGTGGTCTCTGACTACGCGAAGGGAGTCAGGGAGTCGGGTGACTATGTTGTAGAGGGTGATATACATGGGGGGGGGGGGGTTCTTGGCGCAGAAGTCAGCAGAAAGCGCAGCGTGGTAGCGAGCGTCACTAGTGCGGAGGTGCGTAATGAGGTCAGCGACTGTGGGAAAGGCAGCAAGGTCAGGGAAGAGGTACGGTAGCATGAGAAGACTCAGTGCAGAAGTGGCAGGGGAGGAGTAGCGTGCAACAACAGTGTCGTACAAGGTCTGAGCACTCTTGTACTGACTAAAGTGCGCACGCTCGGAGAGAGAGAGAGACCGTCTGCCCTATCGCACTGTAAGAACAGCTGCAGGTCATCTACCCAGACGTCAAAGTCAATGGCTCGACCGTCAGCGTCAAAAGCGAGGACACTAGGGGTAGCCATGACTACAGTAGACTAGCAGTGCAACAGTATGGTGAGGGGAGTGCAGGAAAAGAGGCACTGTGCTTACCGGACAGGGCAGCTCGGGCGGCTTGGCAGTAGGGTGGCTCGGCGGCTCGGCGGCTCGGCTACTGGGCGGCTGGGTGGCTTTGCTGCAGTGCGGCTCGGCGGCCCGGCGGCTCGACTGTACGGCGGCTCGGCTGCTGGGCGGCGCGGCTGGAGGGCGGCTCGGTTGCTGGGCGGCTCGGCTGCAGGGCGGCTCGGCTGCTCGGCAGCTCGGCTGTCCGACTGCTCGGTTGCCCGGGCGGCTCGGCGGTGCTGGTGCAGGTCGGCGCGATGGTCGGCTGCTCGGCTGGGTGGGGCGGGTCGAGCAGCTCGGGTGGCGGGCGGCGCTAAAGCAGGGGACGGGGCCACAGGTGAGAGCGGCGGGGCCGCAGGTGAGAGCAGCGGGGCCGCCGATGAGAGCGGCGGGGCCGCAGGTGAGAGCGGCGGGGCCGCAGGTGAGAGCGGCGGTGCCGCAGGTGAGAGCGGAGGGGCCGCCGATAAGAGCGGCGGGGCCGCAGGTGAGAGCGGCGGGGCCGCAGGTGAGAGCGGCGGGGCCGCAGGTGAGGGCGGCGGGGCAGCAGGTGAGAGCGGCGGGGCCGCAGGGAAGGGCGGCGGGGACGCAGTTGAGGGCGGCTGGGCCGCAGCAGAGGGCGGCGGGGCCACAGCTAAGGGCGGCGGGGCTGCAGTTGAGGGCGACGGGCCGCAGGTGAGGGCGGCGGGGCCGTGAGAAGGGCGGCGACGTGGCTGCTGGTGAAAGGGCGGCGGATCGGGGCCGCAAGGGCGGCTGATCGGGGCTGCGAGAGGCCGCTAGGGCAGCGTGACGCGGCCGTTAGGGCGGCGCGACACGACCGTAAGGGCGGCGCGACGGGCCGCTAAGGGCGACGCGACGGGCCGCTAAGGGTGACGCGACGGGGCCGCTATGAAGGGCGCGACCCTAGGCCCGATCCGGGCAGGGGCAGGACGCGCCCCGGGAAGGAAAAAAAAGGGATCGGTGGGCCCTAGGAACAGTTCCCACGAGGGAACCTGCTCGATACCATGAGAAAGTGAGAACGAGAATGAATGAACTATGAATGAAGTGGGTACAAGTACTAACACTAATTGGGTTGTACCCCCTATGGGATACCCCACTACTGCCTACACAAAAGCATAAGCTATAATGTTCTGACAGCTGTCCCCTCGTGCTGCTCCTTGCGTCTTCCTAGGTTTCCCCCCTGACGCGCCAGGGTGGCAGTTCTACCACCCCACCTCTCGCCGTGTTCTGTCCTCCCAGGACGTCACGTTTGACGAGTCGGTCCCCTACTACCGCACTCCGTCCCTTCCCCCGCCACCGCTCTTCCTTGTGCCAAGTCCCCCCCGGTAGACCCCCTCCCCCCTTAGGGTCCTGCCCCTTCAGGTGTGTCCTAGGTAGATGCAGTCCAGCCTGTCGAGGTTGCTGGTGACTCTGGTGCTGCTGAGGGTGCTGAGCCTGGGGGTGCTGACTCTGAGGGTGCTCAGCATGTGGGTACTGCGCCTGGGGGTGCTGAGCATGAGGGTGCTACTACTGGGGGTGCTGAGCTTGGGGGTGCTATGCCTGGGGGTGCGGAGCCTGAGGGAGCTGGGCTTGCTCGTGTCACGTCTGGCGGTACTGTGCCTGGAGGTTCTCCGGGTGCTTCGTCTCGGCGGGAGCCACTCTCTCCACAGGAGCTGTGCGAGTGGTTTGCCCGGCGCTGGAGGCGTGCTGTTGGAGCTGGAGGTTCTTCGGCTACTGAGGGTGTTGGTGTCGCGGGTCCCAGAGTTGCTCGTACTGGGAGTACTGGAGCTGCTAGGCCTGCGGGTATGACTGGAGCTGGAGCTACTGAGGGTGTTGGCGCTGAGGCTACTGCTGGCGGTCCTGCTGGGGGTGTCACTGGTGCTGCTGGAGGTCTTGGAGCTACTGGAGCTGCTGGGGGTCCTGGAGCTGGAGGTGCTGCTGGCGCTGGTGCTACCACTGGGGGTACTGGTGCTGTCCCTACTGTGTGTGGAGTCGCCGCGCGGCCTCTGCCGTACTTCGTTCCACTCCTTCAACAGGTTCTTGGTCTTCCGCCTTCTACTGGTCCTCCTCCTCTCTTAGAGTGTCCTCAGCCTGTCCTGTCACAGTTACAGTCGGTCTCCCCGCGGTCTACTCCTTCTCCCTACACTGGTCCTACTGGAGGTCTTGCTGAGCGTCGTGAGCCTGCGTCTCGCCCTGTGTCGCCTGTCCGTCCTGCTCGCACTAGTGGTCGTGGTTCGCGTCAGCATCCTCCTCCTGTCCCTGGCACGCACCGGATGTCTCTGCGTCCGTCCACTGCTCCTCTGCGTGCCCCTTTACCTTCCCCTCCTGAGTCCTCTCTTCGTGCTCTTCCCGACCCGGAGTCGGACTGTCTTCGTGCTGCCAGTCCCACTATCACGCGTCTCCTTGCTAATATCGTCACTGACCCTTCCTTTGAGTCCACCGCTGCGTCTGCCCTAGTTGCTGAGCTCGTCGACTTTGCTGCTCGCTGTCGTCTAGACTACGCTACTAGTCTTGTCGCTGAGTCTGAGTCTGTCTGTCCTCCGTCCGTCGGGGGTGAGTGTGCCCTTGGCACGGACGTCCTTGAGGACAGGCAGGAGGAGTTCTAGTGTCTGGCAGCTGCTTCACCTCATCTCGTGTCCGTACTGCTTACCTCTGAGGGAGACCCGGATGCACTTGACATCCCGACTCCACGCTCTTACACGGAGGCGATAGAGGGTCCCTACTCCTCTTAGTGGCAGGCAGCTATGGACACAGAGATGGCTTCCTGGAAGTCCACAGGCACCTACGTTGACGAGGTTCCCCCGCCTGGGGCGAACATCGTCAGTGGCATGTGGATTTTCAGGTTGAAGCGGCCGCTGGGTTCTCCCCCTGTCTTCAAGGTGCGTTACGTGGCTCATGGCTTCAGACAGCGGCAGGGACTGCTCTTCCAGACCTTCTCTCCCACCCCGAAGATGACCACTCTTTGGGTACTGCTGCACGTTGCTGCTCACCGTGACTACGAGCTGCACTCTCTTGACTTCAGCACTGCTTTCTTGCAGGGCAGCCTGCACGAGGAGATCTTGCTGCGTCGCCCACCTGGCTTCACTGGGTCTTTTCCTCCTGGCACCCAGTGGAGCCTCCGGCGGCCAGTCTACGGTCTCCGCCAGGCACCACGTGAGTGGCACGACACACTGAGGATTGCACTTGCGGCTCTTGGGTTTGCTCCCTCTACTGTCGACCCGTCGCTGTTTCTGCGCACTGACACTTCCTTGCCGCCGTTCTACATCCTCGTGTACGTCGACGACTTGGTCTTTGCCACAGCTGACACTGCTGGACTCGCCCACGTGAAGTCCGAGGTGCAGAAGAGACACACGTGCACTGACCTGGGTGAACTGCGCAGCTACCTTGGCTTGCAGATCACCCGGGACAGAGCACGCCGCACCATTACCCTGACTCAGTCACACATGGTGCAGCAGGTCCTTCAGCGCTTCGGCTTCACGTACTCCTCGCCTCAGGCCACTCCTGTGCCTACTTGCCACTCGCTCTCAGCTCTGCCTTCGGATGAGTCCGTAGAGTCGAGTGGCCTGTACCCAGAGCTTGTTGGCTGCCTCATGTACCTGATGACCTGCACACAACCTGACCTTGCATACCCTCTTAGCATTCTCGCACGCTATGTTGCTCCAGGGAGACACAGACCGGAGCACATGGCTGCAGCGAAGAGAGTGTTGCGCTACTTGTGCAGTACGTCGGGCATGGGGCTTGTGCTTGGAGGGCGGAGTCAGTGGTCCTTACTGGGCACGCAGACGCTTCTTGGGCTGACGACCAGGCTACGCAGCGGTCGTCACAGGGTTACACCTTCAGCCTTGGTTCCGGCTCTGTTTCGTGGCAGGCTACCCGCTCGTCTTCAATTATCGGCTGCAGATGTGAGGCTGAGATCTACGCAGGAGCCATGGCTGCACAGGAGCTTTGCTAGCTCACCTACCTGCTGACTGACCTCGGAGAGCCGCCTCGTTCTCCTCCAGTTCCGTACGTAGACAACAAGGCCATGCTGGCCTTCTGTCGAGAGCAGAGACTGGAGCACAGAACAAAGCACATTGCTCTCCGCTACTTCCTTGCTCGTGAGCTACAGCAGCGTGGTCATCAGCGTACGTGGCCTCTAAGGCCAACACTGCTGATATCTTCACCAAGGCACTTGCGCCTTGTGATCATCAGCGCTTCTGTACTCAGTTGGGTCTTGTGCCTGCCTTGCCTCACTTGCTCACCTCTTGACCTTGCTTGTACTGTTACATGTCGGAACATTATATAGCTTATACATTTGTGTAGGCTGTAGTGGGGTATCCCATAGGGGGTACAACCCAATTAGGGTTAGTACTTGTACCCACTTGATTCATAGTTGATTCATTCTCGTTTCTTCTCATGGTATCGAGCAGGTTCCCTAACGGGAACGATTCCTAGGGCCCACCACTACGATTTTTTTTCCCTGCCCGGAGCGCGCTCCTCTTAAGCCCGAGTCGCGCCCTGTATGCTCACCTTACTGTCGCGTCACCCATAGCGGCCTCCTCACGGCCTGTCGCGCTGACCCTTGCGGCCCCTTAGGCCCCTTCGCGGCCCCGTCACGCTGCCCTACGGTCGCGTCGCGCCGCCCTAGCGGCCTCTCGTGGCCCCGATCAGCCGCCCTTGCGGCCCCGATCCTCCGCCCTTTCACCAGCGGCTCCATCGCCGCCCTTGCAGCAGCCCGTCGCCGCCCTTGCAGCGGTTGCGGTGTTTCTGGCTGACCCCTCTGGGGGTCCTGTCCTGTCTCACTTCTCCACAGTCCTCCCGTGTCCGGCGGCTCCCTCTGGCACCCTGTCTGGTCTTTACATCTCCTCGCTCTCTACGAACTTGGTGAGTGGTGCTGACCTGCAGGATGGGGGAGTGCACCAGTTCACTCTTGCGAGTCAGCGGGTGACGCACTGCACTGTGGCTCGGACAGGCCGACACTTGGCTACGTTTACACGTCAGCCGCGGTTGAGCCTGTACACACAGACCACTGCGTCTCCTCTAGTCACTGCGTCTGGTCGGGTAGCTGCGTCGGGTCAGGTGTTTGCTGTAGCGTCCAGGTCTGGTCCTGAGTCTGCCCCGTGTTCGTGTCGTCTCCTGTCTCACGAGACTCTCCTCTGGCACCAGCGCCTTGGTCACCTCTCTCTGCTTCGTCTCAGAGGCATGGCCTCCCGTCTTCTTGTTTGTGGTCTTCCCCGGTCCCTCCCTCCCCTTCCTCAGGGACCTGGCACTACCTGTGTCCCCTGTGTCGAGGGGCGCCAGCGGGCTGCCCCTCACTCCTCCCAGTTTCCTCCAACAGAGGCCACGCTGTACAAGCTTCACATGGACGTGAGGGGCCCAGCCCGCATCCGTGGACAGGGTCAGGAGCGCTACTTCCTGCTCGTTGTTGACGACTACTCGCGTTACACCGCAGTCTTCCCCTTGCGCAGCAAGGGTGATGTCACTGAGGTGCTGATCGACTGGATTTGTGCAGCTCGTCTCCAGCTCAGGCAGAGCTTTGGCTCGGACTTCCCTGTTCTGCGTCTGCACTCGGACAGAGGCGGAGAGTTTTCCTCTGGCCTTCTGAGAGCCTACTGTCCTACACGAAGCATCCGCCAGACCTTCACGCTTCAAGAATCTCCGCAGCAAAATGGGATTGCTGAGCGCCGCATTGGCATGGTCATGGACGTCGCTCGTACGTCTATGATGCATGCGGCTGCCCCCCATTTTCTGAGGCCGTTTGCGGTGAGGTACGCGGTGCATCAGATCAACCTTCACCCCAGGGTCTCCAGGCCGGAGACCTCCCCAGCCTTGCTGTGGACGGGAAAGGTTGGCGATGCGTCGGCGTTCCATGTCTGGGGATCTCGGGCGTTTGTCCGCGACTTGTCTGCGGACAAGCTGTCCCCTCGTGTTGCTCCTTGCGTCTTCCTAGGGTTCCCCCCTGACACGCATGGGTGGCAGTTCTACCACCCCACCTTTCGCCGTGTTCTGTCCTCCCAGGACGTCAGGTTTGACGAGTCGGTCCCCTACTACCGCCTCTTTCCCTACCGCACTCCGTCCCTCCCCCCGCCCCCGCTCTTCCTTGTACCAGGTCCCCCCCTAGTAGGCCCCCTACCCCCTCAGGGTCCTGCCCCTTTGGGTGTGTCCCACGTAGACGCAGTCGAGCCTGTCAAGGTTACTGGTGACTCTGGTGCTACTAAGGGTGCTGAGCCTGGGGGTGTTGAGTGTGTGGGTGCTACCCCTAGGGGTGCTGAGCTTGGGGGTACCGAGCCTGGGGGTGCTGAGCCAGAGGGTGCTGAGTCTGGGGGAGCTGAGCGTGGGGGTGCTGAGCGTGGAGGTTCTCCGGGTGCTTCGTCTTGGCGGGAGCCACTCTCTCCACAGGAGCTTCGCGAGTGGTTTGCCCGGCACTGGAGCCGTGCTACTGGAGCTTGGGGTTCTTCGGCTGCTGAGGGTGCTGGTGTCGCGGGTCTCAGAGGTGCTCGTACCGGGAGTACTAGAGCTGCTGGGTCTGCAGGTTCGCCTGGAGCTGGTGCTGCTGAGGGTGTTCGCGCTGAGACTACTGCAGGCGGTCCTGCTGGGGGTGCTACTGGTGCTGCTGGAGGTTCTGGAGCTGCTGGAGGTGCTGCTGGAGCTGGTGCTCCTACAGAGGGTACTGGTGCTGTCCCTGCTGTGTCTGGCGTCGCCGCGCGGCCCCGACCGTACTTCGTTCCACTCCTGGAGCAGGTTCTTGGTCTTCCGCCTTCTACTGGTCCTCCTCCTTTAGAGTGTCCACAGCCTGTCCCGTCACAGTTACAATTGCAGCCTACCTCCCCTTTGCCTGCTCCTTCTCCCTACACTGGTCCTACTGGAGGTCTTGCTGAGCGTCGTGAGCCTGCGTCTCGCCCTGCGTCGCCTGTCCGTGCTGCTCGCACTAGTGGTCGTGGTTCGCGTTTGCAACCTCCTCCTGTTCCTGGCACGCACCGCATGTCTCTGCGTCCGTCCACTGCTTCTTTGCGTGCCCCGTTGCCTTCTCCTCCTGCGTCCTCACTTCCTGCTCTTACGGACCCGTAGTCGGACTCTCTTCGTGCTGCCAGTCCTACTATCACGCGTCTCCTTGCTACTGTCATCACTGACCCTTCCTTCGAGTCCACTGCTGCGTTTGCCCTAGTTTCTGAGCTCGTTGACTTTGCTGCTCGCTGTCGCCTAGACTACGCTGCTAGTCTTGTCGCTGAGTCTGAGTCTGTCTGTCCTCCGTCCGTCGGGGGTGAGTGTGCCCTTGGCACGGACGTCCTTGAGGACACGCAGGAGGAGTTCCAGCGTCTGGCAGCTGCTTCACCTCATCTCGTGTCCGTACTGCTTACCCCTGAGGGAGACCCGGATGCACTAGACATCCCAACTCCGCGCTCTTACGCGGAGGCGATAGAGGGTCCCTACTCTTCTCAGTGGCAGGCAGCTATGGACGCAGAGATGGCATCCTGGAAGTCCACAGGCACCTACGTTGACGAGGTTCCCCCGCCTGGGGCGAACATCGTCAGTGGCATGTGGATCTTCAGGGTGAAGCAGCCGCCGGGTTCTCCGCCTGTCTTCAAGGCACGGTACGTGGCTCGTGGCTTCAGTCAGCGGTAGGGAGTTGACTACTTTCAGACCTTCTCTCCCACCCCGAAGATGACCACTCTTCGGGTACTGCTACACGTTGCTGCTCAACGTGACTACAAGCTGCACTCTTTTGACTTCAGCACAGCTTTCTTGCAGGGCAGCCTGCACGAGGAGATCTGGCTGCGTCGCCCACCTGGCTTCACTGGGTCGTTCCCTACAGGTACCCAGTGGAGTCTCCGGCGTCCAGTCTACGGTCTCCGCCAGGCGCCCCGTGAGTGGCACGACACACTGAGGACTACGCTTGCGGCTCTTGGGTTTGCTCCTTCTACTGCCGACCCGTCGCTGTTTCTGCGCACCGACACCTCTCTGCCGCCGTTCTACATCCTCGTGTACGTCGACGACTTGGTCTTTGCCACAGCTGACACTGCTGGACTCGCCTACGTGAAGTCCGAGCTGCAGAAGAGACACACGTGCACCGACCTGGGTGAACTGCGCAGCTACCTTGGCTTGCAGATCACCCGGGACAGAGCACGCCGCACCATTACCCTGACTCAGTCACACATGGTGCAGCAGGTCCTTCAGCGCTTCGGCTTCACGTACTCCTCGCCTCAAGCCACTCCTCTGCCTTCTCGCCACTCACTCTCAGCTCTGCCTTCGGATGAGTCCGTAGAGTCGAGTGGCCCGTATCCAGAGCTTGTTGGCTGTCTCATGTACCTGATGACCTGCACACGAACTGACCTTGCATACCCTCTTAGCATTCTCGCACGCTATGTTGCTCCTGGGAGACACCGACTAGAGCACATGGCTACAGCGAAGAGGGTGTTGCCCTACTTGTGCAGTACGTCGGGCATGGGGCTAGTGCTTGGAGGGCGGAGTCCAGTGGTCCTCACTGAGCACGCAGACGCTTCTTGGGCTGACGACCAGGCTACGCAGCGGTCGTCACAGGGTTACACATTCAGCCTTGGTTCCGGCTCTTCTTCGTGGCGGGCTACTCGCTCGTCTTCTGTTCTCGGCTCTAGTTGTGAGGCTGAGATCTACGCTGGGGCTATGGCTGCACAGGAGCTTCGCAGGCTCACCTACTTGCTGACTGACCTCAGAGAGCTGCCTCGTTCTCCTCCAATTCTGTACGTAGACAACAAGGCCATGGTGGCCTTGTGTCGAGAGCAGAGACTGGAGCACAGAGCAAAGCACATTGCTCTCCGCTACTTCCTTGCTCGTGAGCTACAGCAGCGTGGTCAGTTGCGGCTTGCGTACGTGGCCTCTGAGGCCAACATTGCTGATGTCTTCACCAAGGCATTTGCGCCTTGTGATCATCAGCGCTTCTGCACTCACCTGGGTCTTGTGCCTGTCGTGCCTCACTTGCTCACCTCTTGACCTTGCTTGTACTGTTACATATATATATACACCTGCTCTTGCTTGTCTAGCCTTATATATATATATGTACTCCTGCATGTGAACTGGCCTTGTGGCCTTGAACTTGTGCTCGGAATGTGTGGTGACGTTGTGATCCATCCTGAGCTTGCTTCGCTTTGCTTTGCTTGACTGGTCTTGTGACCCCTTGCTCTCCCCCACTTTGCCTATGGGGGTGTGTCAGAACATTATAGCTTATACATTTGTGTAGGCTGTAGTGGGGTATCCCAGAGGGGGTACAACCCAATTAGGGTTAGTACTTGTACCCGCTTGATTCATAGTTCATTCATTCTCGATTCTTCTCATTACATATATATATGCACCTGCTCTTGCTTGTCTAGCCTTATATATATTTGTACTCCTTCATGTGAACTGGCCTTGTGGCCTTGAATTTGTGCTCGGAATGTGTGGTGACTTTGTGATCCACCCTGAGCTTGCTTTGCTTTGCTTTGCTTGACTGGTCTTGTGACCCCTTGTTCTCCCCCACTTTGCCTATGGGGGTGTGTCAGAACATTATAGCTTATACATTTGTGTAGGCTGTAGTGGGGTAGCCCATAAGGGGTACAACCCAATTAGGGTTAGTACTTGTACCCAACTGTTTCATAGTTCAATCATTCTCGTTTCTTCTCATGGTAACCATGTTTCTCTTGAGCTTTCACTTGTTTACTATATTCGTAAGCATGCAAGATAGATTTAGTGCCATTCGCAGCATCAGGTATGAAGATATGTTGTGTCACACAATTGAGCAGGGAAAATTGAGCAATAATAGGCCCGTGCTAGTCGTGATTTCGTTTCTGTCAGATTTATATGACATAGCTATTGTATGCTATAGTGGGGTAGCACACATGGGGTACAGATTTCTAGGGTTTGTACTTGTACCCAACTTTCACTTAGTCATTTCATTCTCGTTTCAGTTTTCTCAGTTTCAACGTTCGTTTGTCATTTTTAGCCAGGTTTCTCTTGACCATTCATGCATTTACTATATTTGTAAGCTTGCAAGGCAGATTTGGTGCCATTCGCCGCATGAGGTAGGAAAATGTGATGTTTCAAACAATTGAGCAGGGAAAGCTGTGCAAGGATAGGCCTGTGCGAAACGTGATGTCCTTTCAACATTCGTTTGTCATTTGTAACCAGGTTTCTCTTGACCATTCACACATTTACTACATTTGTAAGCATGCAAGATGGATTTGGTGCCATTTTTAACATCTGTTAGGGAGATATGATGTTTAATATGCATGCAAGCACACAAAGTTGTACATCAAGATTGTTCTGCATGTTATCAAGCGCTGAGCCAATATATTATACGAAGTACTTGACCGAGTTCACCGCATTGGTCATTCCAGCACGTTGCGCGGCAATTCTATATTCTCCTTGTCAAGTACGCGAACACGTCATCGTCGGAGTGTTTTGTAATTGGTCAATACCCACTTCACCAATCTTTGTTGGCGATAAAATTTGTTGTGATTGGTTTCTTTTTGCCGTAGCGCACTGGCAAGATGCTGCAGAACTGTACACCTAGCGCAGTTGCGCTGGATTTGGCAACTCCAGTGCAACTGCGCATGGATCTTGCAAGTGCCAACTGCGCAGTTCCTGCACCTGCTAGCAGCGCAATTGCGCCAACCCCCACATGCGCGGTGATGCCTGAACTGCCTCCAGCGCACCCACCGAACTACGACCTCCACTCCAGTACAGCGCAATGCAAGCGCAACTCTCCTTCCCCCAGCAGCATAATCCACCCACACACCCCAGCTGTCTCTCGCTGCTCTCGTTCATTCAGTTTCGACTTCCATCGTTCTCTTAGTTGTGCTCCTAGTTTCTTGACTTCAAGTTATTTTTGTTCCTTGGTTTCTGTCGCTGCTTGTACTTCAGCTCTCCTTCCCTGCACATATCTCATGTCATACACCTCCCTGGTGGTCCCTCCTTGCGTTATCGATCGCAGGTGGTGTAATAGCTTGTCGTGTTACCAGTTTACTGTTTTTTCGTAGGTTTTCCTCAGCCACCATAGCTATTTACCTATCGCTGTGTCATGCAACGCCTTTATTACTACTCGACAAAGCACCTGTTTCCTTTCCTATGCTATGGCAATGGCGGGTTTCCGTTATCATAATTTTTGACGTTTTGTTTTTCTCTGTTTCACAGCTTATGACCGTGCTAAGTAGGATATTGGCCGTCGAGGTAATCATGTTCTTTACAAGCCTTTTCCTACACGTGCTTGTGACGTTTGGCGAAACTAACGTCCTTGTTATGTTTGTTCGCAGATTGACGGTTCTTAGCGGCTTTTAGTGCTTGTGCCTACCGACATGTCGTGTTGGTGTCGCTCAGGACATGTACTTCCGGTGCCAGTACTAGGTGCGTTGTGCACCCTATCTGCAAGCTTTGTTATATTTTGTTCATTACTAACAATTGATTGGTGTTCACGTCCTTGTGCTTAGTTATCAACTTTCCATTTGTTGTATTAGTACCATGTATGGCATGTATGCCTCTTTTCGTATAAGCAGTTGCCATGATATCATAGGATGCTGCTATGACTGTTGAATAGTTTGTTATAACCTGTTTAGTGCAAGTGGTCCCCGGTTATTATCCATATTGTATTTCCGGGATTAAATTTGACGACACATTGAAGAACTAACTAGCTTTTCTTCGAGAATGTCAGAAATACATATGTATGTTTTGCTTCTACGAAATGGCAATCTATTCAAATCTATATGTAATTTATGTTATGATATAGGTGTACAGTATAAAATGAGTGTACAGAATACTGAAGCGCGGCCAAGCCTTTACACCAGGCAAAAACTGCCCAGAAACCAGTCGGAACCCAGCAGGTTTTGAAGCCCTGAAGAGGACCAAAGAAGCGCCTCAAAATGTCAGATGTTTTAGTCTTAGTGATGTGTGTCATATGGGGTACAACAGCAAGGGTTAGGTTTATGTACCCCAACCAACCTTAGTGAACATCACCATTCCGTTCTTGACATGGTATCACCTAGGTTAGGATCCTCTGGGATCACGTTCCTCCTGTACCGTCTCCTAGCGCCTGTCACATCGGTTCGTCTCGTACCCTAGTGCCCGTTACGCCCGTATCGTCTCTTGGCGCCTGTCACGCCGGTTCCTCTCGTTCCCTAGTGCCCGTTACGCCCATATCGTCCCCTAGCACCTCTCACGCAAGTTCGTCTCGTTCCCTAGCTCCCGTTGCGCCTAGCCTACCGCGCTCGACGCCCGTAGCGCCCGCAGCGCCCGTAGCGCCCGAAGCGCCCGTAGCGCCCGTCCCGTCGCGTCGCGTCCTGTCCCGTCGTCCCATCCTGTCATCCCGTCCCGTCCCGTCGTGTCGCGTCGCATCCCATCCTGTCCCGTCGTCCCGTCGTGTCGCGTCTGCCCCGTCTGTCTCGTCGCGTCTAGCTCGTCGCGTCCGTCCCGTCTGTCGCGTCGCGTGCGCCGTGCCTGCCCGTCCCTCAGCGCCATGCCACGTCCGTTCCGTTTTGCCTGCCGCGCGGCGCCGAGCCGCGCGCATCCGGTTCTGCTTATCGCGCGGCGCCGAGCCGCGCGCGTCCCATTTTGCCTACCTCGTAGCGCCTCGTGGCGCCCTACGCTAGCGTCCTGTAGTGCCTTGAGCCTCACCCACTGCCTGTCACGCCCTCCTTAGGCCCTTTACACGTTTAGGGTTTCCGCAGCAGCAGTTCCCACCTCTTCGCTTCCGCTAAGGCGACCCCTCGGGTCCTGCACTTTGACGCCGAGGGTAGGCCACTCAAGTTCTCGGTCTGGCTCCAGCGTGTGCGCCGCCTCCTAGAGAGTCAGGTTTAGGCAGACAAGTCTTTGTGGGCACACACTTTCGGTGACCTTCTTGCGCCCCCCGCCCCTGCACCCTTACGCGCTGACGCTAGCACTGCAGACAGAGACCGTTATGCACGCCAGCGTGCTGACTTGACAGCGTGGAAGTCGCTTGACGCTGCGACCTGCATCACCCTTAGCAGCCTCCTCCCTGAGTCTGACGAGGCCCACTTTACTTAGGTTCCCACTGCTAGTGAGTTCCTGACTGCGATCAAGGCCCGCTACGCTACTCCCACCACTGTCTCTCTTGGTCGACTTTTCCTCCCGTTCGTGTTTCCTGTCCTCGCCTTGTTTGAGCGCTCTACTCACTTGATCGCTCACCTGCGCTCGCTTGATTCTAGCTACCACGCTGCCTGCACTGATGCGCAGCTTGCACTGCTCCCTCCCCCTATGGCGATTATGATCAATTCATCGCCACTAGTCTCCTTGACCGCCTTGCCTCGGTTCGTGACACGCTTCTTATGAAGCACCCTAACGAGCTCACTATCGAGGTTCTTGAGTCTGCCCTCAAGGACGTCAAGAGCAACCTCCGCTCGGTAGCCTCCGCCTCTGGTGCTGTGGCCCTTCCACTGTTTCACGGGTGCACTGTCCTCAGCCGCCCACCTTTACTGCCTCCCTCGCCACTGCTGCTTCTAACGTGACCGCAGCTGCTGTTACGACTTCTTCGCTGTCTAGGGGTAGGAGTGGCAGGAGGGGCGGTCAGGGTGCGGGCGGAGGCGGTGGAGGCAGCGGAGGTGGCGTGGCGAGCGGCGGTGGCGGCAGTCCGGAGGACACTTCGTTGTCTTTCACCCAGGACTCCGAAACTTCGCACTGTTTCTTCCGCAACCACATGACGCTTACTCCGCTTCCTTTGCCGGTCTCTGTGGCACTGGCTGATACCAGTTCGGGACCAGTCACTGCTCGCTACACTACTACGCTTCCGTGCCCGGCTGTTCCCTCCGGTTCTCTGACCGGCTTCCGCGTCCCCTCGTTCTCGAGGACACTTGGTGGGCGTGAGGCCAGCCGTGAGTCAGCACGTGGGTGTGTCGATTGAGCCTTCTGGCGAGACTGCGGTTTGTGTCGACGGGGTCACGTACGCGCCTCTGTCCACCTTCACTGCTGAGCTGGGCTCTGGTCTCTACATACTTTACACTCTGCCTTGGCAGCAGCAGCAGCTACATAGGGTTTAGGGTTGCTGAGCGCCACATATGCTTGGTCATGGAGATTGCAGGCACCTTCATGATTCACGCCTGTGCGCCCCATTTTCTGTGGCCCTACATGGTTTGGTACGCCGCTCACCAGCTGAACCTCTGGCCACGTGTCTCTCGGCCAGAGGCTTCACCGACCAGTCTTTGGACTGGGTCCCCTGGTGCTGCGTCGCGTTTTCGTGTCTGGGCCTACTTGGCGCTTGTTTGCGACACCTCCGCGGATAAGCTATCCCTTCGCGCCCTTCCCTGTGTGTTCCTTGGTTTTCCCGAGGACTCCTCTGGCTTCACCTTTTACCATCCTCCCCTTCACAGGTTCTTTGACTTCCGCGGCGTTCATTTTGTCGAGTCCGTCCCCTACTACACTCGGTACCCCTGTCAAGGTCTTTCAGTTCCTCCTCCCTCTCTCTTTCTGACTCCCGCCCCCCCTCCTGCCCCTCCGGTACAGCCCCCTCCCACCCCCTGGTCCAGCCCCGTCAGGTGTGTCACACGCTACCCCCCCCCCCCCCCCCCCTTCAATCGCCCCTCAGGTACCGTCCCCTTCCCCAAAGTCCTCCTCCCAGCCTACTGCAGACCCTGCGGGAGCAGGTGCTCGTGTCAAGGACCTTGGGGGTGCTACCTTTGGAGGTGTTGGAGTTGGAGCTGAGCCCGTGTCTGTAGGAGGTTCTCGTGTTCGGGGAGCTGGTGTTGATCGAGCTGTCTCTGGGGGTGCTATGACTGGGGGTGTGGGTGCACCCACTGTGGGACCTAGAGAGTCTGGGACTGGTCGAGTTGCTGCTGGTGGTGCTGGCTCTGGGGGTGGTGCGACTGGTGCTTTGGAGAGCGGTCATGGGGCTACCACCGCCCCGGACACTACTCCTCCCCCCCATCCCTACTCGACCCGGCACCAGGCTCGTGTTCGCCGCGCCCGTGAGGAGCAGCTGGAGTTGGAGCGAGAGGAGCGAGAGTTGGAGCGGCGGTGCTGGAGCTACAGCGTCTGGAGGAGCAGCAGCATTAGCAGCGCTTGTAGCCGGAGCAGGAGCAATAGCCGCAGCAGCAGGAGCCGTAGCTCGAGGAGCAGCTACAGCAAGAGGAGCCGCAGTAGGAGCAGCAGCAGCAGCCACCGCAGCAGGAGCAGCAGCCTGCCGCAGCAGGAGCAGCAGCAGTAGCCACCGCAGCAAGAGCAGCTGTAGCAGCCGCCACAGCAGTAGCAAAAGCAGCCGCCTCCTCTGCCTCCTGTCTCTGGCCTTCGGACCCTCGGTCTCCCCTCTCCCTCTCCTCCTTCCTCTCCCTCTCCTCCTGTCTACGGTCCCGCGTTTCCTCCTCCTGACCCCTCCCTTGCTGTTTTCACTCCTTCTCCGCCTCTGTTGTCCCCTCCTCGTTCTCACACTTGGCCTTCTTGTCCCTCTCCTCGTGCTCGTCCGTCGTCCCCTATACCCTTCACTGACCTTCGTACTGTCCTGTTTCTTTCTAGTCCTCCTCTTTCGTCTCAGTCTGTGCTTCCTTCTCCTCCTGAGTCGGCCTTCACTGCTTCCCTCTCTACTCCTGTCACTGACTACTACTGCACGTACCGGCCTGTTCTCTCTCATGTTCTCGGCTCTCTTGTTACGGACCCTCGTGCCTCTTTGTCCTTTGTCTCCACCCTTACTGTCACCGTCACTGAGTTTGCCACTACTCGCCGCCTTGACTACGCCACTTGTCTCATTGCTGCACCTCCTACCAGTCCTCTGGCCGTCGGGGGTGAGTCTGCCCTTGGTTGTGACGCCCTAGAGGACAGGCAGTTTGAGCTAGAGTTCTTGGCAGCCGCTTCCCCTCATCTCTCTGCCATGCTGCTCGCCCCTGAGGGAGACCTCGACGCCCTTAACATACCTACTCCTCGCACTTACACTGAGGCAGTGTCAGGGCCTTGAGCCTCTCAGTGGAGAGCTGCCATGGACTCAGAGATGGCTTCCTACAGATCCACAGGCACCTACGTTGACGAGGTTCCCCCCCTTGGGGCGAACGTAGTCGATGTCATGTGGATCTTCAGGGTGAAGCTGCCACCGGGATCTCCTCCAGTCTTCAAGGCGTGCTATGTGGCTAGTCAGCGTGAGGGAGTTGACTTCTTTCAGACCTTCACGCCTACCCCGAAGATGACCACTCTTCGGGTGTTACTGCACGTAGCAGCACAGAGAGACTACAAGCTACACTCTCTCCACTTCTCCACTGCCTTCATTCAGGGTAGCCTACACAAGGAGGTCTGGTTGCGTCGTCCCTCTGCTTTCACTTGCACATTCCCTCCTAGGACCCAGTGGAGGCTGAGGTGACCAGTCTACGGTCTTCGTCACGCTCCTCATGAGTGGCACGACACCCTTCGTTCCACCCTGTCTGACCTCGGTTTCCAGCCGTCTTCTGCTGACCCGTCGTTGTTTTTTCGTCGTGGCTCCACACCGTTCTTTGTACTAGTCTACGTCGACGACCTGGTTTTCACCATTGCCGACAGGGTTGCTTTGGCTGACGTGAAGCGCGAACTGCAGAAGAGACACACGTGCACTGACCTTGGTGAGCTGCGCCAATACCTTGGCCTATATATTACCAGAGACAGCCCGCTCGCACTATTATACTCTCACAGTCACACATGGTGCAGCAGGTCCTTCAGCGGTTCGTTGAGTTGGCTGAGATCTACGCTGGAGCCATTGGACCGAGTTCTGTACATGGAGCAGCCGGCATACTTCAACGACGGTACATCTCGCATGTGCAAGCTTCAGAAGAGCTTGTACGAACTCAAACAGAGTCCACTGCTGTGGTATTCGGCGCTCGACAGCGTACTCATTGGCGGCGGGTGGAGCAAGAGTCAGGTTGACGAAGCGCTCTACTTCAAGTTCGGTGCTGATGGAGTCGGTTGCTGGCTGCTGGTCTACGTTGACGATTTGCTCGCCGTAAGTAGCAGCCTCGAGATGCTGAAGGACCTCCGTGAGCTTCTGCAAAACGCATTCGAGTTGCGGGAAATCACTCCCGTGCAGAATTATTTGGGGCTGGAGATAGTACGGGACAGGTCCGCACGCAAGCTGTGGCTGCACCAAAGCGCATACGTGGACAAGCTGCGTCGCCGCTTTGTGGACGAAGAGCAGACAAGTCGCCGCCCGAAAACGCCTATCTTGGCCGACGCGTACACGGAGTTGACGTTTGACGACGAAGAGTACCAAGCGCGTGAAGAGGAGGAGTACCGCCAGAAAGTGGGTTCAATCTAGTTTGCCGCGACCACGACCCGTCCCGACATTGCGTACGCATGCAGCAAGTTGGGCTCGGGGTTGACGATTCGCAGTGACCAGCACTGGAGGGAGCTGGACCGCTGCATTGACTACGTGGTGAACACCCGCGATTTCGCCCTCGAATTTGGTGGTGGACCGGACACTCTACGCCTGGTGGGGTACGCGGATTCCGATGACGCGGGTGACAGGCAGACGCGCAGCAGTACCAGCGGATACGTTTTCGTGCTTGGCGGAGCTGCCGTTTCGTGGGCAAGTCCGAGGAATAAGTGCATGACGCTGTCCTCAACTGAATCCGAATACATAGCTGCAACGGAAGCTGGCAAGGAGGCGCGCCGTTTGCGCTTTCTACTCACTGAATTTCGGCTTCTCGATGCCGGGGTGCCAACCGTCATCCACGTGGACAACTCATCTGTGATTGCTGTTGCGGAAGGGCTGGGCCTCAAGGGGAGTCTCAAGCACATGGAGAGGCGTTACATTTGGCTGCAGCAGATGGTGAAGCGCAAGAAGCTCGCGCTTACGTATATTTCGACGAGCGAGCAACCCGCGGATTATCTCACAAAGGCATTGCATTCCCCGGCATTCAAGCGTTGCACTGTCGCTGTTGGGCAAGTCGATCTTGCAGACGACGAGCGTGACAATGAGCAGGAATAGGTGCCATGTCCTTCAACATGGCTGGTGCGGTGAGTATGCGTGTGCGGAAACACGCGGACGAGTTTCAGAATCGTCACCCTATTGTACTCCATTATTTCCTTTCGTTTTGTATGGTGTGCTAACTCTTCAGATGCCCAGGCACGAGCAGGGCAGGGGAGTGTTAAGGTGAAGCCCTGCACGCACCTAGTTTTGCGTGTAGCAGCCCTATGCGATGTAGCGAGGTTTCGCATACCGCATACCGGAGCTTCGGTATTCACCGAGTACACTCCAATAGTGCACTTCGGTATGCACTGTTCAACACTGAACCGAAATGGAGGGAAGAACGACATTGCACAAACGAGTATGTGCAGCTGTCTATTGCGAGCACCTACGCAACTACTCCTGGGCAGGTAGAAAATGCACCTGACGGTATTTTCACCTGATGGTATTTTCACCTGGCGGTGCCAACCTGGAACCGCATACTAGAGTAGGTGCTTGCACATTCTCCTTGAACGACGTTCTTCATGGACAACGTTCTCGTAGAACGTTCTCGCACACGTCACTATGTTGCCTATAAGGTTCATGTTGTATCTGTTATAATCAATCAATCAATCAATTACTTTCCTTTTGTTACTGGATACCAAGCCTATTGCTGCATACCAAGCATAGTGTTCTTCAAATACCAGTATCCGGTTTCCAACAAGTCCGTACACGGAAAACTCGCACTTCACTCTCTGATCGTGCAACTCTGCGCCTAGCTACTGTAGGCTATAGTGGGGTAGCACATATGGGATACAAATTTCTAGGGTTTGTACGTGTACCCAACTTTCACTTAGTCATTTCATTCTCGTTTCAGTTTTCTCATGGTATCGAGCAGGTTCCCTCGTGGGAACTGTTCCTAGGGCCCACCATCTTTTTTTTCCTGCCCGGAGCGCACTCAGCCCCTGCCCAAGTCGCGCTCCCCTCTCTCTCGGCCCCTAGTGGCCCGGTCGCGCCGCCCTTATGGCCCCGCCGCGTCGCGCCGCCCTTGCGGCCCCGTCGCGCCGCCTTCGCGACCCCGGCGCGTCGCGCCGCCCTTGCGGCCCCGTTGCGCCGCCTTGAGGGAGACTGGGCATCGCGCCGACCGGGCCGCTGCTGCCGCGATGCGCCATGCGGCTACCTTTTGGCCGCTCTGCGCATCACGCCGACTAGGCCGCCGCCGCCGCAATGCGCAATGCGGCCAGCTTCTGGCCCCTCGGCGCATCGCGCCGACCAGGCCGCCGCCGTCGCAATGCGCAATGCGGCCACCCTGCTGGGCGAGAGTGTGCCACTGCTGAGGCCAGGGTTTCCAAGCTCTCTCGTTTGCTAGCAACCCCTCTCGTGCTCTCTTGTCTCCTGCCCATTATTTCTCTCTCCCTCACATGCCGTGTCATCCCCGGCCAAAGCCTCGAATATGGCAATACCCTCTCTCGTGCCAGGCCTCGCTTTTAAGCTATCTCGTGCTTGACTGCTCTCTAGTCCCCTCTAGTTACATTGAATCCCCTTTCCATCCCTCTCTGTCACCCCCTCTCATACACACTCATCCCCTCTCCATCCCTCTCACCCACTCTCGTATACTCTCATTCCCTCTCATACCCTCTCATCCACTCTCATCCCCTCTCATCCCCTCGCATTCACTCCCACTCACTCTCATACACTCTCATCCCCTCTTATCCACTCTCATACACTCGATGAGACTCTCATAACCTCTCATACCCTCCGATACAAATCAGATGCACTCTCATTCCCTCTCATACACTCTCATACACTCTCATCCCCTCTCATCCTATCTCATACACTCTCATCCCTCTCATTCCCTCTCATACCTTCTCATTCCCTCTCATGCCCTCTCATCCACTCTCATCCCCTCACACACACTCTCATTCCCGCACATTCACTCACATACACTCACACACTTTCATCCCCTCTCATTTGCTTTCATCCCCTTTCATCCCCTCTCATTCCTTCTCATACACTCTCATACACTCTGATACACTCTCATCCCCTTTCATACCCTCGCACACTCTCATTCCCTTTTATCCCCTCTCATTCACTCTCATTCACTCATATTCTCTCTCATTCCCACTTATCCACACTCATTCCCTCTCATTCCCTCTCATCCCCTCTCCTTCCCTCTCATTCCCTCTCATCCTCTCTCATTCCCTCTCATCCCCTCTCATCCCCTTTCATCCCCTTTCATCCCCTCTCATTCCCTCTCATCCACTCTCATTCCCTCTCATCCCCTCTCATCCCCTTTCATCCCCTTTCATCCCCTCTCATTCCCTCTCATCCCCTTTTTCACTTTCATCCCCTCGCATTACCTCTAATACACTCTCATCCCCTCCCATCCCCTCTGATTCACTCTCATACACTCTGAAACACTCTCATCCCCTTTCATCCACTCTCATCCACTCTCATCCCCTCTCAACCCCTCTCGTTCACTCTCAAACACTCTCATACACTCTCATCCCCTCGCATACACTCTCATAGACTCTCAACCACCCTCATTCACTCTCATACACTCTCATACACTCTCATACACTCCGATACACTCTCATCCCCTTTCATCCCCTCACACACTCTCATTCCCTTTCATCCCCTCCCATTCCCTCTCATTCACTCATATTCCCTTTCATTCCCATCCATCCACTCTCATTCCCTCTCATTCCTTCTCATCACTCTCATTCCCTCTCATCCCCTCTCATCCCCTTTCATCCCCTTTCATTCCCTCTCATTCCCTCTCATAGACTCTCATTCACTCCCCTCTCATCCCCTCTCATAGACTCTCATTCACTCTCATCCCCTCTCATACACTCTCATTCCCTCTCATACACTCTCATCCCCTCTCATCCTCTCTCATGAACCCTCATACGCTCTTATTCACTCTCATCCCCTCTCATCCTCTCTCATGAACCCTCATACGCTCTTATTCACTCTCATCCCCTCTCATCCACTATTTTATACACTCTCATCCCCTCTCATACACTCTCAACCACTCATTTACTCTCCTACACTCTCATACACTCTCATCCCCTATCATACACTCCCATTAACTCTCATACACTCTCATTTCCTCTCATTCCGTCTCATCCCGTCTCATCCCCTCTCATCTCCTCTCATACACTCGCATACACTGTCATACACTCTCTTACACACTCTCATCCCTCCTCATCCACTCTCATCCCCTCTCATCCCATCTCATTCCCTACCATACACTCTCATACACTCTCATACCCTCTCATACCCACTCACACACTATCATATATACTCTCATCCCCTCTTATACACTCCCATACACACTCATACACTCTCATACACTCCCTTTCACTCTCATACACTCTCATCCCTTCTCATTCTCTCTCATCCCCTCTCATCCTCTCTTATCCCCTTTCATCCCCTCACACACTCTCATTCCCTTTCATCCCCTCTCATTCACTCTCATTCACTCATATTCCCTTTCATTCCCACTTATCCACACTCATTCCCTCTCATTCCCTCTCATTCCCTCTCATTCCCTCTCATTCCTTCTCATCACTCTCATTCCCTCTCATCCCGTCTCATACCCTTTCATGCCCTTTCATCCCCTCTCATTCCCTCTCATCCCCTCTCATCCCCTTTCATCCCCTTTCATCCCCTCTCATTCCCTCTCATACACTCTCATACACTCTCATACACTCTCATACACTCTCATCCCCTCTCATCCTCTCTCATAAACTTTCATACACTCTTATTCACTTTCATCCCCTCTCATCCACTATCTTACACACTCTCATCCCCTCTCATACACACTCATACCCCCTAATCCGCTCTCATCCACTCTCATACACTCTCATGCACTCTCATACACACTCATTTTCTCTCATCCCCTCTCATCCCCTCTCATACACTCTCATCCACTCTTATTCCCACTCATCCACTCTCATACACTCTCATACACTCTCATCCCCTCTCATACACACTCATATACTCTCATCCCCTCTCATACACTCTCATCCCCTCTCATACACACTCATACCCCCTAATCCACTTTCATCCTCTCTCATACACTCTCATGCACATTCATTTCCTGTCATCCCCTCTCATCCCCTCTCGTACACTCTCATCCACTCTTATTCCCACTCATCCACTCTCATACACTCTCATACACTCTCATCCCCTCTCATACACTCTCATACACTCTCATACCCCCTCATACACTCTCATACCCTCTCCTATACTCTCATACACTCTTCCCCATCTCCTCCCATCATCAACCGGTCCCCTTTGCAACCCTCTATTTCTCACAAAATTTCTGTTTTATTTGACATTCTCTCTTGTCTCCGAATCATGCCCCTAACTCTTGAAAGGCGCTCAATTTACCCCCTTACATTCTCTCAACTTTATTTCCGCATGGTCGTATTCTCCAACAGAGCTTGTGGCGGTCGTGAGGGACATCATGTTTCACCTCATACGTTCAAGGTGAGAGGTTGATGTTGAATACCCAAGAATTGTTCATTTCCAAACAAGAAATAAGCTGAAGTGCATTGTTAATATTAGCCATCGTTCATTTCCAAACAAGAATTGTATTTGATAACTTGCAAACTTCCGTGTGGTATCCCCTTGATCCATTATCTTTTGGTTATGTAGCAATTTTGATGTGCAGGAAGATGATGCTGTCAACATTTACAAGGGGAAGCTCTAGCCAACTGTTGTAGCAGCAAGGGAGGAGGTGCGGTTGTACTGTAGGCAGCAGACGTTTGCTCCGTATTTCCGCTATAATCGATCAAATCTCATTGAGGTGTGGTGCAAGTCCATGGAGGGCAAGGTATGGCCTCGTGGGGAGGTGCACATCGGAGAAGGGATGTGTCTATTTCGTGTTGTCATACGGGGACCGTGCTATAGTAACCTGCGGGTCACGGAGGCGAATTTGGATCACACCGATAGGTGTGTCACCGATGCTGCAAGGATTCGGAGGGATGAGGTCAAAGACGTTGCGCGTGAGATGCAAAAGCATGGTGACGTGAGACCTCATGCGTTGATAAGTCGTGTTAGGGCGGTTTTGCGTGTGGAGTGCTCGTACATGGTTGCGCGCGAGGTGCTATTTGAGCTGAGGAATGCGGATCCGTTTTGTGGAGACGATGGGTTTCAATACATGGAGGACCTGTTAGGAAAGTTCAAGGATGATAACCCTTCATCTGTTGTGTCCATGGTCAGACGGGGAAATAACTTCTACCGTGAGGGAATTATTTTTCTAGGGGCAAGAAATGCGGTTATGAACTGCCTGCCGAACATTTTTGCAGATGGATGCCATAACAAGACCGCATGGGGGGGATACACCCTGAACATATGCATGTTGGATAGCCAAAACAAACTTGTTATGTTGGGGTGTGCATGGGTGGAGGGTGAAAACAAGCATGCATGTGCTTTCCTATTCAATCTCTTGCTGGAGGTCGTTCCGGAGGTGAACTCCTCTAACTTTGTGATGATGCATGATAGTGGATGGGCATAGATATCCGCCACATCCACTTGTCTCCCCCTCATACGGGATTTGCATCACCCATTTGGTATGAAACTTCAAAAATAAGTTCAGGACAGATCTGGACGGACAAATTCTAGCAGCAGCAGCGGCTCTGACATTGCTTGTGTACCTCAAGACAATGGAAAATTTTGAGATGGAATGTTCCGGTGGATCCTCGTACCTTGTGGACAATGGATTGGGTGTTAAGTGGGCGACAGCTTATTTTGGAGCACCGCGTTATAGACGCTTTTCTTCTAATCCCGTTGAGTCTCACCAAGCGTCGCTTTGGGGATTGCGGGATAAGAATCCGTCGCAGGTGCTGCTAGGCTTGGCAACTAAGCTATCGACGAAGATCGAAGAGAGGCGCCGATTGTACTCTGAGATGACAGCCGCTGACTTCTCTCCCAGGATAAAGCCAATAGTCCTTGGGAATCGCGATGAGGGCAAAAGATACAGGGTGGCTGAATCAGGACAGAACGAGTACATAGTATGCCAAGGGGAGGAGAGGTGAGTCGTGACCACAAACCTTGAGGATCCTACAGTCACCCACTGCTCATGTGGCTACACCAAGTAAGTGGTGTTTAGGTTCTGTTTTTACCATTGCTAGCGTATGCTTCATTGGTGTATACTTGATCCAACTCAGCCATGAATATTGTGTTCATTAGCTTTTTCAAAGTCATGCAAGATCAAGCCTCATAATGTACCCACTCTAAATTTCAGACCCCATTTATCCCAAAATATTGAGGACTGCCCTAACCCCCTGACCATCTACCTTGCACATGCAGGGGAATAAGGTCGCCAAAGTGACGTGTGTACATATGCTTGCCGTAATCATATTTGCTGAATGTGGGCTTCTTTAAGCCATGTGTTCATGTGTGTTATAAAATCCTGCTGGTTTGTAGCTATTCAATGAACAGTTTATACCCTCTCTTCTTTTACCCCTTACACAGGTCTTTACTTCCCCAAACCCAAGGGAGGGCACAGTTCGTATATTTACAAGAATAATGATAGTTTGATAATGCGTTAATCCCTTTTTACCTCATCGCCCATTTATCCCAAAAACAGGGAATACGGGCTGCCATGCGTACACATCTTCGCTGTGTTAAAAATTGATGGTTACAGGGCGCACGCAGTGATCCAGAAATACCACACAACTTCTGCATTGCAACAAGTGTACAGAACGCCAGTTCGACTCCTCGACCCAACCTCTATGGTCCCTGACGGTGTTACCCTCTCCAGTCTACAAGAAGAAGGCAGGTCGGCCACCAAAGTGAAGAATGCAGTCCACAGGAGAGATGGACCCAATCAAGTTGCGCAAGTGTGGAAAGTGCGGTGAGTACGGTCATAATGCACGAACATGCGAGGTTCGTGCAGCCAACAATGTGTTGTGGGAGCCTTTGCAAACCCCCATAGCGCAATTGACAATGCAAACAATGACGGACACAGATGGTGCAGAGCATGTAGCCCTGTGCAGCGCTTGCAATCGAATTCAACACAGAGGGATTAGGTGTCAAGCCATGCGTCGACAAGGACAGTCGGGTGATGTGGAGGAAGAGTCGTGCAGCGAGGATGATGGGAGTTTCGATTTGGTGGAAGGGATTGGTGAAGTGGATGAGGAGGGACGGGATGATCGCGATACTGTGACATATGGTGGGGAGCTGATCGAGGTGTTTGGTAGGGATCCAGGAACCGCTGGTGATGTTGGTCTTGGTGAACGCACAACCACGAACCTAGACTTGCCCACTCAAACAGAAAATTTTGGGGCAACACAGATAGACATCACACAAGAGAGTCAGGCGGGACGAGTGTCTTATACTTCGGTGGCCGAGCGGGTGGAAGGGCTGAGGACTGCGGAGGACGTGGTTGCAGGGCGTATACGGTGGATGCAGGGATTACTCCTGCAGCGTGATGTGGCAAGACAGGCAGGAGAGGAACGTGCAACAACTGAAGGTAGGGGCAGAGGCAGGAGACGCCATGCAAGCACAGGGCAACAGGGAAGAGGGAGAGGGAGAGGCAGAGGCAGATATGGATCTCGGTCTTCCACGGAACAGCAGGGTGGAGCTGAACAGATGGAACAAAATGGTGGGAGCAGATTGGAAGGGATGGAAGGTCAGCAGGGGTTGAGAGGGCAGCAGGGAATGGGGAGGACGGCCGGGGTTGGGAGGTCAGCAAAGGATGGGAGGGCAGCAGGGGATGGGAGGGTAGCAGGGGATGGGAGGGCAGCAGAGGATGGCCAGGAAAAATGGGATGACAGGGCAGCAGGGGAGTGGAGGACATGCGGGGTTGCGAGGGCTCCAAGGAGGGCTGCAGTGGATGGCAAGGCAGCATGGGATGACACTGCAGTAGGGGGGGGGGGGGAGGACAGGCGGGTGTGGGAGGGCAGCAGGGGATGGGAGGGCTGCAGGGGATGACAAGGCATCAGGGGAGCGGAGGACATGCGGGGTTGCGAGGGCAGCAGGGGATGGGAGGGCTGCAGGGGATGGGAAGGCTGCAGGGGATGGGAGGGCAGCAGGGGGGGGGGAGGACAGGCGGGTGTGGGAGGGCAGCATGGGATGGGAGGGCTGCAGGGGATGACTAGGCAGCAGGGGAGTGGAGGACATGCGGGGTTGCGAGGGCTGCAGGGGATGGGAGGGCTGCAGGGGATGGGAAGGCTGCAGGGGATGGGAGGGCAGCAAGGGATGGCCAGGCAGAACGGGATGATAGGGCAGCAGGGGAGCGGAGGACAGCCGGGGTTGGGAGGGCAGCAGGGACTGGGTGGGCAGCAGGGAATGGCCAGGCAGCACGGGATGACAGGGCATCAGGGGAGCGAAGGACAGGCGGGGTTGCGAGGGCAGCAGGGTATGGGAGGGCTGCAGGATACGAGTGGCCAACTTGGGTCCCAAGAAGAATTACAAGGGCAAAATGGGTACGTTCAACCCCTTAACCAACGATGGGGACGCGTGGGAATGCCAATGCACGGGAATGTTGCAGGCCTGACACAACGTTGGAGCCATGTGGGCATGCCATTGCAACAGGAGGTTGAGGGGTCCGTGCCTGGTATGCACAAAAGGACGCCGTGCCAACAGGGGGACGAGAACAGTTATAGCTCTTTCCAGTACGAACTTGTGGGCTATGCATAATATTGTAGTCATGGTTACTTGATTGACTTCAAAAGCGCTCTGCAACTGGTTTGATAGCTTGTAGTCGTGGCTCTGCACCGTCACAAAAATACTCTCATGCAAGCGTATGGTACCAATATTCAACAGTTAAGATAAGCAGTATCATTTACTCGACATCCTCTAGTTACTTCTTTCTATTGTTTGTCTTGTTCAGTGTGTCCATTTTTTACAGGACGTTGTGGGGTAGGAAGGTGAGCAAGGGAGTTGTTGAATGAATTACCTACCCTAAATCACGGCAATGGTTGAGAAGGCGTGTTATGTACATACCTGTTATGGCCTGGTGGAATTTTTGTAACAATACCGTACGGTCATATCGGCATGCCACTCCATCAGTAGGTTACGGGGTTAATGCATGGAATGGACACTAGATCTCATTGCCAACATGGACAAATAACAGTTGCAGGTCCTTGTAGATACTGCACTTGGGACTATGGTACTATGCATGGTAACCGTAGTAGTACGGTAAGTTGACCTCAAGGAGTCATGAGCGTTTTTCATCTAGTTTGATCATAGTCTGGTAGGCCTACCCTCGTCCACTTGATCTCCAATCATGCTTGGGCAAGCGGTTAGATTCATGCGTGTTAAACTGCTCAATTATGTCTTGCCATTTTTATCCTAACCATAAGTGTTGTTCTGTTTCCATACAAGGACACCCTGTTGTGGGGGTAAGAAGTGCGTGGGACAGTTGCTCTTGCTAGCTTTATGACTTTCCTTTATTGCTGCAGGGGTTGACATGGTACATACGGTCATCGTGTCAACTTATATATGTATGTCTCATGGTCTTGGACGGTGCAGTTTTGTACATGTGCAATTGATGACAGCAGAGTTGGTGTTTGGTACGAATGGTTCGAATCCTACACGACAGTATGCAATGATGAGAGTACCGTATTCTCCTGGACAAAACACCCCCCCCCCCCCCCCCCCCCCCCCGTAATTGTACACCCCCGGATAGCTTGTGCGGGGTGGGTGTTATGATAGACCTCGTTTCTACTATACCCCCCTTTTTGGCTGATTTTCTATAACAGCCTCCTTTTCTTACGAATTCGTCATTATAGTCGTTAACGAGTAGCTGCAATACGGAAGAATATCACGAAAATTTATCCCTAGATGAAATTTCGCGGTACATTCACTTACAATCTGCCGAGATTTCCCCCCTCCCACTACTTCGCAGTCGCCACGTGCAGGCGAATCTTCCGCTGCAAGTGGCAAGAGAGGTGCCACATGGCATTTTTGTAGGGGTGATGAAGTTTGTGGCCGAAACTCACATTCGCGCCTCAGACAGTGATGTTAAAATGAAAATCAAAACACCCATATTGTCTAATCAAATCAACACTAACACTAAAATATACCATATGTAAAGACCCGGGTATTCTGTATTTTTTTCCTATGAGGAGACCCCCCCCATTTTTTCCCTGTATTTTTAGCTATACCCTAGGGTGTTATGTCCGGGAGAATACGGTAGTGAAATTGCATACAACGCCAGAAATATATATATATATTTGAATGATCTGATCAGCGTGGTGTCCCACGGAGAAGCCACACTTCTACCCGAAACCATGCTCGCAGAACTTCCCAGCTCTGAACCGTCCAAATTGACAATGAAATTTCTCCACACCACGCTTCTCGTCCCATATACCTCATTCACAACACCGTCTAACCAGCCATTTATAGCCGCCCACACCAATTTACCCACCCTCTAACCGTCACTTCAGATAACATTTATATGTGTATGCACTAAGTCACCGCCTGCCTTCTCATCTCCTTTCGCCATCCGTTCTCCTGAACCTTCCATATGTGTTTTGCAGCCTTGACCTTCGCAGTCCTCAACCTGCACGCGTCCTCGGCCACCGATATATCCGGCACTCTTGGTGGGTCCGTCATCGTCATGGTGATGTATCGTCTCCCTTGTAAACACTCCGACTGCTTTCTTCATATCTCTCCTGGCACCAGCTATACATCCGACGGCATGACTCAAACTTGCTACCGAGACCTTCATGGTACCGTTTTTGGACCTGTGTATGACAATGCAAAATGGACATAACGCATCTTTGCGGCTTACCTCTCCACCTAGCCAACTCAAATTTTGCATCGAGTTGCACCATACCTCGATGTGTTTTTCGCTACTAAAATATTAGAACTCCCTAACCATATTTTGCCGACAATACAACCGAACATCCTCCCTCACTTCTGCGGCTGATGGATAAACCTTCCCCTTTAATATGTTGCATACGCCGAACTCCTGCATATCGACATGACTAGTGCACCAAACGAAATAGAGATCAAGGAACATCAGATTGCAATTTGTGTGTGAAATCTGGCATTACAATGGAGCGTACGAAGCATCGTAATGTCAACCAAGAATATTAGGATCTGCATGGGTCAACCCTAAATACATGGGCCAGACCTCACCTGGCTTGCATTGGGTGAGACATGACGCTGATCCCAAGTGCCAAGAGCTCTGATGGATAATGAGCACGGGAAGATAACGGGGAATGAGCGGGGATGATAGGAACAGGGAACCAGGACTAGAGAGGTGATGAGAATGGATGAGAGTGGATGAAAGGGGCTGAGAGTGGTTGAGAGTGGATGAAAGGGGATGAGAGTGGTTGAGAGTGTATGATAGAGGATGAGAGGGGATGAGAGAGTAAAACAATGTTTGAGAGGGGATGAGAAGGGATTAGAGGGGATGAGAGGGGATGAGAGGGAATGAGAGTGAATGAGAGGGGATGAGAGGAAATGAGAGCTTGTGAGAGGGGATAAGAGGGTATGAGAGGGGATGTGAGGGAATGAGAGTGTATGAGATGGAATGAGAGGGAATGAGAGGCAAGGTGAGGGGATGAAAGGAAATGAGAGTGTGTGAGAGGGAATGAGAGGGAATGGGGGCGAATGAGAGTGTATGAGAGTGTATGAGAGTGGATGAGAGCTCATAAGAGTGTATGACAGTGTATGAGAGGGGATGTGAGTGTGTGAGAGTGTATGAGAGTAGTAGAGAGTGAATGAGAGTGAATGAGATTGTATGGGAGTGTATGAGAAGGGATGAGAGTGTATAGGATGGTGGATGAGAGTGAATGAGAGTGTATGAGAGTGTATGGGAGCGGACAAGAGTGTACGAGATTGTATATGATAGTGGATGAGAGGGGATGCGAGTGCATGAGAGTTTATGAGAGGGGTTGAGAGGAGATGGGAGTGGATGAGAGGATATGAGAGTGTATATGATAGGCACGGGGAAACAGGACCAGAGAGGTGATGAGAGTGAATGGGAGGAGATGAGAGGGAATGATAGAGTGCGTGATAGGATGAGAGGGGATGAGAGTGTATGAGAATGTATGAGATTTTATGAGAAGGGATGAGAGGGGATGAGAGGAGATGAGAGGAGATGGGAGTGGATGAAAGGGTATGAGAGTGTAAATGATAGGCACGGGGACCAGGACCAGAGAGGTGATGAGAGTGAATAGGAGGAGATGAGAGGGAATGATAGTGTGTGATAGGATGAGAGGAGATGAGAGCGTATGAGAGTGTATGAGAGGGAATGAGAGGGGACGAAAGGGGATGAGAGTTAATGAGAGAAGATGAGAGGGAATGAGAGTGGATGAGAGGTAATGAAAGGGAAATGTGAGGGAATGCGAGGGATTGAGAGGGGATGAGAGGGAATGAGAGGGAATAAGAGGGAATGAGAGGCAATGTGAGGGGATGAAAGGGAATGAGAGTGTGTGAGAGGGAATGAGAGGGAATGAGAGGCAATGTGAGGGGATGAAAGGGAATGAGAGTGTGTGAGAGGGAATGAGAGGGAATGAGAGGCAATGTGAGGGGATGAAAGGGAATGAGAGTATGTGAGAGGGAATGAGAGGGAATGAGAGGCAATGTGAGGGGATGAAAGGGAATGAGAGTGTGTGAGAGGGAATGAGAGGGAATGAGAGGCAATGTGAGGGGATGAAAGGGAATGAGAGTGTGTGAGAGGAGATGAGAGGGAATGAGAGGCAATGTGAGGGGATGAAAGGGCATGAGAGTGTGTGAGAGGGAATGAGAGGGAATGAGAGGCAATGTGAGGGGATGAAAGGGAATGAGAGTGTGTGAGAGGGAATGAGAGGGAATGAGAGGCAATGTGAGGGGATGAAAGGGAATGAGACTGTGTGAGAGGGAATGAGAGGGAATGAGAGGGAATGAGAGGCAATGTGAGGGGATGAAAGGGAATGAGAGTGTGTGAGAGGGAATGAGAGGGAATGAGAGGCAATGTGAGGGGATGAAAGGGAATGAGAATGTGTGAGAGGGAATGAGAGGGAATGAGAGGCAATGTGAGGGAATGAGAGGGGATGAGAGTGTGTGAGAGGGGATGAGAAGGAATGGGGCAAATGAGAGTGGATGAGAGTGGTAGAGAGTGAATGAGAGTGAATAAGAGTGTATGGGAGTGTATGACAAGGGATAAGAGTGTATAGGATAGTGGATGAGAGTGAATCAGAGTGTATGAGTGTGAATGGGAGGGTACGAGAGTGTACGAGAGTGTATATGATAGTGGATGAAAGGGGATGAGAGTGTATGAGAGTATATGAGAGTGGATAAGTGGGGATGAGAGGGGATGAGAGTGGATAAGAGGGTATGAGAGTGTATATGATAGTTGATGGGAGGGTATGAGAGTGTATGAGAGGGGATGAGAGTGTATGAGAGTATATATGACAGTGGATGAGAGGGGATGAGAGTGTTTGAGAGAGCATAATAGTGGATGAGAGTGAAAAATTGTGTATGAGAGTGTATGAGGGGATGAGAGGGGATGAGAGTGTATGAGAGTGGATGAGGATGGATGAAAATTTATGAGTGTGTGTGGGAGTGTATGAGAGGGGTTGAGAGTGTATGAGAGTGGATGAGAGCTCATAAGAGTGTAAGACAGTGTACGAGAGGGGATGAGTGTAGGCGAGTGTATGAGAGTGTATGAGAGTGGTAGAGATTGAATGAGAGTGAATGAGAGTGTATGGGAGTGTATGAGAAGGGATAAGAGTGTATAGGATAGTGGACGAGAGTGAATGAGAGTGTATGAGTGTGAATGGGAGGGGACAAGAGTGTACGAGAGTGTACGAGAGTGTATATGATAGTGGATGAAAGGGGATGAGAGTGTATGAGAGTGTATGAGAGTGGATGAGTGGGGATGAGAGGGGATGAGAGTGGATAAGAGGGTATGAGAGTGTATATGATAGTTGATGGGAGGGTATGAGAGTGTATGAGAGGGGATGAGAGTGTATGAGAGGATATATGACAGTGGATGCGAGGGGATGAGAGTCTTTGAGAGTGCATGAGAGTGGATGAGAGTGAAAATTTGTGTATGAGAGTGTATGAGAGGGGATGAGAGTGTATGAGAGTGGATGAGGATGGATGAGAATGTATGAGTGTGTGTGGGAGTGTATGAGAGGGGTTGAGAGTGTGTGAGAGTGGATGAGAGCTCATAAGAGTGTAAGACAGTGTACGACAGGGGATGAGAGTGTATGCGAGTGTATGAGAGTGTATGAGAGTGGTCGAGAGTGAATGAGAGTGAATGAGAGTGTATGGGAGTGTATGAGAAGGGATAAGAGTGTATAGGATAGTGGATGAGAGTGAATGAGAGTGTATGAGTGTGAATGGGAGGGGACGAGAGTGTACGAGAGTGTACGGGAGTGTATATGATAGTGGATGAAAGGGGATGAGAGTGTATGAGAGTGTATGAGAGTGGATGAGTGGGGATGAGAGGGGATGAGAGTGGATAAGAGGGTATGAGAGTGTATATGATAGTTGATGGGAGGGTATGAGAGTGTATGAGAGGGGATGAGAGTGTATGAGAGTATATATGACAGTGGATGCGAGGGGATGAGAGTCTTTGAGAGTGCATGAGAGTGGATGAGAGTGAAAATTTGTGTATGAGAGTGTATGAGAGGGGATGAGAGTGTATGAGAGTGGATGAGGATGGATGAGAATGTATGAGTGTGTGTGGGAGTGTATGAGAGGGGTTGAGAGTGTGTGAGAGTGGATGAGAGCTCATAAGAGTGTAAGACAGTGTACAACAGGGGATGAGAGTGTATGCGAGTGTATGAGAGTGTATGAGAGTGGTCGAGAGTGAATGAGAGTGAATGAGAGTGTATGGGAGTGTATGAGAAGGGATAAGAGTGTATAGGATAGTGGATGAGAGTGAATGAGAGTGTATGAGTGTGAATGGGAGGGGACGAGAGTGTACGAGAGTGTACGGGAGTGTATATGATAGTGGATGAAAGGGGATGAGAGTGTATGAGAGTGTATGAGAGTGGATGAGTGGGGATGAGAGGGGATGAGAGTGGATAAGAGGGTATGAGAGTGTATGAGAGGGGATGAGAGTGTATGAGAGTATATATGAGAGTGGATGAGAGGGGATGAGAGTGTTTGAGAGTGCATGAGAGTGGATGAGAGTGAAAATTTGTGTATGAGAGTGTATGAGAGGGGATGAGAGGGGATGAAAGTGTATGAGAGTGGATGAGGATGGATGAGAATGTATGAGTGTGTGTGGGAGTGTATGAGAGGGGTTGAGAGTGTATGAGAGTGGATGAGAAATCATAAGAGTGTAAGACAGTGTACGAGAGGGGATGAGAGTGTATGAGAGTGTATGAGAGCGGTAGAGAGTGAATGAGAGTGAATGAGAGTGTATGGGAGTGTATGAGAAGGGATGAGAGTGTATAGGATAGTGGATGAGAGTGAATGAGAGTGTATGAGAGTGTATGGGAGGGGACGAGAGTGTACGAGAGTGTATATGATAGTGGATGAAAGGGGATGAGAGTGTATGAGAGTGTATGAGAGTGGATGAGTGGGGATGAGAGGGTATGAGAGTGGATATGATAGTGGATGGGAGGGTATGAGAGTGTATGAGAGGGGATGAGAGTGTATGAGAGTATATATGACAGTGGATGAGAGGGGATGAGAGTATGAGAGTGCATGAGAGTGGATGAGAGTGAAAAATTGTGTATGAGAGTGGTTGAGAGGGGATGAGAGGGGATGAGAGTGTATGAGAGTGGATGAGGATGGATGAGAATGTATGAGTGTGTGTGGGAGTGTATGAGAGGGGTTGAGAGTGTATGAGAGTGGATGAGTGGGGATGAGAGGGTATGAGAGTGGATATGATAGTGGATGGGAGGGTATGAGAGTGTATGAGAGGGGATGAGAGTGTATGAGAGTATATATGACAGTGGATGAGAGGGGATGAGAGTGTATGAGAGTGCATGAGAGTGGATGAGAGTGAAAAATTGTGTATGAGAGTGGTTGAGAGGGGATGAGAGGGGATGAGAGTGTATGAGAGTGGATGAGGATGGATGGGAATGTATGAGTGTGTGTGGGAGTGTAAGAGAGGGGTTGAGAGTGTATGAAAGTGTATATGATAGTGGATGAGAGGGGATGAGAGTGTATGAGAATGTATGAGAGTGGATGAGAGTGAATGAGAGGTTATGAGAGGGGATGAGAGTGGATGAGAGGGTATGAGAGAGTATATGCTAGTGGATGAGAGGGAATGAGAGTGTATGAGAGTGTATGAGAGTGGACGAGAGTGAATGAGAGTGTATGAGAGTTTATGAGAGGGGATGAGAGGAGATGGGAGTGGATGAGAGGGTATGGGAGTGTATATGATAGTGGATGGGAGGGTATGAGAGTGTATGAGAGGGGATGATATTGTATGAGAGTGTATATGACAGTGGATGAGACGAGGTGAGAGTGTATGAGAGTGTATGAGAGTGGATGAGAGTGAATGAGAGTGTATGAGAGTTTATGAGAGGGGATGAGAGGAGATGAGAGGAGATGGGAGGAGATGAGAGATGGGAGTGAATGAGAGGGCATGAGAGTGTATATGATAGTGGATGGGAGGGTATGAGAGTGTATGAGAGGGGATGAGAGGGGATGAGAATGTATGAGAGTGGACGAGGAGGGATGCGAATGTATGAGTGTGTGTGGGAGTGTATGAGAGGGGTTGCGAGTGTATGAGAGTGTATGAGAGTGGATGAGAGTGAATGAGAGTGTATGAGAGTTTATGAGAGGGGATGAGAGGGGATGCGAGGAGATGAGAGTGGATGAGAGGGTATGAAAGTGTATATGATAGTGGATGGGAGGGTATGAGAGTGTATGAGAGTGTATGAGAGGGGATGAGAGTGTATGAGAGTGTATATGACAGTTGATGAGAGGGGATGAGAGTGTATGAGAGTATATGAGAGGGGATGAGAAGGGATGAGAGTGTATTGTTAAAGACTAAGGACGGAGTCTAGAAGCTTAGGAGCCGAAATTATCACAAAATCGTTGGCTTGGAATTCTGGACAGAAACGTCGACTTCACAAGAAACGTTGTCGACAAAAGGTGCACAGTTAGAATCCCACGAATGTCGAGTATGTTGTAGCCCTAGACTGTGGCTACATTTCCCAATTTGAAACGTATCAAAATATGAATCATATCTCGAGTTATGCGTTTCGGCGCACTAGGGGGTATGCTGCCACAGAAATTTAACTCAATCACAATTAACTCACAAGTCCCACAAAACAACATTAGAATAGCACTAAACCAGGTAGGAGGGGAAGAGGAGGACGAGAGGGAAGGTCCCAAGAGAGTCCCCAACCAAGGAAACCCCATGCCACACAATTCCCTTCCCCATAGGCAACAAACTTTGACCTTTGTCACTTTCCAACCCATGCCATCCACCTCACCTCAACTTGGCCACACTTACGAACCTGGTTTGGCTTCACCCAACCACTTGGCAGCATCTACAGTGATGGTTTCGAATTTCCCAACCCCCACAAGTCTGTACCCCTTATTGAGTCAATGCCACAACTTCCCAAAGTAGCTGCAACCAAAATATATAAGCATACGAACTCCAATGTTCGTAACTTTCTTGGTTGTGCTCCGATCGCGACGATTCTTGGTTCCTCGGAAACTTCTTGAGTAGAGGAATCACTTCAGATATCTGCTCAAGTCAAATAACACACACACACACACACACACACACACACACACACACACACACACACACACACACACACACACACACACACACACACACACACACACACACACACACACACACACACACACACACACACACACACACACACACACACACACACACACACACACACACACACACACACACACACACACACACACACACACACACACACACACACACACACACACACACACACACACACACACACACACACACACACACACACACACACACACACACACACACACACACACACACACACACACACACACACACACACACACACACACACACACACACACACACACACACACACACACACACACACACACACACACACACACACACACACACACACACACACACACACACACACACACACACACACACACACACACACACACACACACACACACACACACACACACACACACACACACACACACACACACACACACACACACACACACACACACACACACACACACACACACACACACACACACACACACACACACACACACACACACACACACACACACACACACACACACACACACACACACACACACACACACACACACACACACACACACACACACACACACACACACACACACACACACACACACACACACACACACACACACACACACACACACACACACACACACACACACACACACACACACACACACACACACACACACACACACACACACACACACACACACACACACACACACACACACACACACACACACACACACACACACACACACACACACACACACACACACACACACACACACACACACACACACACACACACACACACACACACACACACACACACACACACACACACACACACACACACACACACACACACACACACACACACACACACACACACACACACACACACACACACACACACACACACACACACACACACACACACACACACACACACACACACACACACACACACACACACACACACACACACACACACACACACACACACACACACACACACACACACACACACACACACCACACACACACACACACACACACACACACACACACACACACACACACACACACACACACACACACACACATACACACACACATACAGAGAAAATCCAAACCACACAAGACACAAATTTCTTGCACACGCTCACACCACGCATGCAACGCACAAACACATGATGGGAGGTAGACAGACGTGAATGCATATGGTTGCATCACACAACAAACTCCCCCTCTGGCTGCCAACCATCATCCCACATGCCATAACACAAGCATGCACCCTCAATGCACACTCATTCATGCAAGCTTCATGCCCTTCCAATGCTCAAGTTCTGCCAGGCGCTTGGTGAGAATGTCAGCCGCCTGCTGCTGGGTCTTCACAATCTCCAGCCGCACCTCCTTGTCCAGGAGCCTCCTTGTCCAATGCCACTTTGGCCTGATGTGCTTTGTCAAGCCATAAAGACATGCATTCTTTGCAAGCTTCACCGCCAACTCATTGTCACAGAAAATCACAGTCGGCTCCCTCTGACACACTCCGATTTCCTCCAACAAACGCATCAGCCACACCACCTCCTTTGCCCCATGATGCAGGGCCATGTACTCTGTCTCACACGAGGACAACCCCACCTCGTTCTGCTTCTTGCTGCGCCAGCTCACTGCACCACCTCCAAAGAGGCACACATAGCCTCCAATGCTGGTGCCATCCGTCTTCACATAGCCTCCAAGCTAGCGTCGGTGTAGCAAGTCAAGCGCATCTCCCCCTTGCTCAAATCAGCTGCAACCCTCTGTAGCCTCTGTCGTACAGCACTGTACTCCAAGCCCACTGATGCCGTTGCACTCACATAGCGGACCAACCTCTTGGCCGCTTCCAGCTGCTCATGACTTGGGCATGAAACCACACTCGCAAGCTTGGATGTAGCAAAGGCAATGTCAGGCCGCGTGTGGTTAGCCGCATAGTTGAGTGCCCCAACCATGGAATGAAAACGTTTCTTCTCACTCTCACCCACCACCTCCTCATCAGCACAAGGCTCCACAGTGAACCCCGAAGGCAGTGGGGTGGCTGGCTTTCCTCCATCTTGCAGTCCATACTTCTCGGCCAGCCACTTACAATACTTCCTCTGGTGCAACCTTAACACTCCCTTGTCGAGATCCTTCTCCACGTGCATCCCCAGGTAGTACTTCACATCTCCAATCTTCGAGCACTTGAACTGCATCTCCAGCATCTCCTCCACACGCTCAATCATCGTAGACGACTCAGAGAAGAGCAGGATGTCGTCCACGTACACCAGGAGCATGAAGATCTGCTTCTTCTCTTGCAGCAGGAACAGGCTGTGATCACACTCGCTCTTCTTGAACCCCCCGGCCAGCAGTGTCTCCTCCAGCTTGTGGTACCATGCGCGAGGAGCCTGCTTCAGGCCATTGATGGCCTTCTTGAGCCTGCACACCCTGCCGCTCCCATCATCCAACCCCTCAGGCTGCAGCATGTACAGCTCCTCCAGAATGATTCCATTGAGGAAGGCAGTGATTATGTCCATCTGCTTGATCTTCCAGCCACGGTTTGCAGCCATTGCCAACATCGTCCTCAGTGTAGGGCCTTTCCCCACAGGAGCAAAGATATAATCAAAATCCTTCCCCTTTGTCTGTTGAAACCCCTTAGCCACAAGCCTTGACTTGTAGCGGGTCAGCTCCCCATCAGGTCTGTACTTGTGCCTGAAAATCAGCTTGGAAGAAATGGCCTTCTTCCCTGGAGGCAGCTCACAAAGCTCCCACGCCTCGTTCTCCAACGGAGAGTCATACTCCTCCTTTACACTCTGCTTCCACTTCTCAGCATCGGGCCCACTCAAGGCCTCGGTAAGTGTCTTGGGCTCAGGGACGGCTGCCCAGTAACAATGCGCTATCTCCTCCTCATCACACAGCTCAGCCACACTCCCAGCCCTTACCACACTTGGCTTCCCAAAGCTCGGATAGGTCAGCCGGTAAGGAGGGCGCACATCCCTCCTTGGACGGTGAGCTGGACATACGGCACCTTGTGGAGCATCTTGCTGCTGCTGCTGCTGCTGCTGCTCCTCCACCTCAGGTTCTCCCCCATCATCAGTCACCCCAGAAATCTCCTCCTCTGAGACAGTGACCTGCACTTGCCTCGAAGGCCGCTGCACCTCATCAGCCTCAATGATCAGCGGTGTAGTGGGAAGCTTCTGCTGCTGCTGCTTCCACTCCTTGTAGTACAAGGACTCAAGGAACTTCACATCCCTCGACACAGTCAGCTGCTGGCTGGTCAAGTCCCAAATCAGCCAGCCCTTGTGATCCTTAGCAAGCCCCAAGTACACACCCCATCTCCCAGAAGCTTCCAGTTTTCCCCTCTTCTCCTTAGGCACATGAAACACCACGATCGAGCCGTAGACTCTCAGCATGTTGACTGCTGGTGCACTCCCATACCACTTGGTGTAGGGGACCCATTGCTTGTCCCCCACTGTCGCCAGCACCCGGTTCTTCACAACAGCGACCTGCCGCAGTGCTGTCACCCAAAACCGATCCGGCAGCCCTGCACGCCCAAGGAGAGTGCGAGCACCTTCCTGCAGGGTCTGGTTGAACCGCTCAGCCACGCTGCAGAGAGGGGTGACCCAGGCGGTGGTGCCAGAGGAGAGTCTCGTGAGACAGGCGACGACACGAACAGGGGGCAGACTCAGGACCAGACCTGGACGCTGCAGCAAACACCTGACCTGACGAAGGGACCCTACCAGACTCAGGAACTGGAGGAGAAGCAGTGGTCAGAGTGTACAGACTCGACCCTGGCTGACGTGTAAACGTAGCCAGGTGACGACCTGTGCTAGCCTCTGTGCAGTGCATCACTCGCTGACGAGCAGGGGTGAACAGGTGGACTCCCGCATCCTGTAGGTCAGCACCACTCACCAAGTTCGTAGAGAACGAGGGGAGGTAGAGACCAGACAGGGTGCCAGAGGGAGCCGCCGGACACGGGAGGACTGTGGAGAAGCGAGACAGGACAGGACCCCCAGAGGGGTCAGCCAGGGACACCGCAACAGGCTGACTAAGCGGCGTGAGTGTGGTGTGGTCCCGAAAGAAGGAGCGAGACGCTCCAGAGTCAAGGGTGAAGGTGTGGGTGGCCGAAGCCGGCGCAGTACCTGAGAGCGCAGACTCACTAGTACCTGAGAGAGCAGTCTCACGAGCACCTGAGAGCACAGACGCACTGGCACCTAGAGCAGAAGCGTCGCTGGCACCTAGAGCAGCAGTACCAATGCCCGGGTCGGGCGGGAAACACCGGTAACAGTCACCCTCATCACTAATGGTCACAGCATACATGGCAGCAAGGATAGCATCAAAGTCAAGATCAAAGATAGCTACACCAGTCCTAGACAGCTCTCCCCAGCGGGGGATCTCCGCGGCCTCTGGGAACTGCTGGCGCCAAGCGTCCGTCAGGCGGCCAAAGCAGCGCTGGGTGGTGTGGGTACCCCCACACTGCTCTCCAGCGCGGTTGCCGGTGCGAAGAACGTAGGTGCAGGGACCAAAACCCCCACCACGCTGACCCTGCGTGTACCACTCACGGAGTTGCTGAGGGGTGGGGACGTCGCGAGAACGCTGCTGCTGCTGCTGCAGGTGGCGCTGACCACCCCCACTGCTGCTCCGCTGCGAAGCGCCACTACGACCACCTCCACCACCGCCACCCCCGCCTCCGCCTCCACCGCCGCCGCCTCCGCCATCTCCGCTCCCACCGCCACCGCCGCCGCCACCCCCGCCTTCACTGCCGCCACTAGCACCCCCACCCCCGCCACCACCTCCACCGCCACCCCCACTCCCTCCGCCGCCTCCACCTCCACCACCCCCGCTGGCCCCACCTGCTCCCTTGCCCCCCTTGCCCTTGCCAGGGCGGCGTCTCCCGCTAGGGGCAGACACCGCACCGACCGACTCAAGACCAACGAGGTCGGCTGCAGCGGCAGAGGCGATAGAGGGCAAGAGAGGGGAAGGAGAACACCCCTCAAAGATGGGGGCGCGGGGGTCACCTCGAGAGGCTCCTACAACAACTATGCTCTTCTCCGCCGCTAGGAGGGCCTTCTCGAGGCTGTCGACTGTGAGAGTGGTGGGACAGACCGCGAGGAAGTGGTCCCAGACTACACGAAGGGAGTCAGGGAGGCGAGTGACTAGAAAGTAGAGAGTGATGTACATGGGGGGGGGGGGTTCTTGGCGCAGAAGTCAGCAGGAAGCGCAGTGCGGTAGCGGGTGTCACTAGTGCGGAGGGTGGTGAGACAGACCTTCCTTCTTGTCCTCCTCATCCCATCCCACCTGGTTTAGTGCTACTCCAACTCTCTTGTGTAGTTAATTGTGAGCTTGTGAGAGAATTGTGATTGAGTTAATATTCTATGGCAGCATACCCCCTAGTGCGCCGAAATTCATAACTCAAGAAATACTTCACCTTATTGTACGATTCAAATTGGGAACTGTTGCCACGGTCTAGAGCTACAACATAATTAAGTTTAGTGAAGTTTTAACAGTGTACCTTCCGTCGACGGCGTTTCTTGTGAAGTCGACGTTTTCTGTCCAGAATTCTAAGCCAACGATTTTGAGATTTTTTGGCACCTAATCTTCATAGACTCCGTCCTTAGTCTATAACAAGTGGTATCAGAGCAGATTAAGGACTTTTTGGAGAGTCTACTGAAGTGTGAAGACCCTCCTAGACCCACCATGGCCTGTGGGCGTGCCTAAGTGGAGTTCTGAAGGTTGGATGTGACTTCCGCTAAGGGGAAACTCTGCCGAAATTTCGTTGGCGCCGACACTTGTGAAGATTGTGTGGATCTACATTGTGACCAGCAAAGGGGGGAGCTGAAACCTCTGATTGGGAGCAGAGGAGATGAATCGAGGGAGTGGAGAAGGAGCTGAGAAGAAGAGTGAGCCGCCACCATCCAAGATTGAGGCATTGGATGGCTCCAACTATGAAGAATGGATTGGGCGGATGAGGAGCGCCTTCAAGCGCTACAAGCTGCTGAAATTGGCTATTGGAGAGGAGAAGATGCCCGAGGAAGGAGATGCTCGCGATCGGTGGATTGAGAAGAGCGCGGTGCTGTACGACCTCATCCTTCAATCGGTCAACAACGACATGTTCCAGCACATCAAGGATTTGGTGGAGTTGGATGATTCCGGACCGAAGGCGTGGAAGCTGCTACGCGACGTGGTTCAACCCAACACGCTGCCGATGGTGATCGTATTGGAGAAGGAGCTGGCTGCCCTCTCCATGCGGCCGGGAGATGATGTGAAGCCGGCCCTTGACAAGATCAAGGACACCTATGCGAGGATGGCAGCGGCCGGCAGCAAGGTGTCGGAAATGCAGCAGTGCACCAAAATCATCTCGGTGCTTGACAACTCGTGGGACAACCTTATCCCCACCCTCAACGCTCAGCAGGACAAGTGGACGCCTGAGTGGCTACGGCAGCAGATCCTGCAGGAGGACTTCCGCAGGCGCCACACGGGAGGTGGTGCTGCCAACAAAACTGCTGAGGGGTATGGAGCTGCAGGAGGCAGCAGGGGAGAGGGGGGGGGAGAGGTCGAGGCCGTGGGAGAGGCTTTGGCAGAGGAAGAGGCCGAGGTGACTACAATGAGGGGCATGAGAGCTCTGGTGGCAGGGGGAGCACCCGAATGGAGGGTGCGTGCTGGTACTGCAAGAAGGCTGGACACCCGTGGTTCAAGTGTTTCAGCCGCCCTGAGGGATGGGCCCCTCCAGGCATGAAGCCGCCAAGTGGTGAACGTGCACGAGGTGGTGCTGTGCAAGGTTCAGGTGCACAAGGTGATGGTGCACAAGGTAAAGCCGACCCTGGGATGTTCCTAATGGTTGAGGATGTGAAAGGGAGTGGGGGTGATGTGGGCTCAGTTGGGAAGGTTGTGATGCACCCCCTCACTCATTGGGTGATCGATTCAGGTTGCACGAGTCACATGACTCCACGGGCAGATTTGCTTGATGAGGTGAAGCCCCCTGGGAAGATAAAATTTGTGGCTGCCGCTTCAGGTGCCTTGCTCCCTGTGATTGGTGTTGGGAATGCCAAGGTTATAGGAGCTAATAGGGGGGCTTGTGGGGCTGGGAAATGTGCTGCTGGTTGAAGGTTTATCCGCTAACCTCCTCTCTGTGCGCCGGCTGCAGAAAAGCAAGGCCAAAGTCACGTTCGGCCCAACCAGCTGCCGTGCAAAGCTTGGGAAGTTGCTGCTGTGGGATTTGGAGGAGAAGAGCAGCTGCATCAAGGACCTGTGGCAGCTGCCCATCATCCCTTGGAATGGGAAACCTCCAGCAACGGCAAAGGCAGCGGCAGCGGCTAAGGCAACTGCGGGAGGAGAGGAGATTGCACCAACTGCTGGGGCCCTGGATACAGTCAAGAAGGTGCAGCAGCCACAGCAATCACATGGTGAAGTGCTTGCTGGTGTGGATGCAACGGCTGCATGGGCAAAGGCTTTATCTGGGAGTGGTGAGGCCGATTGGGAGACGTGGCATGAGAGGCTGTGCCACATCAACATTCCTATGCTGCAGAAGTTGGTGAAGGATGGGAGCTTGAAGGGATTGGAGGTGAAGGGGGCAGCGAAGGAGATTGGGAGCTGCCCTACATGCCTTGAGACAAAGTTCACCAAGTTCCCTTTCAGCAGCAGCACGGGACCAGCCAAGGTTCCACTCGCGCTTGTGCACATGGATGTGGTGGGCCCCACAAGGGCCCCTTCTCTCTCGGGCAGCCGCTACTTCTTGACAATTGTGGACGACCACACGCGTGCGGTGTGGGTGTACCCTCTCAAGACTAAGGGGGAGGTGGCAGCGGCTGTTCTTAAGGAGTGGATGCCGAGAGCACAAAGGGAGAGCGGACACAAGGTGAAGGTGATCCGCACTGACAACGGAGGAGAGTAGCGGGGCGTCAACTTCATGACGCCAGCTTCGGGTGGCCGACGTCGGTGGTCGGCCGACGACTGTGCTGGTCGACGAGGAGCAGGTCGACCAGGAGTACTGGTCGACGTGGAGCTGGTCGACCAGAGGGGACGTCGACTTGGAAGAGGTCGACCGATGGTATCGTCGACCTGGTGAGGTCGACGTGGAGGTGGCCGTCGACTTGGGAGGTCGACGGGCACGTACGGGAGCTGCTGGTCGACGTGGTTGCCTAGTCGACCAGGTTACCTGGGTGACGAAGTGCTGCGGAGGAGTGCAACGGTCGCACAGGCGAAGTTGGCGAGCCCGACCTCGGTGGTGGTATCCCGAGGTCGTCGTGGCGGATCAAAGGCAGTCATCACCTCGAGGTTGACGTAATGTGTGCGCTGTGCAGGTGACGAGAGTCTGCACGCCAATCATCTGCACGCAACTGCGAAGCAAGGTGTACTGCTGTCCTGCGTGAGCAACGCTGTCACGCCGTCAACCTGCGACGTTGGCACGCCGTCGACCTTGCCTTGCTGGAGCGCGGTCGACCAAGTCGTGCTGGAACGCGGTCGACCAAGCTGCGCTGGCAGTTGGCCGACCTGAATGCTTGCTCTGATGTAGTCTTGCTATGCCAACTTCATTGTACTCATTGTTCTGAACTTTTCCTAGTGAAACTCTTGCCAATTTTCCCCGTGAACTAGCAAGTAGTGTGTGCACAAGGAAAACGACTAAGGACTAACAATGCAGAGATCACACGAGCACACGTGCCTAGCCCGTAGCCTAGCTCCCGTTGCTGCAGTTATCTCCGCATGGTGCAATGAGCGTGGAAGACACTGCGACGTAGTTCAGTTTAGTCGACTTAGCACATCCCGATCGCGTTCGTAGACCGGCAGCCGTGCAGTCACTAGCGTGCGCGAAGGCGACGCCGAGGTGATGCATACCCTGGAGGGACGGCTGGAAGATGCGAGGAGACGCCATGAGGCCCAGGAGTATGGGGCGATACCCTGGGCAGTCGTCGAAGCCGGACTCCGCTCCGTGTGGGCGGCGGAGCACCCCCCTTCTCGACCTGCCTCTCCTCGACCGGTGAACAACGACGGCGGCGTCGACGTGGGTGTCAACGCCGGTGGAGGTCAGGTCGGCAGCAGTGCGGGAGGCACGTCGAGGCACCGAGGTGTGATACACGCCGGTGAAGCCGGCGGCGTTCAGGCGAGAGGGATGCAGTCGTCGGCGGCTGCAGGCTCCTCACATGGTGACGCCGGTGGGCGTCGAAGTGGGCTGTCGCCGATGACGGCGTCCCAGGTGACGGCAGGTGGGATTGCACCGAGCTACGGCTACTTCAAGTTTACGCCGGACAGGATCTCGGTCACCCCTCCGCTGGTCGGTCGACTCGACATTCTCACCTGGAAGGAAGCCATCGAGCCCCAACTGGAGATGGCCGGGCTGATCGGCTTCGCCCGAGGGACCGTGGCGACGCCGGGTGAGCACCACCCCGACCTGCGTGCGGAGTTTCGCGCCGTGCAGCTGTTGACCTTCACGGTCATCTCGCGGTGCTGCTCGCCGGGCGTGCAGATCGCCTTGAAGTGGTGCCGGGAGTACCTCGACGCTGGCCACCGGGCGTGGCACTTCATTGAGTCGACGTACCAGGTCACCGACGACCTGTTCATCACCCAGCTGGAGGGACAGCTGACACACCTGCGTATGGGCGACGAGGAGAGTGCGACCGACTACTGCAACCGAGCCAGGCGAATTCTCGCCACCATCAGGATGGCCGGCGCGCAGTACTCCACGGCGTCGTACATCACCCATGTCATGCAGGGTCTCTCTAGCAGCTACAACCTGCTGAAGCGGCTGTCTATGGCGCCGAGCACAAGGGCGACGCTCAACGAGGACAACCTGACCTTGTATATCCTGCAGGACGAGGCGATGCAGGAGGCTGAGCGATCGCAGGAGCTCTTGGCGCAGGCAAACTCGGTTACCTCAGCGAAGCAAGGAGGCCGACCGGGGCAGCGCGGGCAGTCTGGCGGTGGTGGTAGCAGTGGCTGGAAGCCGGCCAAGGAGGTCGACAATAACAAGTCGACCAAGAACAGCGGTCGAGGAGGAGGAGGTCGACGACGGGAGTGCTGGCTGTGTGGCACCCCCGACCACCTCTCCTTCGAGTGCCCTGACCGCAGTGACTCCGACGACGACGACGCCAAGGGAGGCCGCGGGAGGTCTGGCAGCCGTCGTCCTCGTCGAGGAGGGAACAAGTCGCGCAAGGAGAACCAGTCGACAACATCGACCTCGGCGAAGGACGCCGACTCCGTTGCAGGCGGCAAGGGGCGAGACGACAAGATGGCGTCGTGCTCGCTGGTCGGCGTCGTGGAGCCGACCATCTCTCTGGCGCCGGAGGCCGGAGAGGACTTCGAGGCGGTGGCGGCGGCTTTGCAGGCGAACCCAGCGGTGGTCCTGCTCGACAGCGGTTGCTCTCACCACCTGATGGGAACGAAGGAAGCCTTCGTCGACCTGCAGCCGAGTGGCTCCATCAAGCACGTGCGCGGCTTTTATGGGGCGCTGCAAGACGTTCAGTGCCGTGGCACCGCCTCCCTGCAAGGAGAGGCCGGTAAGGAGGTGCTCATCTCCGACGTGCTGTACGTCCCGGGTGTGCGGGCCAACCTGCTGTCGGCCGGCCAGCTGAAGGAGCACGGCGTGAAGCTCCAGGAGGACGGCGACAGCATGCTGCTCGTCTCGGCAGCAGGGGAGGTGCTCGGGCGGGCGACGTACTCCGGGCGAGTCCTCTACACCGACCTGCGTCCCTGCGCGACGAGGTCGACGCCGCCCACGACGGAGGTTGTGGCTCTGCGGTCGATCGTCTCGAAGACGAAGTCGACGCCAGACAGACTGCATGCGAGGCTTGCGCACGTCGGCATGGACACCATACGGAGCTCGGCGAAGAACGAGGTCGCCATTGGGCCGGACCTCAAGTCGGCGACGGACGCCGACCCCCCGTGTGTCTCGTGCGTCGGCGGGAAACTGGCGCGGCACACCTTCCCCGACCAAGGCTCCGACGCCGACGACGTGCTGGCCGTTGTGCACATCGACCTGTGCGGGCCGTTTCGCGTGGCTGCCAAGGATGGCAGCCTGTACTTCTTGCTGCTGAAGGATCGCAAGACCCGCTACGTGTGGGTGAAGCCGGTCGCCAAGAAGTCAGATGCGTTGCAGGCCTTCGTTCAGTGGCTGGCGGTGGCTGAGCAGCAGACGAAGAAGCCGGTGTTGATGCTGCGATCTGACCGGGGAGGGGAGTTCCTCGGGAAGCAACTCACCGACTTCGTGAACGGCAAGGGGATCGTCCACGACCTGACCTGCCCATACACCCCGCAGCAGAACGGCATGGTGGAGCGGGAAATGAGGACGGTGGTGGAGTCAGTGCGGACAATGCTGCTGCACATGGGTGTGCAGCACCACTGGTGGCACCTCGCTCTGCGGCAGGCCGTCTGGGTCCGCAACTGTCTAGAGAGGTCGACGCTGCCGCCGGGGACGACGCCGTACCAGCTGCTGACCGGGAAGAAGCCCGACTTGTCGCTGGCGCGGGTGTGGGGCTGCATGGCGCAGTTCCTTGTCCCTGAGCAGCAGCATGGTGGGAAGCTGAAGCCAAAGGCCAGGTGGGGCCTGCACCTTGGCGTGCCGGCGGCGAGCAAGGGCTGGGAGCTCCTCGACGTCGACACCGACCGGGTGGTCACCACGTCGGACGTGGTGTTCTACGAGGAGATGTCGCTGGCCGAGTGGAAGACGGAGTGTGGGCCGGTGTCCGGCCGCTCGTCATCCACTCCGCCCTCTGACACCTCGTCGGCGACGCTGCCGCTTCTTGCCGAGGTTGGCGAGCTTGCTACTGAGGACGTTGAGGATGTCCACACCCCTGCCCCTCCCCTCGTGATCGACCTGCGTGGGCTGACCTCGGTGTCGGCCTCCGGCGATGCGGGGAGTCGTGGAACGCCGCCTTCGGCGCCGGCCAAGTGCATCGCCGGTGGCCGACGTGACGAGCGGCGAATCGACGAGGGATTGCAGTCGACAGGGGAGGAGCAGGTCGAGGAGCAGCAGCCGACAAGGGAGCAGGCTGCCGTGAAGCCGACCACGGAGCAGTCGGCGACCGGGCCGTCGGCAGGGGAGCCGACCACAGGGGAGAAGTCGGCTGGGAAGCCGACCACAGTGGAGCAGTCGGTTGGTACGCTATCTGAGGAACAGCAGGACGCCGAGGGCAGCGACGACAGCGACGATGGAGGGGATGCCGAGGAGGCCCAGCCAGGACCACGGCGTTCAGGCCGACTTCGGAGGCCGCCTGACTTCTTCGTCCCCGCTGCCTTCACCACGGTGTATGACGTGGACGATGACGACGACCTGCTGTACGATGACGCCGAGGAGGATGAGGAGTTCCCGGAGCTCGACCCCGACATGCTAGCCGACCCCGAGCACCGTTGGGACATCTCGACGATGACGCTGAAGGAGGCGCTGGCGAGCTGGAAGGGCCCAGCGGTGAAGGCCGCCATGGAGGAGGAGATTTGCAGCCTCCTCAACATGGGCACTTGGGAGCTGGTCGAACGCCCGCCGGGGGTGAACGTCATGAAAAACCGGTGGGTGTTGTCGACGAAGTATCACATCGACGACACCGTCGAGCGAGAGAAGGCAAGGCTGGTCGTGAAGGGCTTCACACAGGTGTACTATCCGGCCTTCAACCGGCCAAGGTCAAGCACACCGGTGCTCCGTCGCCATCGGCCAGGTGCGCTTGGCCGACGTGGGCAACGAAGTCGACGACGTGCAGCAGTAGGTGCCATGCCCTTTTGCATGGCTGGTGCGGTGGACGATGTGCTGTGTGTTGGGTGCACGTCGACGAGCTTTTCTCCGAGCTGTACTGCCGTGGGGGCTGGGTGCCCAAGCGTGAACGCGGCAGGGGAGTGTCAACGGGAGTTGGGTATTGGCCCCGTCCTCGCTTGGGCGGAGCCGACCTCGTGGTCGGGTGTGAGGGGAGCAGCAGACCTGCAGCAGTGGGTGAGCTGGTCGACGAGGAGGTTGACCTGCACGGGGGACCACTGCACGGGCGCCGACTTCAGGGTGGCGCCGACTTCAGGGAGGTCGACTTGGGAGTTGACCTGCGGAGGACGTCAACTTGGTGACGTCAACTTGGGGAAGCCGACTTCGGCGGTCGGCTAACGGACTACTGGTCGACCTGTTAGTGGTCGACTGGACCTGGTGGTCGACGAAGGAGGGGCTGACGTCGACCTCGACTCAGGACGCCGAGCAGTTGGGCGTCGAGTAGCAGGGCGTCAACTTCGTGACGCCAGCTTCGGGTGGCCGACGTGGGTGGTTGGGCGACGACTGTGCTGGTTGACGAGGAGCTGGTCGACCAGGAGTACTGGTCGACGTGGAGCTGGTCGACCAGAGGGGACGTCGACTTGGAAGAGGTCGACCGATGGTATCGTCGACCTGGTGAGGTCGACGTGGAGGTGGCCGTCGACTTGGGAGGTCGACGGGCACGTACGGGAGCTGCTGGTCGACGTGGTTGCCTGGTCGACCAGGTTACCTGGGTGACGAAGTGCTGCGGAGGAGTGCGACGGTCGCCTAGGCAAAGTTGGCGAGCCCGACCTCGGTGGTGGTATCCCGAGGTCGTCGTTGCGGATGAGTAGCAGTCGTCAGCTCGAGGTTGACGTGGTGTGTGCGCTGTGCAGGTGACGAGACTCTGCACGCCAATCATCTGCGCGCAACTGCGAAGCAGGGTTTACTGCTGTCCTGCGTGAGCAACGCTGTCACGCCATCAACCTGCGACGTTGGCACGCCGTCGACCTTGCCTTGCTGGAGCGCGGTCGACCAAGTCGTGCTGGAACGCGGTCGACCAAGCTGCGCTGGCAGTTGGCCGACCTGAATGCTTGCTCTGATGTAGTCTTGCTATGCCAACTTCATTGTACTCATTGTTCTGAACTTTTCCTAGTGAAACTCTTGCCAATTTTCCCCGTGAACTAGCAAGTAGTGTGTGCACAAGGAAAACGACTAAGGACTAACGAACGCAGAGATCACACGAGCACACGTGCCTAGCCCGTAGCCTAGCTCCCGTTGCTGCAGTTATCTCTGCAAACACTACCAAGCAACCTGCAGATTTCTTGACCAAGCGGCTTGCAGAGCATCAGCATCGTACCTGTGCCACCTTGTGTGGCATGTTCTTCAACTAAGGGAGGCAGCTTCAAGGAGCAGCTAAGGGATGAATGAGAGCACGATGAGGGGGAGTTTGTTGTGCCAACACATTACAGTGGCACGGTCATCGCACTCCCATTCGGCCTACAAGCCTGCTCAGCTTCTGGAATTTTGTGGGGAGGGTTTTCAACATGTGTTCTTCAATCCCTCAAAGTTTCAGAGTTTTTGAAGCAGTTACCAAGGCATGACAACATTTTATGTTTCAAGACTTATGGCATCCCGGAAGTGTGTGTTACTCCTTTTTGGTAACACCCGAGTTCACCATTTCGGCTGCTGACTCGTCTACCGAGATCTGCTTGGTCTGAACTTCAGTCTGGTAGTTCTTTGCCGCGCTGTTCAGGTGGTCACCAAGTTTCAGAACGATCCAACATCTGAGCATTGCGTGACAGCTGCCGCAATTCACTGTTCCGTGGTTATGGTGCACTGTTGGCAGCATTTCCCTTGCCACCCTTTCATTGTTGTCATGCCAATGGTGCAGGGACAGAGAATGAGACAAGAAGCACAGTTGGTCAAGTGGGAATCTACAACCCTCCTTTTGAAAAGTGTGGTCTTCCTGGAAGCAGCTTTCAAGAGGGTGCAAGTGGGAAGACAAGCTGACTCATGTTGGCTTGACTCACTATTGGTAGCCTTGAGTACAGCTCTGAACATCCAAGTGTGGTTGGCTTTGCTGACCTAGCTAGGAGGTTTCCCATTCTTCTCTAGCCTTTCTCCCCTAGGACTCAACCTTCTCTGAGTTCCCAGGATGACCCAACTCCTTATGAGTCCCCTAGGCAATGTTGTACTCACCTCTTCCTTGCATCAATGAAACTACACGTTTTTCAGCCGAGCTTACGTTTTTGTTCACTGCGTAGTGCACACACCTCTGATAACAGCAAGCAATATACCGTTGGAAAGCAAACACCTAAGGCTAACCGCTGTCCAGGTTTAAGCCTCGTATAAATTTGGAGCTGATCGTGATGGCGTTTTGAACAGAGGCGGTTTGAAGACGTCAGATTCTGCTTAGGGGGTTTCATGGGCATCCGCGACCTCTAAGTGGACTGCAGACTATAACATGGCAGTGCTGCACCAAGTCGGCTGCACAGCGTTGCACCCGCAGGACAACGGTGCACCTGCTTCCCAGGTGCGCGTAGCTGGTTGGTACGCACTTCCCTGTCACGTGCACAATGCAGACGCCTAGCAGACTCCACGCCAGCGACTGTGCCCACCAGCCACGTCGACCTCAGGATACCACCCCCGAGTTCGGCGTCGCATACTCCTCCCTGGCGACACTCGCGTACGTCGCCCGGGTATCCCGATCGACCGGGCAACCACGCCTGGTCGACCCACGCAGTCCGTAGCTGGCCACGCATGCCCGACGTCCCTAGTCCGGCGTCTAGGCGCCCAGGACGCCTTCCAAACCCCCAGGTCGGCGTCCAGATGCCCAGGACGCCGAGCAAACCTCCAGAGCGGCGTCCCTCCTCCCAGGACGCCGACCACACACCCAGGTCGGTGTCTGGACCCCCCGGAGCTGTGCAGGCGCCCACGACGTCGATTAGTCGCCTGGGTAGTCGTGGCGACGCCCAGCTCGGCGTCCAGCTTCCCAGGACGCTGTCCAAGCGTCCGAGATGCCAACCCGGCGTCCAGGGCGGCGTCCTCCTGCTCGGCGCCCTCCAGCCAGGCGCCCTCCATCTTGGCGCCCTTGTAGTGGCCCCCGTGCCCACTGCTGCAGGCCGGCTGCAACCCCCGCACATCCGACCACAAGGTTGGCTCCGCCCAAGCGAGGACGGGGCCTTACAACGCTCCCGTTGGCACTCCCCTGCCGCGTTCACGCTTGGGCCCCTAGCCCACACGGCAGTACACCTCCGAGAATAGCCCGTCGGCGTGCACCCAACACACAGCACGCCGGTCACTGCACCAGCCATGCAAGAGGGCATGGCACCTACTGCTGCACGTCGTTGTCGGCGTCACCTCCGTCGGCCAAGCGCACCTGGCCGATTGCGACGGAGCACCGGTTGAAGGCCGGATAGTGCAGTGCCTTCCTCAGGAAGTCGGCCGGCTGCCCAGCAGTTGGGATGTACTGCAGCGAGAACTTCCCGCGCTTCACCAATGGCTGCAGCCAGGCCTGTCGCCGCTCCATGTGCTTGAGGTTGCCTGTCAACCTCATGCCCTCGGTGACCGTGATAGCCGACTTGTTGTCCACACGTAGGACAGTCGGCTTCCCGGCGTCCAGCTGCCGGAACTCGGCGAGGAGGAAGCGAAGGCGGCGTCCCTCCTTGCCAGCTTCAGTGGGCGCCACGTACTCCGACTCGGTCGACGACAACGTTGCGCACTTGATGCGCTGGCTCGAGCAGGAGACTGCAGCCCCTCCGTAGACGAACACGTAGCCGCCCGTGCTCGTCGTGTTCTGCTTGTCACCAGCGTCGTCGGCGTCCACGTAGCCAGCCAGCTCCAGCGACTCAGGTCCACCGCCGAACTCCAGAGCGGTGTCACATGTGTTGGCGAGGTAGGCGAGGCAGCGGTCGACCTCACGCCAGTGCTGGTCGCTCCTCACCGTGAGGCCGCTACCCAGCTTGCTGCAGGCGAAGGCGATGTCCGGCCTCGTCGTCGTCGCCGCGAACTGCAGCGAGCTGACCTTCTGCCGGTACTCCTCCTCCTGCCGCTCCTGCGCCTCCTCATTGTCGAAGGTGAGCTCCGCGTAGGCGCCGACCGAGACCGGCGTCTTCGGGATGCGCCCGGTCTGCTCCTCGTTGATGAAGTGGCTACACAGCATGTCGGCGTATCCAGCAGCTCCTTCAACTCCTTCAGCATCGCGGCGCTGCTGCTGGCGGCACGCAGGTCGTCGACGTAGACCAGCACCCAGCAGGCCACTCCACCCTCGCCGACCTTGAAGTAGAGAGCCTCGTCGACCTGGCTCTTCTTCCACCCGGCACCGACCAGCACATCGTTGAGCGCCAAGTACCACAACAGCGGCGACTGCTTCAGCCCGTACAGGCTCTTCAGCAGCTTGCACACCCGGCCGGTTCCGTCGTTGAAGTAGTCCGGCTGGGACATGTATAGCACCCGATCGAGCTTGCTCTGCAGGAAGGCGTTCTTCATGTCGAGCTGCATCAGGTTAAGGTCGAGGATGGCGACGATGCTGAGGAAGATCCTCAGCGTGACGTAGCTGCCCACCGGCGCGAACGTCTCGTCGTAGTCGGCGCCGTACACCTGTGTGAAGCCCTTCACGACCAGCCTCGCCCTCTCGCGCTCGACGGTGTTGTTGACGTGGTACTTCGTCGTCAACACCCACCGGTTCTTCATGACGTTCACCCTCGGCGGACGTTCGACCAGCTCCCAAGTGCCCATGTTGATGAGGCTGCGAATCTCCTCCTCCATGGCGGCCTTCACCGCCGGGCCCTTCCAGCTTGCCAATGCCTCTTTCACCGTCATCGTCGAAATGTCCCAACGGTGCTCGGGGTCGGCTAGCATGTCGGGGTCGAGCTCTGGAAACTCCTCATCCTCCTCGGCGTTGTCGTACAGCAGGTCATCATCGTCGACGTCATACACCGTGGTGAAGGTAGCGGGGACGAAGAAGTCAGACGGCCTCTGAAGTCGGCCTGAACGCCGTGGTCCTGGCTCGGCCTCCTCGGCATCCCCTCCATCGTCGCTGTCGTCGCTGCCCTCGGCGTCCTGCTGCTCCTCAGCCAGCGTCCCAGCCGACTGCTCCCCTGTGGTCGGCGTCCCAGCCGACTTCTCCCCTGTGGTCGGCTCTCCTGCCTACGGCCCGGTCGCCGACTACTCCGTAGTCGGCTTCACGGCTGCTTGCTCCTTTGTCGGCCGCTGCTCTTTGACCTGCTTTCGACCTGCTCCTCCCCTGTCGACCTTGACTGCAAACCCATGTCGACCTGCCGCTCGTCACGTCGGCCATCGGCGATGCACTTGGTCGGAGGCGGCGTCCCACTACTCCCCTCATCGCTGGAGGCCGACACCGAGGTCAGCCCACGCAGGTCGGCCACAAGGGGAGGGGCAGGGGTCAGAGGGGGAGGGGTAGGGGGGCGGACGTCCTCGACGTCCTCAGTAGCAAGCTTACCGACCTCGGCAAGCAGCGGCAGCGTCGCCGACGAGGTGTCAGAGGGCGGGGTGGACGACGAGCAGCCGGACACCGGCCCATGCTCCGTTTTCCACTCGGCCAACGACATCTCCTCGTAGAACACCAAGTCCGACGTGGTGACCACTCGGTCAGTGTTGACGTCGAGGAGCTCCCAGCCCTTGCTCGCCGCCGACACGCCAAGGTGCAGGCCCCACCAGGCCTTCGGCTTCAGCTTCCCACTACGCTGGTGTTCAGGGACAAGGAACTGCGCCATGCAGCCCCACACCCGCGCCAGCGACAAGTCGGGCTTCTTCCCGGTCAGCAGCTGGTACGGCGTCGTCCCCGGCGGTAGCGTTGACCTCTCAAGGCAGTTACGGACCCAGACGGCCTGCCGGAGAGCGAGGTGCCACCAGTGGTGCTGCACGCCCATGTGCAGCAGCATTGTCCGCACCGAATCCACCACTGTCCTCATCTCCCGCTCCGCCATGCTGTTCTGCTGCGGGGTGTATGGGCAGGTCAGGTCGTGGACGATCCCCTTGCCGTTCACGAAGTCGGTGAAATGCCTCCCGAGGAACTCCCCTCCCCGGTCAGAGCGCAGCATCAACACCGACTTCTTTGTCTGCCGCTCAGCCACCGCCAGCCACTGCACGAACACCTGCAACGTATCTGACTTCTTGGCGACTGGCTTCACCCACACGTAGCGGGTCTTGCGGTCCTTCAGCAGCAAGAAGTACAGGCTGCCATCCTTGGCAGCCACGCAGAACTGCCCGCACAAGTCGATGTGCACGACGGCCAGCACGTCGTCGGCGTCGGAGCCTTGGTCGGGGAAGGTGTGCCGCGCCAGTTTCCCGCCGACGCACGATACACACGGGGAGTCGGCGCCCGTCGCCGACTTGAGGTCCAGCCCAATGGCAACCTCGTTCTTCGCCGAGCTCCGTATGGTGTCCATGCCGACATGTGCAAGCCGCGCATGCATCCGGTCCGGCGTCGACTTCGTCTTCGAGACGATCACCCGCAGAGCCACAACCTTCGTCGTCGGCGGCGTTGACTTCGTTGAGCAGGGATGCAGGTCGGTGTAGAGGACACGCCCGGAGTACGTCGCCCGACCGAGCACCACTCCGGCTGCAGAGACGAGCATCATTCCCTCTCCGTCCTCCTGGAGCTTCACGCCGTGCTCCTTCAGCTGGCTAGCGGAAAGCAGATTTGCCCGCACACCCGGGATGTACAGCACGTTGGGGATGAGGACCTGCTTCCCGGCCTCCCCTTGCAGAGCGACGGTGCCATGGCCCTGGACGTCCTGCAGCGCCCCATTGAAGCCGCGCACGTGCTTGATGGTGCCGCTCGGCTGCAGGTCGACGAAGGCTTCCTTCGTCCCCATCAGGTGGTGGGAGCAGCCGCTGTGGAGCAGTACCACTGCCGGGTTCGCCTGCACAGCTGCCGCCACCGCTTGGTAGTCCTCTCCGGCCTCTGGCGCCAGAGAGACGGTCGGCTCCACGACGTCGACCAGCAAGCACAACGCCGTCTTGTCATCCCGCCCCTTGCCGCCTGCAGAGGAGTCGGCGTCCTTCGCCAAAGTCGATGTCTTGGTCGACTGCTTCTCCTTGCGCGGCTGGTTTCCTCCACGACAAGGACGAGGGCTGCTAGACCTCCCACGGCCTCCCTTAGCGTCGTCGTCGTCGGATTCACTGCGGTTGGGACACTCGAAGGAGAGATGGTCCGGGTCGCCGCACAGCCAGCACTGCCGACGTCGACCTCCTCCTCCCCGACCGCTGTCCTTGGTCGACTTCTGCTTGTCGACCTCCTCGGTCGACTTCCAGCCACTGCTCCCGCCGCCACTAGACTGTCCGCGCTGTCCTGGTCGGCCTCCTTGCTTTGCCGGGGCGACGAAGTTGGCCTGCGCTAAGAGTTCGTGTGACCGCTCAGCCTCCTGCATCGCCTCGTCCTGCAGGATGTACGAGGTCAGGTTTTCCTCGTTGAGCGTCGCCCTCGTGCTCGGCGCCATGGACAGTCACTTGAGGAGGTTATAGCTGCTAGAAAGTCCCTGCATGACATGGGTGATGTACGACGCCATGGAGTACTGCGTGCCGGCCATCCTGATAGTGGCGAGAATTCGCCGGGCTCGGTTGCAGTAGTCAGTCGCTGTCTCCTCGTCACCCATACGCAGATGCGTCAGCTGTCCCTCCAGCTGGGCGATGAACAGGTCGTCGGTGACCTGGTACGTCGACTCAATGAAGTGCCACGCCCGGTGGCCGGCGTCGATATACTCCCGGCACCACTTCAAGGCGATCTGCACGCCCGGCGAGCAGCACCGCGAGATGACTGTGAAGGTCAACAGCTGCACGGCGCGAAACTCCGTCCGCAAGTCGGGATGGTGCTCCCCCGGCGTCGCCACGGTCCCTCGGGCGAAGCCAATCAGCCCGGCCATCTCCAGCTGGGGCTCGATAGCTTCCTTCCAGGTGAGAATGTCGGGTCGACCGACAAGTGAGAGGGTGACTGAGATCATGTCTGGCGTGAACTTGAAGTAGCCGTAGCTCGGCGCAATCCCACCTGCCGTCACCTGGGACGCCGACATCGGCGACAGCCCACTCCGTCGACCTCCAACGTCACCCTGCGAAGAGCCTGCAGCCGCCAACGACTGCATCCCTCGTGCCTGAACGCCGCCGACTTCACCGGTGCGTATCACACCTCGCTGCCTCGACGTGCCTCGCACTGCTGCCGACCTGGCCTCCACCGGCGTTGACGCCCACGTCGACGCCGCCGTTGTTATTCACCGGTCGGGGAGAGGCAGGTCGAGAAGGGTGGTGCTCCGCCGCCCACACGAAGCGGAGTCCGGCTTCGACGACTCCCCAGGGTATCACCCCATACTCCTGGGCCTCATGGCGTCTCCTCGCATCCTCCAGCCGTCCCTCCAGGGTGTCCATCACCTCGGCGTCGCCTACGCGCACGCTAGTGACTGCACGGCTGCCGGTCTACAAACACGATCGGTATGTGCTAAGTCGGCTAGACTGAACTATGTCGCGGTGTCGCCCACGCTCACCGCACCATGCGGAGATAACTGCTGCAACGGGAGCTAGACTACGGGCTAGGCACGTGTGCTCGTGTGATCTCTGCGTTCGTTCACTTAGTCGTTTCCTTGTATTCACGCTTCTTGCTAGTTCACGTGGAGAATTGGCAAGAGTTTCACTAGGAAAACATAACAACAATGATAGCAACAACATTGGCAGCATTGACTACATCAGAGCTAGGTATGCTGCTGGTCGACCTCCAGCGCAGCACGGTCTACCGCACTCTAGCGCAGCAGTGCTCGCACCGCTCCAGCGTAGCAGAGTAGCGGTTCGCCAACGTTGCAAGTCCACAGTGTGGCAGTGCTGCACCAAGTCGGCTGCAAAGCGTTGCACCCGCAGGACAACGGTGCACCTGCTTCACAGGTGCGCGTAGCTGGTTGGTGTGCACTTCCCTGTCACGTGCACGACGCAGACGCCTGGCAGACTCCACGCCAGCGACTGTGCCCACCAGCCACGTCGACCTCAGGATACCACCCCCGAGGTCGGCGTCGCATACTCCTCCCTGGCGACACTCGCGTACGTCCCCCGGGTATCCCGATCGACCGGGCAACCACGCCTGGTCGACCCATGCAGTCCGTAGCTGGCCACGCATGCCCGGCGTCCCCAGTCCAGCGTCCCCACGACGCCTTTAGAACCCCCAGGTCGGTGTCCAGATGCCCAGGACGCCAAGCAAACCTCCAGAACGGCGTTCCTCCTCCGAGGACGCCGACCAGACACCCAAGTCGGTGCCTGGACCCCCCGGAGCCGTGCAGGTGCCCACGACGTCGACCAGGCGCCCTGGTAGTCGTGGCGACGCCCAGCTCGGCGTCCAGCTTCCCAGGACGCCGTCCAGGCGTCAGGGATGCCAACACGGTGTCCAGGGCAGCGTCCTCTTGCTCGGCGCCCTCCAGCCAGGCGCCCTCCAGCTTGGCGCCCTTGCAGTGGCCCCCGTGCCCACTGCTGCAGGTCGGCTGCAACCCCCGCACATCCGACCACAAGGTTGGCTCCGCCCAAGCGAGGACGGGGCCTTACAATGCTCCCGTTGACATAATAGTCACAGCATACATGGCAGCAAGAATAGCATCAAAGTCAAGGTCAAAGATAGCTACTCCCGCCCTAGACAACTCGCCACAGCGAGGCATCTCAGTGGCCTCAGGGAACTGGTGACGCCAAGCGTCCGTAACGCGGCCAAAGCAGCGCTGGGTGGAGTGCGCACCCCCGCAATGCTCACCCGCGCGGTCGCCGGTGCGCAGGACGTAGGTGCACGGACCAGTACCCCCACCCCGCTGGCGTGCAGCGTACAACTTACGGAGCTGTTGCTGCTGCTGGCGCTGACCACCACCAGAGCCGACCCTCTGCGCAGCGCCACCCCGACCAGCTCCACCTCCTCCGCCTCCGCCTCCTCCTCCGCCACCACCTCCGCCACCTCCGCTCCCACCGCCACCGCCGCCTCCACCTCCGCCTCCACTGCCGCCACCGACACCTCCACCCCCGCCACCACTCCCACCACCACCCTCACCCCCTCCACCGGCTCCACCGCCACCTCCACCAACCCCGCCAGCTCCTCCAGCGCCCTTGCCCCCCTTGCCCTTGCCTGTGCGGCGCTTCCCCGAAGGGGCAGAAGCAGCGCCGACCGACTCGAAACCAACGAGGTCGGTCGCAGCAGTAGAAGCAACAGAGGGCAAGAGGGGTGAGGGAGAACACCCCTCAAAGACGGTGGTGCGAGGGTCACCACGAGAGGCTCCTACAGCGACTATGCTCTTCTTTGCTGCTAGGAGGGACTTCTCGAGGAGGTCAATGGTGAGAGTGGTGGGGCAAACTGAGAGGAAGTGGTCACTGACTACGCGGAGAGAGTCAGGGAGCCGTGCGACTATGTAGTAGAGGGTGATGTACATGGGGGGGGAGGTTCTTGGCCCAGAACTCAGCAGGAAGCGCAGCGCGGTAGCGAGTGTCACTAGTGCGGAGGTGCGTAATGAGGTCAGTGACTGTGGGAAAGGCAGCAAGGTCAGGGAAGAAGTACGGTAGCATGAGGCGGCTCAGTGCAGCAGTGGCAGGGGAGGAGTAGCGTGCAACTACAGCGTCGTACAAGGTCTGAGCACTCTTGTACTGGCTAAAGTGCGCACGCTCGGAGGTAGGCAGGTGGCGACGCACAGCAAGACGAGCAGCAGCATCGCGTGTGGCCCACTGTGAGCGAACAGTGGCGTCAGCATCAGCAGCAAGGGCAGGAGAGGCACGAGAGGTGAGGTCAAAGAGGGAGAGACCGTCTGCCCTATCGCACTATAAGAATAGCTGCAGGTCATCTATCCAGACGTAAAAGTCAATGGCTTGACCCTCAGCGTCAAAAGCAAGGACACTAAGGGTAGCCATGACAGCAGTAGTCTAGCAGCGCGAACAGTAGGGTAAGGGCAGTGCAGTGACAGAGGCGCTGCTCTTACCGGACAGGGCGGCTCGGGCGGCTCGGCGGTGCAGGCGGCTCGGCTGCAGGGCGACTCGGCGGCTCGGCTGCTGGGCGGCTCGGCTGCTGGGCGGCTCGGCTGCAGGGCGACTCGGCAGCTCGGCTGCTGGGCGGCTTGGCGGCTCGGCTGCTGTGCGGCTCGGCGGCTCTGCGGCTCGGCGGCTCGACGGCTCGGCTGCTCGGATGCTGGGCGGCTCGGTGGCTCGGCTGCTGGGCGGCTCGGCGGCTCGTCGGCTTGGCTGCTGGGCAGCTCGGCGGCGGTGACTCCTGCCTCAGGGACGGCAGCGGCCGGCCGCTAGGGGCCGCGAAGGGCGGCGGAGGGGCCGTGAAGGGCGGCACTAGGGGCCGCCGAGGGCGGCGACGGGCCCTGAGGAGGCCGCGGAAGGCGGCTCAAGCTGCCGCGAGGGGGACGTAAGGGGCCAACGGGTGGGCCCGTAAGGGTAGGGCGAGGGGCCGTAAGGGGCCGTAAGGGCGGCTTGAGGGGCCGTACGGGCGGCGCGATGGGCCGTAAGGGCGGAGTTAGAAGCCGTAAGGGCGGAACGAGGGGACGTAAGGGCGGCACGAGGGGCCGTAAGGGCGGTTCGACGGGCCGTAAGGGCGGCGCTAGGAAGCCGTGAGAGGGCCGCTAAGGGCGACGCGACGGGGCCGTGAGGGGCCTAGCAAGGGCGCGACGGTAGGGAGAGGGCACGGGGTGCGACTCGGGCCTGAGCGAAGCGCGCTCCGGGCTGGAAAAAAAATTCGTGGTGGTGGGCCCTAGGAATCGTTCCCACTAGGGAACCTGCTCGATACGATGAGAAGAAACGAGGAATGAATCAACTATGAAAGAGTTGGGTACGAGTACTAACCCTTATTGGGTTTTACCCCTTATGGGCTACCCCACTACAGCCTACACAAATGTATAAGCTATAATGTTCTGACACCGTTCGCATCTGGTCCAAGCCGGCGTGTAACTCCGTAATTTTTCGTACGGAATTATCACCGTTTTCCTCCATTTGGCCATTTACAGAAAGATTTGCGACAAAAATAAATGAATTCTAGGCGCTGATCATCTTACTATGAGTCGAATCGAATGTAGAAATAACGAGCGCTGATTCTGTAGGTCGCGCAATTCTCCCTTAAAGCGACGGGCAACTTTTGGCAGTGTTGGGTTCAGAAGTTTTTTTTTTTTTTTTTTTAAACCAGGCTTGCCAGCGCGTAAGTGCTGGCTGGCGAAAACCAGGATTTCGTGGGGACACTTTCCACCCGCAGTAACAGTTCGCCGGGTTCTGGGTTTTGGGTGGCAAATTTGCACCGTTGCTTTAAGTGAAATTCGCGTCCAATCTCGGCTGTTGAGATGAAATTCGATTCGACGCTCCAAATTCCAACTTTTTTGGGCGAAATTCTCAAGGCCGTTGAGATTCGAATCGATCCGACGGTCGAAATTTCAACTTTTTTGCCACTGGACCTGAGGAGTGTTCGAAAACCGGTTTGAGGGGGACGTTGGAAAATAGCGCGGAACTGGTTTACGTACCCGAAATTGGCGCTTTCTGTCGTCGCCCCCGCGGTTTTAAAAGCTAGGTTTTAGCGGTCGAAAAACTTCGCTTGCAAACAGGCTCTGATTACCAAGTGTGAGGATCTAGGATCGAGCTCAGGAAAGAGAGTTTGAATTGAATTGAATTGAATTGAATTGAATGATCACCTGGGTACAACACGAGGCTATATATAGGCTCGACAGAAGGCCTAGTAACCAGGTGTTACGCGAAGGTTCCGCGGGTCGCGAAGCGTCTCGGACAGATCCTTCCCGAATTCAGTAGAAGGTAATTCGGTGGCAACCGAAAAGCCCAAAATTCAGTGCACACAACCTAGCTCGGTGCTATAACTATAATAAAATATAGGAAAGCACCTAGTCTAGGAAATCAAGCAATTCATGCATGCATATAATTATCCTATGCTAGAAATAGCATAATAAAGTAAAGGCAAGCAAGCATAGCTAGCATAAGCCGTCGTACTCTCACAGATGGGATGTTGTGATATGAGGAGGAGTGGGCACATCCTCTTTCATAAGAACCAGTGACCAGAGGATGTGACATAAAGCGTCAAATTAACATAATGTTGTGACTTGGCAGCAGTGTCGGCTCATGTTGTGATGCCAGTAGTAGAGGCAACATGCTTTGACACGAGCAGCAGTGTGCAGAAGCCGTGACATAATCAGCAGTGACTCCGCACGCTATGACGTGAACAGTAGTAACCATATGATGGGACCTAAGTAGCGGTGGCAGCGCACGCTATGACGTGTGTCAGAATATTATTCTTATGCTCTAGCCTGTAGTGGGGTGCTCTATAGCGAGTACAACCCTTCTAGGGTTTGCTATTTGTATCCCCATTTCTGCTAGTTCATTCCTCTTTCTGTCTTCTAACTTTTGACATGCTATCAGAGCAGGTCGATCCCCCTGGATCGATCCTGTGGGTGTGTCCCCACCTTGCTTCCGCTGCTACTTTTTCCTCCCGCCGTGCGCCCCGAGGCGCGCGGCGGTTTTCTGCCCGCCGTGCGCCCCGAGGCGCGCGGCGGTTCATTGCCCGCTGTGCGCCCCGAGGCGCGCGGCGGGCTTCTCCCCTACGTCGCGGCCCCGCCCCGGCCCGTCGCCGCCCGTGCGCCTGCCCGGCTCGGCCCCGCCCTTCGTCGCGGCCCCGCCCCGGCTCGTCGCCGCCCGTGCGCCTGCCCGGCTCGGCCCCGCCCTTCGTCGCGGCCCCGCCCCAGCTCGTCGCCGCCCGTGCGCCTGCCCGGCTCGGCCCCGCCCTACCTTCGCGGCCCCGCCCAACGTTGCGGCCCCGCCCTATGTCGCGGCCCCGCCCTACGTCGCGGCCCCGCCCTATGTCGCGGCCCCGCCCCGACCGTCGCGGCCCCGCCCCTCGTCGCGGCCCCGGCCCCGTCCCCCCCCCCCCTTTTCTCCCCTTCCCCCATTTCCCGTCGCCCGTCGCGGCTCCTTCGGGGGCCGCAAGCGGCCCCCTCAGGTCGCCACGACGGACGACGGGAGGGGCGAGCTGTGGGGTGGCGGGTATGGGGGTGGCCGGTGTGCCTTCCTCCCTTTCTCCTCCTCCTCCTTCGTCTCCCACTGCTGCAGCTGTCGCTGAGGGGGGTGGTTGTGTGGGAGACTGGGGTTTAGGGTTTTAGGGGGGTGCGTGGGAGTAGAGCTAGTGGTGTAGCAGTGGGTGTGTATCAGGGGGGTGGGACTGTGTGCGGGAGGATGAGCGGAGGTTGCCAGTTTGTCGTCAGCAGCACCTGTAGTCCGGGGCGCTGTCCCGGTAGCCCAGTCGTAGCCAGCTGTGCCAGCCGCCCGTGGGTCCGTTGCCCGTCCGCCGCTATTTGAGCCGCGGGGCTTGTTACTCCTGTAGTCCGGGCGCTGTCCGGTAGCCGCTGTGCCAGTCTGCCTCCTGTTGCCCGTGTGTCTGCAGCTTCAGCCGTCGCCTCCGATCTCCTCTCCCCTCACTCTCCCTCCTCCTCCTCACTTGCCCGTTGTGACTACCACTAGCTTTGCTTATAATTGTGAACTCTAAACTATTTCTTCTTGAACTTGTGCTCAGAATGTGTGGTGACATTGTGATCCACCCTGAGCTTGTTTTGCTTTGCCTGCTCTGCTGATTACACCCCACTTTGGCTATGGGGGTGTGTCAGAATATTATCTTATTGTTCTAGCCTATAGTGGGGTGCTCTATAGCGAGTACAACCCTTCTAGGGTTTGCTATTTGTATCCTCATTCTTGCTAGTTCAATCCTCTTTCTTTCTTCTAACTTTTGACAACGTGAGCAGCAGTGAGGTGTGACATAAGCAGCGGTGACACCGCTCGCTATGACGTGCTTCGCATTGACCTTATGCTGTGACACAAGCAGCAGTGGTCCCGCATGCTGTGACTTGGACAGCAGTGACGCCGCATGCTGTGGCACCAAGGCGGTGTCGCGCATGCGTTTTGCGGGACGGACCTCTGTTTGAAACCGTGGCCCTGATAGTTGCCGCGAAAGAGGGCGACATCACGCTCGACTATAGCAGTCCGTTGACAGCTGTTTGTGGTGTAGATGCCGACAGCCACTAAAACTGCAGCTTGACCAAGACAACACTACAACCGTAGCTCAAGATTGCGATTATCATCTCTTACAGATGGGTGCCGCCCTCGAATTGTATTGCAGGACGTTGTACTCGTATTCCGTTCACCACTCGTCTCTCTCCCTCCCGGGCTTCGTTTCCGTCCTTTCAACGGCGCAGTCTTGTGGTCGACCTGTCGAAGCTTATTGTCACAAGTCTGGGCGTAGATGTTACACCCTTCAGGTACTACAGGCTCTACCAAGCTTTCCTCTTGAATACGTAATGATCGGTTCCACCCAAAATCGACTTTGTTCACCTCGAGAATACACCTACAATGCTCTGACTTCGTGGAGCGCCAACTACTTTTCTCCGCAATCCGTGCTATGCAAATCTGGCCCTGAACGTCGCGTTTCGCTGTTGACATCTCCTGCGACGCGGCGTCCTAGTGCCAGCGCGTCGCGCCAAACTTTCGTGCCTATCTGCGTACTACAGCATCACCTCTGGTTGGTAGTCATCACGATTCCGTGCTCTGCCATGATTTCGTGGTTCATCGAAGACGTTTGGCGAGGCTATAGGTGCTTCAGGTCGCTGTCGAGGTTGGTGTCAAATTTCTACCTACCACCTATGTCGGTTGGTTCAAATCAACACTTCACCGGACTGCAACCCACCTATTCCCTCTTTACCCCCTCGTTCTGTGGATGCGATGCGAATCTTCTTTTTGAATGTTACTGATTGGCTGCGATTCTGTACCGACTGAGGCGTCAGAATGGTTGTTAAGGTGAAGCCCTGCATGCGCCTGGTTTTGCGTGTAGCAGCCCTATGCGATGTAGCGAGGTTTCGCATACCGCATACCGGAGCTTTGGTATTCACCGAGTACACTCCAATAGTGCACTTCGGTATGCACTGTTCAACACTGAACCGAAATAGAGGGAAGTGACGACATTGCACAAACGAGTATGTGCAGCTGTCTATTGCGAGCACCTGCGCAACTACTCCTGGGCAGGTAGAAAATGCACCTGACGGTATTTTCACCTGATGGTATTTTCGCCTGGCGGTGCCAACCTGGAACCGCATACTAGAGTAGGTGCTTGCACGTTCTCCTTGAACGACGTTCTTTATGGACAACGTTCTCGTAGAACGTTCTCGCACACGTCACTATGTTTCCTATAAGGTTCATGTTGTATCTGTTGTAATCAATCAATTAATCAATTACTTTCCTTTTGTTACTGGATACCAAGCCTATTGCGGCATACCAAGCATACTGTTCTTCAAATACCAGTATCCGGCTTCCAACAAGTCTGTATACGGAAAACTCGCACTTCACTCTCTGCGCCTAGGCTCTCCCACAATCGCTTATTCTCCGCATGGTGCGGTGAGCGTGGACGCATACGCAAACTTCAGATAGCCTCGAATACGATTGACAAAGTTCAACCTTGAGCCGGCAGCCACTTCGGTTCCGTATGGTTGGTGAGGGCGCCACTACGCAAGTCATGGACCTGGAGGCGCAGGTCGCTGTTTTGAGGGAGCGCCACAGTCGTGGCGAAATTAGCGACGCGGATCTGGAGCTGATGATCGAAGGAGCTCGTTCGAAGTGGGCTCGCGATCACCCACCTCCTCGAGCAGAGGCGGAAATTGAGTCTGCTTCTCCCCGTGCTGAAGGCGAAAACGTCAACATCGATGGCAATGAAGGCACAAGAGTGACGCGCGGTGAACTGCGAGGGGCCGTTGGAGTGCACATTATCGAAACTTGAACGAGAATCATCAAGTTTAACTAGGGCCTAGGCTTAGGAGCCTAGGCCCAACTAGGATGTCGAGTAGTTTGTGTCTAGGGTGAGAGTCGAGAAAGTTGGAAAGGATGGTTTTTACTATAGGTTTCGAAGAACATATAGCAAAGGAAACAAATAAGGTGCACCACCAAACAAAGTTTATAATAACTACACTAACTACAGCTACACGCAGTTACAAATATAAGTTCTGACACTCCCCCATAACTGCCTGCAGCAGGATTTTGTGCAGAATACAACCTGCAGGGGTAAACATGCAAAATAATAAACAAGCAACAGCAGGTGCTGCAGGCGGGCTAACACTAGCTGGTCACCCCCTCCATCTCCTCACTCTCCTCCTTCCCCTCCCCCACACTGCTGCAGGAGCAGCAGAGAGGGGGGGAAGAGAGGAGAGGTGGAGGGACGGCTGCTGGTTGCCTCACACCCGCCACGCCGGTGCCACTCCCCCGTCTCCCCCACACCCTCACACCCTCCCCCCCAGCGGCAGCTGCAGCAGTGGGAACGAAAGGAGGAGGAGGGGAAGGGAAGGATACGACCCAACGCTCCAACACCCGCCACCCCCATACCCTCCCCCCCCACGGCTGCAGGGAGACAAAGGAGGAGGGGGTGGGCGGGAAGAAAGCCACAGAGCGGCTACAATTTGTCGCCGCAGGTAGGTCAGGGGCGGCTGCAGTGAGAGCAGGTGCGGAGAGGCCCGTCGCATGCCATGGGACGCACGACGGGTAAGTTTAAGGTAAGGACACCGTCGTGTGCCTCGGGGCGCACGACGAGCAGGGCATCGTCGCGTGCCACGGGGCGCACGACGGGCAGGTTTAGGGCACCGTCGCGTGCCACGGGGCGCGCGACGGGCAGAGTAGGAGTCACTCGCCAACCGGGGGCGGGACAATAGAAAATCGCCACGCGCCCTAGGCGCGCGACCGGAAAAATGTAGCAGCGGAAGCATGAGGCGGGCCCACAGACCAGGACGTAACTCACTCTGATAGCATATCGAAACTTGAACGAGAATGATCAAGTTTAACTAGGGCCTAGGCTTAGGAGCCTAGGCCCAACTAGGATGTCGAGTAGTTTGTGCCTAGGGTGAGAGTCGAGAAAGTTGGAAAGGATGGTTTTCACTATAGGTTTCGAAGAACATATAGCAAAGGAAACAAATAAGGTGCACCACCAAACAAAGTTTATAATAACTACACTAACTACAACTACAGGTAGTTACAAATATAAGTTCTGACACACACCGCGAGCGACGGTGGAACGCAAGCGCAAGTCCTTTGGTTAGCCGCTGCAGCGAGTGTGCGTAGTGACGCGCATGGTCGTCGCAACCCTGCACGACCAAGTGGTGGCGGACCCTCTTGGACGGCAAATGCGTCAACCGTACGCGATGGTGGAATTGCTCCGGAATACGGATACTTCAAGTTCTCGCCCGACAAGATCATCGTGCCAAAACTACTTGAAGGGCGTCATGACTTGACAACGTGGGTCGAGTCTATTGAACCGCAGTTGGAGATCACGCAACTGAAGAAGTTCGTTGACGGCACAGTGGAGGTGCCGCCTGAAGATGACGCTGAGCGACGCGCACAGTTTCATTCCGCACAGCTGTTGACGTTTATGGTCATCTCACGGTGTTGCTCGCCGGTCGTCCAAGTTGCATTGAAACCATGCCGTCTACGGGTGGACGTTGGTTTTCAAACTTGGCAATTCATTATGAAGACCTACAAGGCAACGAATGACCTTTACATCGGCCAGCTGGAGCAACGGTTGACAAATTTGGAGATGGGGGAGCACGAAAGCGCAACTGCATACTGCAATCGCGCAAAACAGATTCTTGCAGATCTGCGTATGGCTGGCGTGGACTACTCAATGTCTTCGTACGTCACGCATGTCATCAAAGGTCTGCCTGCAGGCTACAATCTCCTTCGATGCATGGTGAAACTCCCAGGTGTGCGGGAAGAGCTCGATGAGGATACGCTTTCGAGCTACATCATTGAAGAGGAGTTCACACTTGAATCCGAGCGGCGCAAGGAGCAGCTTCTCCCTCAAGTCAACTATGTCGCGTCGAAGCAGAAGCGGCAGCATCAGAAGTGGGCGAAATCGCGTGGAGGAGGTGACAATGACAAACAAGTCAACCACGCGAAGATTACCAAGAGTGACGAGCGTTCCGATGGCAGAAAGCGCAACTCTCAACGATACTGCTTCGTGTGTGGAGATCCCGACCACTTCGCGAACCAGTGCCCCGATCGCGTCAACAAGGAGGCTGGCGACGGTCAAGAAGCTCTGCGAGGACGGTCGCAAAACCGTCAACCTCGGCGCAAAATCGCCTACCGCAAGGACAACCAGTACTCGGATTCCAAGGACAATCAGCCGTTGGATGCTGTAACATCCCGTAGAATGGGTGCGAAGGAGGCCCCAACTGACGATGTGCACCACGAAGGGCAACCGTCGTGTTCGATGGTCGACGTGGTGACCGACGCATCCGTAGAATCGACCATTTCTTTGGCTCTTGAAGGTGGCGAGGACTTCCAAGCAGTTGCGGCAGCGGTGCAAGCAAACCCGACCGTGGTACTCCTCGACAGTGGCTGTTCTCATCACCTTATGGGGACGCATGAGGCATTTGTGGATATGAATGCGGGAGGCGACGTTCACCATGTGCGTGGGTTCAACGGCGCTATTCAGCCCATGCACGGGCGCGGCACGATTGCTATTCAAGGCGCAGCAGGCACGAAGGTTCTCATTCCCGATGTGCTGTATGTGCCTGGCGTACAGGTAAATCTGCTGTCAGCTGGACAGTTAAAGGATAGTGGTGTGCAGTTTCAGGACACCGGTGACGAGACGCTTCTCGTATCTGCTGAGCGAGCTGTTCTCGGTCGTGCGGGCTACACTGGCCGCGTCATCTGCTCTGACCTGCGTTTGTGTTCATCGCAGCAGCCGACGGCGCCGCCAACGGAGACGGTCGCTTTGCGGACGATTGCGTCATCTACAAGGTCGTCGGCGGACATCTGGCATGCACGCCTTGCGCACGCGGGGATGGATACGATCAAGCGCACAGCTGCACATGGCGCAGCACCCGGTTTGGAGATCACGTCATCGGCTGGCGCGGATCTGGTGTGCGTTTCTTGCGTTGGCGGAAAGCTGGTTCGGCATACCTTCCCCGACCAGGGTTCTGAAGTTGACAACGCATTGGATGTTGTGCACATCGACATCTGCGGACCCTTTCGCATTGCTGCCAAGGACGGGAGTCGCTACTTTCTTCTCCTGAAAGATCGTAAAACGCGCTTCGTGTGGGCGTATCCTCTCACGCGGAAGAGTGACGCTTTGGAGACATTTGAAAAGTGGTTGACGATGGTGGAGCGCCAAACGACGCTGACGGTGAAGATGATCCGATCTGACCGTGGAGGGGAGTTCTTGGGTGGTGATTTCACTGCCTTCCTCGACAAGCACGACATTGTACACGATCTGACATGTCCGTATACCCCGTAGCAGAACGGTATGGCCGAACGCGAAATGCACACACTTGTCGAGGCGGTGCGGACCATGCTTCTCCACATGAACGTGCCACACCATTGGTGGCACCTCACGCTTCGCCAAGCTGTGTCGGTGCACAATAACATTGAATGCGCTTCTCTGTCCTTGGGAGCAACACCGTATACGCTGATGTACAAAGAGAAGCCGGATCTCACCATGGCTCGGGTGTGGGGTTGCATGGTGCAATACATGGTCCCGCAACATCAGCGCGGTGGGAAGCTTGCGCCGAAAGCGAGCTGGGGACTTCATCTTGGTGTTTCTCCCGCGAGCAAAGATTGGGAGGTGCTGGATCTCGCTGCAAACCGCATCGTCACCACTGTGGAGGTGATATTTTACGAAACCCAGTCGCTGGATGACTGGAAAGCTGAGCGCGCGTCAGGAAGTGCACCTAAGGTATCCACTTCGGCGGTCTCTTCTCCTTCAGCGAGTCTTCTCGTTGAGGAGATTGACGATCTGCTTGACACTCCGGATTCAGCACCTGCACCTCCGCACGTCCCCACGTCCATCCCCAGCTCTGCCCTCCCACCGGTATACCCACGTGTACAGTCAAGCGACTGCCTTGGTTTTAGTCGGAAATCGGCCGTGTTTTTCAGTCTGATATCATATACACTCTCATATCCTCTCATCCACTCTCATCTCCTCTCATCCCCTCCCATCCCCTATCATAAGCTCTCATACACTCTCATTCACTCTCATCCACTCTCATACGCTCTCATACACTCTCATCCCCTCTCATAAACTCCCACATACACTCATATATTCTCAGCCCTCCTCATCCACTCTCATACATGTTGTGTGATGCAACCATATGCATTCACGTCTGTCTACCTCCCATCATGTGTTTGTGCGTTGCATGCGTGGTGTGAGCGTGTGCAAGAAATTTGTGTCTTGTGTGGTTTGGATTTTCTGTGTGTGTGTGTGTGTATGTTATTTGGCTTGAGCAGATATCTGAAGTGATTCCTCTACTCAAGAGGTTTCCGACGAACCAAGAATCGTCGCGATCGGAGCAGAACCAAGAAAGTTACGAACATTGGAGTTCGTATGCTTATATATTTTGGTTGCAGCTACTTTGGGAAGTTGTGGCATTGACTCAATATGGGGTACAGACTTGTGGGGGTTGGGAAATTCGAACCCATCACTGTAGATGCTGCCAAGAGGTTGGGTGAAGCCAAACCAGGTTGGTAAGTGTGGCCAAGTTGAGGTGAGGTGGATGGCATGGGTTGGAAAGTGACAAAGGTCAAAGTTTGTTGCCTATGGGGAAAGGAATTGTGTGGCATGGGGTTTCCTTGGTTGGGGACTCTCTTGGGACCTTCCCTCTCGTCCTCCTCTTCCCCTCCTACCTGGTTTATTGCTACTCTAATGTTCTTTTGTGGGACTTGTGAGTTAATTGTGATTGAGTTAAATTTCTGTGGCAGCATACCCCCTAGTGCGCCGAAATGCATAACTCGAGATATGCTTCATATTTTGATACGATTCAAACTGGGAAATGTAGCCACTGTCTAGGGCTACAACATACTCGAAATTCGTGGGATTCTAAGAGTGCACCTTTCGTCGACAACGTTTCGTGTGAAGTCGACGTTTCTGTCCAGAATTCTAAGCCAACGATTTTGTGATAATTTCGGCTCCTAAGCTTCTAGACTCCGTCCTTAGTCTTTAAGAAGTGGTATCAGAGCCGATTAAGGACTTTGTGGAGAGTCTACTGAAGTGTGAAGACCCTCCTAGACCCACCATGGCCTGTGGGCGTGCCTAAGTGGAGTTCTAGAGGTTGCACGTGACTTCCGCTAAGGGGAAACTCTGCCGAAATTTCGTTGGCGCCGACACTTGTGAAGATTGTGTGGATCTACATTGTGACCAGCAAAGGAGGGGAGCTGACACCTCTAATTGGGAGCAGAGGAGATGAGTCAAGGGAGTGGATAAGGAGCTGAGAAGAAGAGTGAGCCGCCACCATCCAAGATTCAGGCATTGGATGGCTCCAACTATGAAGAATGGAGTGGGCGGATGAGGAGCGCCTTCAAGCGCTACAAGCTGCTCAAATTGGCTATGTGAGAGGAGAAGATGCCCGAGGAAGGAGATGCCCGCGATCGGTAGATTGAGCAAAGCGCGGTGCTGTACGACTTGATTCTACAGTCAGTCAGCAACGACATGTTCCAGCACATCAAGGATTTGGTGGAGCTCGATGACTCGGGACCGAAGGCGTGGAAGCTGCTACGCGACGTGGTTCAACCCAACACGCTGCCGATGGTGATCGTATTGGAGAAGGAGCTGGCTGCCCTCTCCATGCGGCCGGGAGATGATGTGAAGCCAGCCCTTGACAAGATCAAGGACACCTATGCGAGGATGGCAGCGGCGGGCAGGAAGGTGTCGGAAATGCAGCAGTGCACCAAAATCATCTCGGTGCTCGACAACTCGTGGGACAACCTTATCCCCACCCTCAACGCTCAGCAGGACAAGTGGACGCCTGAGTGGCTACGGCAGCAGATCTTGCAGGAGGACTTCCGCAGGCGCCATACGGGAGGTGGTGCTGCCAACAAAACTTCTGAGGGGTATGGAGCTGCAGGAGGCAGCAGGGGGAGAGGGGGAGGGAGAGGCCGAGGCCGTGGGAGAGGCTTTGGCAGAGGAAGAGGCCAAGGTGACTACAACGAGGGGCATGAGAGCTCTGGTGGCAGGGGGAGCACTCGAATGGAGGGTGCGTGCTGGTACTGCAAGAAGGCTGGACACCCGTGGTTCAAGTGTTTCAGCCGGCCTGAAGGATGGGCGCCTCCAGGCATGAAGCCGCCAAGTGGTGAACGTGCACGAGGTGGTGCTGTGCAAGGTTCAGGTGCACAAGGTGATGGTGCACAAGGTAAAGCCGACCCTGGGACGTTCCTCATGGTTGAGGATGTGCAAGGGAGTGGGGGTGATGTGGGCTCAGTTGGGAAGGTTGTGATGCACCCCCTCACTCATTGGGTGATCGATTCAGGTTGCACGAGTCACATGACTCCACGGGCAGATTTGCTTGATGAGGTGAAGCCCCCTGGGAAGATTAAGTTTGTGGCTGCCGCTTCGAGTGCCTTGCTCCCTGTTATTGGTGTTGGGAATGCCAAGGTTATAGGAGCTAATGGGGGGCTTGTGGGGCTGGGAAATGTGCTGTTGGTTGAAGGTTTATCCGTTAACCTCCTCTCTGTGCGCCGGCTGCAGAAAAGCAAGGCCAAAGTTACGTTCGGCCCAACCAGCTGCCGTGCAAAGCTTGGGAAGTTGCTGCTGTGGGATTTGGAGGAGAAGAGCAGCTGCATCAAGGACCTGTGGCAGCTGCCCATCATCCCTTGGAATGGGAAACCTCCAGCAACGGCATAGGCAGCGGCAGCGGCTAAAGCAACAGCGGGAGGAGAGGAGACTGCACCAACTGCTGGGGCCCTGGATGCAGTCAAGAAGGTGCAGCAGCCGCAGCAATCTCATGGTGAGGTGCTTGCTGGTGTGGATGCAACGGCTGCATGGGCAAAGGCTTCGTCTAGGAGTGGTGAGGCCGATTGGGAGACGTGGCATGAGAGGCTGTGCCACATCAACATACCGATGCTGCAGAAGTTGGTGTAGGATGGGAGCTTGAAGGGATTGGAGGTGAAGGGGGCAGCAAAGGAGATTGGGAGCTGCCCTACATGCCTTGAGACAAAGTTCACCAAGTTCCCTTTCAGCAGCAGCACGGGACCAGCCAAGGTTCCACTCGCGGTTGTGCACATGGATGTGGTGGGCCCAACAAGGGCCCTTTCTCTCACGGGCAGCCGGTACTTCTTGACCATTGTGGACGACCACACACGTGCAGTGTGGGTCTACCCTCTCAAGACTAAAGGGGAGGTGGCAGCGGCTGTTCTTAAGGAGTGGATGCCAAGAGCTCAAAGGGCCCCCGTCCCAGAGGCATGGCCTCCCGTCTTCTTGTGCCTGGTCTCCCCCGGTCCCTCCCTCCCCTTCCTCAGGGCCCTGGCCCTGCCTGTGTCCCCTGTGTCGAGGGGCGCCAGCGTGCTGCCCCTCACTCCTCCCAGTTTCCTCCGACAGAGGCTCCGTTGCAGACGCTTCACATGGACGTGTGGGGCCCTGCCCGCGTCCGTGGACTCGGTCACGAGCGCTACTTCCTGTTGGTGGTTGACGACTACTCGCGTTACACCACAGTCTTCCCCTTGCGCAGCAAGGGTGATGTCACTGAGATGCAAATCGACTGGATCCGCGCAGCTTGTCTCCAGCTCAGGCAGAGCTTTGGCTCGGACTTTCCTGTGTTGCGTCTGCACTCGGACAGAGGCGGAGAGTTCTCCTCTGGCCTTCTGCGTGCCTACTGTTGTGCGCGAAGCATCCGTCGGACCTTCACGCTTCCGGACTCACCGCAGCAAAATGGGATTGCAGAGCGCCGCATTGGCATGGTCATGGACGTCGCTCGTACGTCTATGATGCATGCGGCTGACCCCCATTTTCTGTGGCCGTTTGTGGTGAGGTACGCGGCGCATCAGATCAACCTTCACCCCAGGGTCTCCAGGCCGGAGACCTCCCCAGCCCTGCTGTGGACGGGGAAGGTTGGCGATGCGTCAGCGTTCCGGGTCTGGGGATCTCGGGCGTTTGTCCGCGACTTGTCTGCGGACAAGCTGTCCCCTCGCGCTGCTCCCTGCGTCTTCTTGGGGTTCCCCCCCGACGCCCCTGGGTGGCAGTTCTACCACCCCACCTCTCGCCGTGTTCTGTCCTCCCAGGACGTCACGTTCGACGAGTCGGTACCCTACTTCCGCCTCTTCCCCTACCGCACTCCGTCCCTCCCCCCACCCCCGCTCTTCTTGGTACCAGGTCCCCCCCCGGTAGACCCCCTTCCCCCTCAGGGTCCTGCCCCTTCAGGTGTGTCCCAGGTAGATGCGGTCGACCTGTCGAGGTCACTGGTGACTCTGGTGCTGCTGCGGGTGCTGAGACTGGGGGTGCTAAGCCTGGGGGTGCGGGGCCTGGGGGTGCGGAGCCTGGGGGTGCTGAGCCTGGGGGTGCTGAGCCTGGGGGTGCTGAGCCTGGGGGTGCAGAGCCTGTAGTTGCTTCGCCTGGAGGTTCTCCGAGTGCTTCGTCTCGCCGAGAGCCACTCTCCCCACAGGAGCTGCGTGAGTGGTTTGCCCGGCGCTGGAGGCGTGCTGCTGGTGCTGGAGGTTCTTCGGCTGCTGAGGGTGCTGCTGTCGCGGGTCCCGGAGGTGCTAGTACTGGGAGTACTGGAGCTGCTGGGCCTGCGGGTTCGACTGGACCTGGTGCTGCTGAAGGTGTTGGCGCTGAGACTACCACTGGCGGTCCAGCTGGCAGTGCTCCTGGTACTGCTGGAGGTTCTAGAGCTGCTGGAGGTGCTGCTGGAGCGGGTGCTCCTGCTAGGGGTACTCGTGCTGTCCCTGCTCTGTCTGACGTCGCCGCGCGACCTCGACCGTACTTCGTTCCGCTCCTGGAGCAGGTTCTTGGTCTTCCACCTTCTACTGGTTCTCCTCCTCCCTTAGAGGGTCCACAGCCTGTCCTGTCACAGTCACAGCTACAGCCGGCCTCCCCCTTACCTGCTCCTTCTCCCTACGCTGGTCCTACTGGAGGTCTTACTGAGCGTCGTGAGCCTGCGTCTCATCCTGCGTCGCCTGTTCGTGCTGCACGCGCTAGTGGTCGCAATTCGCGTCAGCGTCCTCCTCCTGTCCCTGGCACGCACAAGATGTCTCTGCGTCCGTCTACTGCTCCTCTGCGTGCCCCTTTACCTTCTCCTCTTGGGTCCTCTCTTCCCGCTCTTGCTGACCCGGAGTCGGACTCTCTTTGTGCTGCCAGTCCTACTGTCACGCGTTTCCTTGCTACGGTCGTCACTTACCCTTCTTTCGAGTCTTCTGCTGCGTCTGCCCTTGTTACTGAGCTCGTCGACTTTGCTGCTCGCTGTCGCCTAGACTACGCTGCTAGTCTTGTCGCTGAGTCTGAGTCTACCTGTCCTCCGTCCGTCGGGGGTGAGTGTGCCCTTGGCACGGACGTCCTCGAGGACAGGCTGGAGGAGTCCCAGTGCCTGGCAGCCGCTTCACCGCATCACTTGTCCGTACTGCTTACCCCTGAGGGAGACCCGAATGCACTTGACATCCCGACTCCGCGCTCTTACGCGGAGGCGATAGAGGGTCCCTACTCCTCTCAGTGGCAGGCAGCTTTGGATGCAGAGATGGCTTCCTAGAAGTCCACAGGCACCTACGTTGACGCTGTTCCCCACCCTGGGGCGAACATCGTCAGTGGCATGTGGATCTTCAGGGTGAAGCGGCCGCCGGGTTCTCCGCCTGTCTTCAAGGCGCGTTACGTGGCTCGTGGCTTCAGTCAGCGGCAGGGGGTTGACTACTTTCAGACCTTCTCCCCCACCCCGAAGATGACCACTCTTCGGGTACTGCTACACGTTGCTGCTTACTGTGACTACGAGCTGTACTCTCTCGACTTCAGCACTGCTTTCTTGCAGGGCAGCCTGCACGAGGAGATCTGGCTGCGCCGCCCACCTGGCTTCACTGGGTCTTTCCCTCCTGGTACCCAGTGGAGTCTCCGGCGTCCAGTCTACGGTCTGCGCCAGGCGCCCCGTGAGTGGCACGACAGACTGAGGACTACGCTTGCGGCTCTTGGGTTTGCTCCTTCTACTACCGACCCGTCGCTGTTTCTGCGCACCGACACCTCTCTGCCGCCGTTCTACATCCTCGTGTACGTCAACGACTTGGTCTTTGCCACTGCTGACACTGCTGGACTCGCCTACGTGAAGTCCGAGCTGCAAAAGAGACACACGTGCACTGACCTGGGTGAACTGCGCAGCTACCTTGGCTTGAAGATCACCCGGGACAGAGCACGCCGCACCATTACCCTGACTCAGTCACACATGGTGCAGCACTCGTCGACGAGCCCAACGACGAGCGTTGTTCAACAAGTTTGTCGAGACTGCTGCGATCAGAAGTTGATCGTGGCAGAGAAGTGATGTTGGTGGGCCCTTGACCTCAATAGCAGAGTGAATGTAAAATGCTTTGAGATGATTTAAAACATGCAAATACAGCAAATATAAATATGAGTACAGGGGAGATGAAATGACCTAGCTAGCCATGGACTCTAAGGGGTACATTCCTGTCAGAACATTATAGCTTACTTATTTGTGTAGGCTATAGTGGGGTATCCCATAGGGGGTACAACCCTATTGGGGTTTCCTATATGTACTCACTTCATTCATAGTCATTTCATTCTCGTACTCATTTTCACATGGAATCAGAGCAGGTCCCCTCCTAGGGACTGTTCCTTGGGCCCACCGAAGCGCGCCTCGAGGCGCGCGCTCCTTTTTTTTTTGGTGACCCTTCGGGTCGCACCTAGCGGCTCGTCGCGCCACCCTTACGGTCGCGTCGAGCCGCCTTAGCGGCTGCAGCCCGCCGCCCTTCTCCCGGCCCGTCGCCGCCCTTACCTGCGGCTTCGCGCCGCCCTTACCGGCGGCTTCGCGCCGCCCTTACCTGCGGCTTCGCGCTGCCCCGGCCCGTCGCCGCCCTTCCCGCGGCTTCGTGCCGCCCTTACCTGCGGCCTCGCGCCACCCCGGCCCGTCGCCGCCCTTTCTTGAGGCCTCACGCCGCCCTTACCTGCGGCCTCACGCCACCCCGGCCCGTCGCCGCCCTTACCTGCGGCTCCACGCCGCCCTTACCTGTGGCTTTGCGCCGCCCCGGCCCGTCGCCGCCCTTATCTGCGGCTTCGCGCCACCCTTCACTACGGCCCACCCGTCGCCCTACCTGCGACCCACCCGCCGCCCTTACTTGCGGCCCACCGCCGCCCTACCTGCGGCTCACGCCGCCGTCCCGGCCCCACGCCGCCGTCTCGGCTGCACGCCGCCGTCTCGACTGCACGCGGCCGCCTCGGCCCCACGCCGCCCTTACGCCGGTGTGACACCCGGCCGCCCGTGCCATCTGCTCCAGCCGAGCCGCCCGAGCCGCCTGTGCCGCAGAGGAGCCGAGCCGCTAGTGCCGCTGAGGAGCCGAGCCGCCCGAGCCGCCTGTGCCGCTGAGGAGCCGAGCCGCCCGAGCCGCCCGAGCCGCTCAGTACCTGAGCCGCCCGAGCCGCCCGAGCTGCCCAAGCTGCCCGAGCCGCCCGAGCCGCCAGAGTCACCTGAGGAGCCGAGCCGCTGGTCCCCCGGAGCTGCTATTGCTGCTGGGCCGGCCGAGCAGCAGTGTTGCCGTGTTGCTGTGCCCCTGAGCTGCCCGACCCGCCCTGTCTGGTGAGATCGTCGACTACTGTCATGGCTACCCCTAGTGTCCTAGCTTTTGACGCTGAGGGTCGCGCCATTGACTTTGAGGTCTGGGTAGACGACCTGCAGCTGTTCTTACAGTGCGATAGGGCGGACGGTCTTTCTCTCTTTGACCTCACCTCTGGCGCCGTCCCTGCCACTGCTGCTGATGCTGACCCCACTGTTCGCTCCCAGTGGGCCACACGCGACGCTGCTGCACGTCTTGCTGTGCGTCGCCACCTTCCTACCGCTGAGCGTGCGCACTTTAGTCAGTACAAGAGTGCTCAGACCTTGTATGACGCTGTAGTTGCGCGCTACTCCTCCCCTGCCACTGCTGCACTGAGCCGCCTCATGCTCCCCTTCCTCTTCCCTGAACTTGCTGCCTTTCCCACTGTCGCTGATCTCATTAAGCACCTCCGCACTAGTGACACCCGCTACCGCGCTGCGCTTCCTGCTGACTTCTGCGCCAAGAACCCCCCCCCCCATGTACATCACTCTCTACTTTCTAGTCACCCGCCTCCCTGACTCCCTTCGTGTAGTCAGGGACCACTTCTTCGCGGTCTATCCCACCACTCTCACAGTCGACAGCCTAGAGAAGGCCCTCCTAGCGGCAGAGAAGAGCATCGTTGCTATAGGAGCCTCTCGAGGTGACCACCGCGCCCCCATCTTTGAGGGGTGTTCTCCTTCCCCTCTCTTGCCCTCTGTCGCCTCTGCCGCTGCGGCCGACCTCGTTGGTCTTGAGTCGGTCGGTGCGGCGTCTGCCCCTAGCGGGAGACGCCGCCCTGGCAAGGGCAAGGGGGGCAAGGGAGCGGGTGGGGCCAGCGGGGGCGGTGGAGGTGGAGGTGGAGGCGGCGGAGGGAGTGGGGGTGGCGGTGGAGGTGGTGGCGACGGTGAGGGAGCTAGTGGCAGCAGTGGAGGCGGAGGCAGCATCGACGGCGGCGATACTGGCGGGGGTGGCGGCGGTGGCGGCACAGGAGGCGGAGGTGGAGGTAGTGGAGGTGGTCGGAGTGGCACTTCGCAGCGGAGCGGCACTGGGGGTGGTCAGCGCAAGCAGCAGCAGCAGCAGCGTTCTCGCGACGTCCCCACCCCTCAGCAGCTCCGTGAGTGGTACACGCAGCGTTAGCGTGGTGGGGGTCTGAGTCCCTGCACCTACGTCCTTCGCACTAGCGACAGCGCGGGTGAGCAGTGTGGGGGTCCCCACTCAACCCAGCGCTGTTTTGGCCGCCTGACGGACGCTTGGCGTCAGCAGTTTCCGGAGGCCACGGAGATCCCCCGCTGGGGAGAGCTATCTAGGGCTGGTGTAGCTATCTTTGATCTTGACTTTGATGCTATCCTTGCTGCCATGTATGCTGTGACCATTAGTGATGAGGGTGACTGTTACCGGTGTTTCCCGCCCGACCCGGGTATTGGTACTGCTGCTCTAGGTGCCAGCGAGGCTACTGCACTAGGTGCTAGTGCGTCTGTGCTCTCAGGTACTGGTGAGTCTGCGCTCTCAGGTACTAGTAAGTCTGCGCTCTCAGGTACTGCGTTGGCTTCGGCCTCCCACACCTTCACCCTTGACTCTGGAGCCTCTCGCTCCTTCTTTCGGGACCGCACCACACTCACGCCGCTTAGTCGGCCGGTTGCGGTGTCCTTCGCTGATCCCTCTGGGGGTCTTGTCCTGTCTCGCTTCTCCACAGTCCTCCCGTGTCCGGCGGCTCCCTCTGGCACCCTGTCTGGTCTCTACCTCCCCTCGTTCTCTACGAACTTGGTGAGTGGTGCTGACCTACAGGATGCGGGAGTCCACCAGTTCACCCCTGCTCGTCAGCGGGTGACGCACTGCACAGAGGCTAGCACAGGTCGCCACCTGGCTACGTTTAGACGTCAGCCAGGGTCGAGCCTGTACACACTGACCACTGCTTCTCCTCCAGTTGCTGAGTCTGGTAGGGTTCCTTCGTACTGCACGCGCTAGTGATCGCAGTTCGCGTCTGCGTCCTCCTCCTGTCCCTGGCACGCACCGGATGTCACTACGTCCGTCTACTGCTCCTCTGCGTGCCCCTTTGCCTACTCCTCCTGAGTCCTCTCTTCCTGCTCTTGCCGACCCGGAGTCGGACTCTCTTCGTGCTGCCAGTCCTACTGTCACGTGTTTCCTTGCTACTGTCGTCACTGACCCTTCTTTCGAGTCTTCTACTGCGTTTGCCCTTGTTACTGAGCTCGTCGACTTTGCTGCTCGCTGTCGCCTAGACTACGCTGCTAGTCTTGTCGCTGAGTCAGAGTCTGTTTGTCCTCCGTCCGTCGGGGGTGAGTGTGCCCTTGGCACGGACGTCCTCGAGGATAGGCACGAGGAGTTCCAGTGCGTGGCAGCCGCTTCACCGCATCTCTTGTCCGTACTGCTTACCCCTGAGGCGATAGAGGGTCCCTACTCCTCTGAGTGGCAGGCAGCTATGGATGCAGAGATGGCTTCCTGGAAGTCCACAGGCACCTACGTTGACGCTGTCCCCCCTCCTGGGGCGAACATCGTCAGTGGCATGTGGATCTTCAGGGTGAAGCGGCCGCCGGGTTCTCCGCCTGTCTTCAAGGCGCGTTACGTGGCTCGTGGCTTCAGCCAGCAACAGGGAGTTGACTACTTTCAGACCTTCTCCCCCACCCCGATGATGACCACTCTTTGGGTACTGCTGCACGTTGCTGCTCACCGTGACTACGAGCTGCACTCTCTCGACTTCAGCACTGATTTCGTGCAGGGCAGCCTGCACGAGGAGATCTGGCTGCGCCGCCCACCTGGCTTCACTGGGTCTTTCCCTCCTGGTACCCAGTGGAGTCTCCGGCGTCCAGTCTACGGTCTCTGCCAGGCGCCACGTGAGTGGCACGACACACTGAGGACTACGCTCGCGGCACTTGGGTTTGATCCTTCTACTACCGACCCGTCGCTGTTTCTGTGCACCAACACTTCTTTGCCGCCATTCTACATCCTCGTGTACGTCGACGACTTGGTCTTTGCCACTGCTGACACTGCTGGACTCGCCTACGTGAAGTCTGAGCTGCAGAAGAGACACACGTGCACTGACCTGGGTGAACTGCGCAGCTACCTTGGCTTGCAGATCACCCGGGACAGAGCACACCGCACCATTACCCTGACTCAGTCACACATGGTGCAGCAGGTCCTTCAGCGCTTCGGCTTCACGTACTCCTCGCCTCAGGCCACTCCTCTGCCTACTCGCCACTCGCTCTCAGCTCTGCCTTCGGATGAGTCCGTAGAGTCGAGTGGCCCGTATGCAGAGCTTGTTGGCTGCCTCATGTACCTGATGACCTGCACTCGACATGACCTTGCATACCCTCTTAGCATTCTCGCACGCTATGTTGCTCCTGGGAGACACCGACTAGAGCACATGGCTGCAGCGAAGAGGGTGTTGTGCTATTTGTGCAGTACGTCGGGCATGGGGCTAGTGCTTGGAGGGCGGAGTCCAGTGGTCCTCACTGGGCACGCAGACGCTTCTTGGGCTGACGACCAGGCTACGCAGCGGTCGTCACAGGGTTACACTTTCAGTCTTGGTTCCGGCTCTGTTTCGTGGCGGGCTACCCGCTCGTCTTCTGTTCTCGGCTCCAGTTGTGAGGCTGAGATCTACGCCGGGGCTATGGCTGCCTAGGAGCTTCGCTGGCTCACCTACCTACTGACCGACCTTGGAGAGCCGCCTCGTTCTCCTCCAGTCCTGTACGTAGACAACAAGGCTATGCTGGCCTTGTGTCCAGAGCAGCGATTGGAGCGCAGGACAAAGCACATTGCTCTCCGCTACTTTCTTGCTCGTGAGCTACAGCAGCGTGGACAGTTGCAGCTTGCGTACGTGGCCTCTGAGGCCAACACTGCTGATGTCTTCACCAAGGCACTTGCGCCTTGTGATCTTCAGCGCTTCTGCACTCAGTTGGGTCTTGTGCCTGTCTTGCCTCACTTGCTCACTTCTTGACCTTGCTTGTACTGTCACATATATATACTCTTGCTCTTGCTTGCTTAGCCTCTTGTTTATCTATATATGTGATCTTGCATGTGAACTGGCCTTTTGGCCTTTGAACTTGTGCTCGGAATGTGTGGTGACATTGTGATCCACCCTGAGCTTTGCCTTGCTTTGCTTGACTGGTCTTGTGACCCCTTGTTCTCCCCCACTTTGCCTATGGGGGTGTGTTAGAACATTATAGCTTACTTATTTGTGTAGGCTATAGTGGGGTATCCCATAGGGGGTACAACCCTATTGGGGTTTCCTATATGTACTCACTTCATTCATAGTCATTTCATTCTCGTTCTCATTTTCACAATTCCCTTATTCAAATACATTTCCGTGCCGCGACTACCACGACGACGATGACCAGGACTGGAACCTCCCAGTCCCGCTGCTTGAAAGTCCCCCGCACATACCAGACATGCGGGTGGCGCCACTTGATTGGCTCTCGCGCGAACAATTTCTGAAGTTCGACACTCCGCACATCGTCACACCGCGATTGGCGCTGCTCGCACGTGACGACAACAAGCGCTACAACACCTGGTACCTGGACAGCTGCTGCAGCCAGCATATGGTGGGCTCTGAGCGTTACATATCCAACGCCGTCCCCACCCCTACAGTAACTTACGTCACTGTGGCGAACAACATGCGCCTGCGCGCAAGCGCACAAGGCATCGTCGTGCTCAAAGCACGTGGAAGCCGCACGCACATCATGCTTAACGATGTGCTGATCATCCAGAACCTGCGCTTCAACCTCCTGTTCGCCGCACAGCCCATGGACTGCGGCGTCGACCTCAGCACGGATCGCGAGACACGAGACATCCTGCTGCACTACGAATCGAGCACATTTCCCCGCAGGCAGATTGGACGAGCGCACTCCGAAAATGGAGTGTATGTCCTAGATTTCGACATTCCCAACTGCAGCGGCGACTCACACGATTTGATTGATCTCGTGCCACTGCGCTTCGAGCACATCCACCGCAGGGATTGGAAGCACCCAGACGGCAGACCGTGGGTGCCGCATCATCCCCACCCACGCGAAACGGCGTTATACAACCCCGACCCAGATGGCATTTGTAGGGATTGTCACACGCCGACGACATCAACAAGCGCGATTGCCAGCCGCAGACTCGCCGCCATCGCTGAAGCAGAGCGCCACGCGCCCCCAGAGGAAGGGATGACGCAGCTCGAGCTTGAAGTTACCACCCACGGCATCTTCGGCACGCTAGAGCATCCCTCATCGGTCCCCCCTCGCAGCACCTTCAAGGCATGCTGCGCGGAACCGGTGTCGGCACCTTTGATGCCCATGGCGAGCCGCGACCCTACACCTACGAGAGGTTTTTGGCCATCTACTCTCATCGACACGACTCATCGAAGATACTCACCGTGGAGCAAGAGGAAGAATTGGCGCGCCGCGAAGCTGAGGAGCTTCGCCAACTAAGCCTCGCAGAAGCACGTGGAACCTTCGCTTGCGCCACCTCGGGAGCCGAGGCTGAAGAAAGTGCCTCCAATGAAGGGGGGTGGGGAAGCGCTGGAGGATGGGGAACAAGTGACACTGGCGGCTGGGGAGACACCGGCGGCACCTGGGCCAACGCGAGCGGCGGATGGGGCACCGCAACTAGCGCCGGTAATAGCGGCTGGGGTACTTTCCGCGAAGAACGAAAGGGGGGAGAGGTCGAAAATGAGGCAACACCTGCAGTCGTTTCTCTTGGCCGTCCCCCGCATCACGTTCCACTCGCACCACCTCCTCCTGACAACCCCGCGCTCCGCGATCCATCGGACACCATCATCTGGGGCTATGGGCCGTCAACCCCACATCGCACCGTCTACGGACCTGCCCCTGAGCCACGCGAACCGGCGTTGGTACTTGGCACGATCCCCGGGACCAACATTCCGCTCTCTGAGATTCGTGACAGAGAGTTCTTGGCGCTGATGTTGACCACCGCGCTGGAAGAAGAAGAAGAAGAGGGAGTAGCAGCAGAACCTGCTCCTGTACCTGACGAAGACCCTGAGGAAGCACGCGCACGCTACATACGCACCCGCGGCTTTCGCGCTGACGATACCCTCTGGCACCAGCGCCTCGGACACCCTTCACGTGCGACACTCACAAACTGCATCGACGTTGGCGTCTTCGCTCCTGGCGCACTCCTGCGCCCTGATGGCTCCGAATTGAGAGGCGCGACACATCCGCGCAGCTGCACCGTCTGCCCCGAAGCTGCGCTGAGCCACCAACCGTTCCCGCTGCTCAAACCTGGAACGAACCGCTACCCCAAGCTACACAAGGCGTACAGCGATTTCCTAAACGCAAGGGCACTACGGAACCGAGGACGAAATGTACACACTCACCTTCATCGACGCTGGAACGCGCTACGTGAGGGTCGTGAACGTGGAGTCACGCGACAGAGCCTACTAGGTGTTTCGCCTCTGGCTGGCGCACGCAAAGCGACAGTCTAGAAAAAAGTTGAAAATTTGGCAATCTGACGGCGCGGCAAAATTCAGGAGCAACCAGATGCAAACCTACCTCACGCAAAAAGGGATCGAGCACCATATTTCTCTCCCCTACGCGCACCAGCTGCAGGGCGTAGCTGAGCGGACGAACCGCACGCTAATGACGAAGGTGCGCACGCTGATGAAGCAGTCGAAATTGCCGCCGATCTACTGGACCTACGCGATGCACCACGCAGTACGGGTGCACAACCTACTCTCGACCACCGCCATCACCGGTAATCTGTCTCAGCACGTCAAATCGACCGGGACCAAAGGGGATACCTCCATGCTGCGCGTATGGGGGTGCATGGTACAATACCGCCCGCCGACCTCAACCATCCTACCTGCAGCTGCCTGATGCTGTCTGCTCCGACGGTTCAGATGCGTCCCAACTGTCTGACGCTTCGAGTCGTTTCCAACCGTCTGACGCTTCGCGTTCATTCGCGATACTGCGTGCTTCTCTTTGCTGCGGTGAGGAGTGCACAGTTTCATTCAAGTATTACTATTCATAAGATAGACGCAACTGATTCGGATAGGTACGCAGTCGTCAGTGTGCAGAACGTTATAGATTCGCTCAAGGATAGGCAGTCGACACACTATCAACATTTTTGTGCCCCGTCCATTGTGTTAGCTCCGGTTTCGTTGTACCAATAGCCTCTACTATGTATCTAGGTGACGTTGTCTGGGTTTGACGCCATTCGCCTCTATTTCAGATAGGTGCGCATGCGTCTGTGCGCAAAACGTACTATATCCGTTCAAGGTTAGGCAGGCGATACACAATCAGCATTCTAGATCCGCGACCCTCATTCCAGCTCCCGTCTCGTAGTACCAATATCCTCTAGTATGTATCTAGGTGAGGCTCTCCAGATTTGGGGCCATTCGCAACTGATTTGGATAGGTACACATGCGTCTGTGTGCAGAACGTACTAGATCCGTTCAAGGATAGGCAGTCGACACACAATCAGCATTTTAGAGCTCCGTCCCTTATACTCCCGTTTTGCTGTAACAATAGCGTCTAGTATGTATCGAGGTGAGGCTAATGTGTCGGGCTCCTATTTATGATTCGCATTGTCTAGGATAACAGACAATCAGTCATGCTGTTTACGAAAGATTATATGATGGTCTTAGGGATAAATCATGGATTTTGCCTGGATTTTGCAGTAGGGGGTACAGATTCGAACCTCTTTTTCGAAATTTTGAAGGCCTCTCTCGTACCCCCACCACCAGCCAGCATTCACGACTTTCTCCAACCCTAACCCTAACCTTCTCAATAGCGTCGCCGTCAAACTCTACCGAAGCGCGTTTTTGTCGTTATTAGCACAGCGCCTTAGGACATATCGAGCAATGGGTGCGGCTCATGCCCTAAACGGGCTCCCGTGTGATTGTCACTTCGACCATAGCCTTCAATTCCATCATCCGCCTATTATCAACGTTAACCTAGTATGCACCCGGAGGCAGATCAGGTCGTGCCTCACATCTAGCGTTATTTCCAGCAGATCTTTTATTTTTAGAGTCACCGGAACATGGATTGTGCTGAAACTTACTTCTGTAGTGTTTGCGGCTTGTGTTGCCCGAATCCCCAAGTGCTGGGTAGGCATTTGGGAGGGAACTCTCCATGCGCGCCATGGCGAGGCAGGCAATCAAGGCAATTGTCTCCTACAACCTCCAAGCATGGGGGCGTTGGCGTTGTCTACGCCGTCCCTGCCCCTACCTACAGGCGTGTTCGTCCTCGTAGAGCGCATATTGCCAATGACAACAACTCCCCACACACGCCTCCGGACAATCCAGACCCTACTCGCGATGCTGAAGTGCCGCCAACCGTATCTGGGGGCGAGCCCTCGAGCACCGCCCGGGAAAATGTTCCCTCCTCATCCACCTCCTCTTGCTCCGCATCTGAGAGCCCGTTGCCGTCACCTCCTCCGCAGCCTCCTGCAAGCGGCTCAGGGACTGTAGACCCTCCATCACCCAATGTGAAAGTCACCCTGGTACTCCTAAAGTTGCTGCAGCTCGTGGACGGTGTGAATGGAGGAGATGGGTTATCCAAGATGAATACCAACCGCCTGCTCCAGCTACTATTGCATCTGGAATTGGCCAAGAACCTTGTCGACGCCAAGGTTTCAAACTCTCGGGATCTCGAGAAGCTGCACCTCGAGTACTTGGCAAGCACCGGCCGTGGCTTCCAGGCCACAACAATCGTGGTTGAGGGCTACTCTGATCAGGTCCTGCTGCACCGAAATCCTCTTCACGTAAGTTAATACTATTTGTATGGAACATGTATGCAACCTTCAATCCCTTCATACATTTTCCATCCAGGCAACTGATACTCAGTGATTTTCTGCCACAACACTTTATATTTGCCCTCTGCCACACATTTGTTGGGAGTCCCATGAATGTTCACTTGTGTCGTTTACAAGCCACTGTGCCATGCTGCTAATCGTAGTATTGCCTCGCAGCCCGTATCGACATGCTCATGATCTTCATTACTAAGCTGGACATGCCCATGCAAGCATGGATAATGAGCCCATTATGGCCAGACATGCAAGCATGGGTAATGAGCCTATTATGGCCAGACATGCAAGCATGGGTAATGAGCCCATTATGGCCAGACGTGCAAGCATGGGTAATGAGACCATTATGGCCATACATGCAAGCATGGGGCATGTGCCCATTATGGCCAGCCCACCTCCAGATCATCAATGGTGGCGGCACCTCGCAGGTTTCAAAATCTCTCCATGTGTCGTTGTTTGTGCCCTGTTCTATGATGAACTGTTTGTAGGTCTTGAGGGATATGATGTCTGCTAAGGAAAACGCTGAGGGATTCCGTCTCAGGCCAAAGCGGGAAGTGGACCCGAATACTAGGCAGCGTGCTTATACCACTGCTGAGACTGGGACCTGGTGGCACGATGCACATGTATGTACCATGCCGTTTACGGTTTGAATATGCAAGGTCATTGAAGCTTGCGCACAGTGATGCGTAACAGACAATAATCTCATGTAGTTTTTAAGAACAGCACCTTTTGTTGCTTCAACACTTCCATTTGTCCACAGGCAATGATAGGCCTTGATGCTGTGATAGCAACACTCATATTCTACAGCGATGTTACTCACCTCAGCGGTAACGGTCGCAAAAAGGCCCATCCGGTAGTGATGACACTGGGCAACATACCACTCCTAAAACGGTGGGGTCCGATGGGGCATGCACTGCTAGCGGTGCTTCCCATTCCCCCCAAAGGGATGCCCGCCGAACTGAAGGCTGAAATATTCAGCGTCTGCGTGGCAAAACTAATGGAGCCTCTGCTTCAAGTGAAGGAGAGGTACGTTATTTATGACACTCTAGTGACTGACTTGTGTGAACATGCTGTTTAGATAAGTGTACTGCCGCGAGTCCTTCAATCCAACCATCCATGCTGCTACCCGTCCGTATGCAGTGGTGTGTTATTGAAAGATCCATACGGGGTTGAACGCAAGGTGGTCCCGATGCTTCTTGGGTGGGCTGCTGACTACCCTGAATCGGGGAAACTGTCAGGCACCCTTTTTGGCCAGGGCTGCTTGAAGCCGTGCAACATCTGTTACGTTGATCGGGTAAGCACTCAATCCATGTTTGTCTTTCCTGTTGCTGGCCATTGTTGACACAAGCAATCATCCGTTTTTACGCGTACCGTGACAGGACAAACTCTCATCTGTTAACATGGACAAACTCTCATCCGATGGCGACGCGCATCTCGGGAAGCGTAAGGTTGGCTCCATGCGATTGATCCGCCTGTTTCTCTCTCCCGCCCCATCATCACTCCCCTCACCCTTTCCCCTGTCCCCTCGTCCCCTGCGCGAATTTTCGTGTCAGCATGTCGTGGCTACAGGTGCGTCGGGAGCGGTAGACAACGCCGGCGGCGCTATCGCGGCAGAGAGCGCACTGATTTATGCTGAGCCCAGCGCGGGGGACGAGCAGGGTCGCCGCCGCGAACTCCTTACTAAGAGTAGGAATGATCAAGCCAAGCCTGCGGTTATTTTTGTTTTTGTTTTGTTTTCTATTTATGCTTTTTCTGCTGCTGTACAAAAGGAGCTAATAACTCCGTGCTGCCCATAAGGCTGAGCACCATTGGCTGAAAGGGACTGTTGCAGCAGGGTGCTTCCTAAAGCAACTCACATCTGAGGTGAATCTCAGCCGTCCATTTGCTCCTGCCTCCCTTGATGTCGCTCATTCTCAGGCGGCCCGTTTCCGAAGCAAAGAATTCGACTCCCCTTTGCTCCCACCCTTGCAGAAGAGTGCTCTGATTGGAGGAAGACGGATTGCACGGGATATACTGTTCTTATTCTTGGCATCTTTCTCAAGTACAGGGACTCGAAAAAGCAGAGCTGCGAGACTGAACGTCCGGGAAAGCTTGAGGAATGCAATCGTTTGGGCTATTGGTGAGTGGGAGATGCATGTTGGTGCCTCGGCTTGTTTGGTGCCTGTGCTTTCCTTTGGTGAGAGGGAGATGCTTGTTGGTGGGAGGGCATTTGAGCTGTCCCTTTAAGCGCGCAAGCCTCGCAAGTGTTGTCGCATGTGCCTTCATTTCCAGCCCAGTCTTACCCACCACCGTGCACGTGCTGCGGGGCTCAGCCATCATGACCAGCATGTGCACAGCACGAAAATATTTTTTCGAGGCGCCTCAAATCTACCCACCACGCCCGCGTTGCATGTGCTGTGGGGCTCACCCATCATAATGCCAGCATGAGCGCCGCACGAAAAGGCCATACCAGCTCTCCATTTACAGCGCGGCAGAGTCTGGAGAGTTTATGTCACATACCACAGTGGTGCCCACCTCGCCCGCCTGTGAATGTGCTGAGAAACTGATTGGTACCACCTCCTTACCTTTCCCGTTTCTCTGCAGATCTAGCAGCCACTTGGTGAAACTTCAAGCAAAGGGGGGTTGCTGCCGAGCTGGTGGAAGCGTGTAGTAGTGGCGGCGGGGGAAAGACGTGGAGCCTTGTTGCAATGATGGATGTTAGCCTTGTAATCATGTGGGTGTGTACTTCATCTGGGTGATTGGGTATGGTGTATCCTTGTGTAGTTGGAGCTTAGGTGCCTGGATGTCAATTAGCAACACAGTGTATCTTATTTCAACAGCTGTATTTCACCTATTACATGATGCCTTGAACCCTCGTGCTTCTGATTAGTAGCTAATGCATGAATGAACTGTAATTGGAAGCCTCCAGCACAACTTCAGGCCGCTCAGAAGCGGTAACCTTGCCAACGGTACGTGCGCAGCCTTTGGTCTAGGCTATGAAGACTATTTTGAGTCTTAGTAACAAGCACATGAAGCTCTGGCCTCAACTGTGTGAAGGAATTTGCTGAAAAACGCCAAGGTAGAAAGTTCAAGTAATTTCATTGAAGAAGGCATACAAAAACAGAAAACACAAAGCAAGTTATTCGCAGAAGGATTTCTGATTTCGCCCTCGCGCCGCGCCTAATTTTGAGCTGACTTGTACTCGGCTCAATTTCCAAATCCAATCATGCACCGAACGCGCCTCGAGTTTGAATTTCAGACTTCCTTGGATGCGCCTTTGACCCGGCGTGACTTCTCTTCACGTCGCTTGAAATCTCGACATTTCAGCACTTCACTTCTGCACACTTCCCCTTCTTCTCTTCGATTCCCACTGCAGGTCGCGCCGCTACCGTGTTTCTCCTTCCACCGTCCCAACATAGATAGCTCCTCTTCTTCTTAGGTCCTCGTTTTCCCTTAGTCACATCTCGTCACAGCAGGTCCTTCTTAGGTTGATGTAGGTCGCTCTAGGTAGTGGTTAGCTAACCACCTTCAACAATCTCCCCGGTGGTTTGCTAACCACCAGCTTATGCACTATCCCTCGTACGTTTCACCTTAAACCACCTCTAGGCCTGCTCCACACTCCCCTGCAATTCAGCCAAGGTGTGCATCCCAACCTCTCTCTTGCAACGCTCAAAATTTGCCCTTGGTAACACCTTAGTCAGAAAATCTGCTGCTTGTGCCTCCGTACGTACGAATTCAAACTGGAACTCCTTGCTACGCACCTTTGAACGCACCCAATGATACTTCACATCCATATGCTTGGTCCTCCCGTGCCAATTGTCGTTGTGAGCCAAGTCGATGGCAGATTTGCTATCCGTGCGAATCACCGTAGGCCCTTCCACCTTGATTTCCATCTCCTTGAGTAGCCTTCTCAGCCAAACCCCCTCTTGGTACGCGAAAACAGAGCCATGTACTCCGCTTCCGCACTAGAGAGTGCTATGTCAGCCAACCTTTTCGCTTGCCACATGATTGCTGTCCCGCCGAGCAGAAACACGTAACCATATGCTCCCTTCCTTGTTTTGTTATCGGATGCATGTGCAGCATCCGCATACCCCGCTAACTCCAAGGTCTCTTCACCTCCTTCGAATAACAGCCCCTCATCTTCATGTTGCAGTAGGTAGTTGATAATCCTCCTCATCTCTCTCCATTTTCTCTCCCCTTGCTGCTGCACTTGTTGCAAGATAGCTAGCTGCGTATGCCATGTCGACACGCGTGCATGAGACCGGATACATGATAGACCCCACCATGGACTGATATACTTTCAGAGCTCTCTCTTTGCAGCCGCATTGGTTGACATCCTCCTCCCTTTCACTGTCGCTTTCAGCTACCCCACTCAATGGTATAGAAATTGCCTTTGTGTAGCCGTTGCCAAACCTCTGCTTCACCCTGCTGCAATATTTCTGCTGGTATAGGAGCATCTTCCTCTCCTCCTTACGTCACTCCAGATTCATGCCGGGAAAGAGTGTGGTCCTCTGAATCTGCTTCACTTGAAAAACTTCCGCAAGATGAGCACACACCTTCTCTACCTCCTCCTCTAACACCCCAGCCACCAAGATGCCATCCACATATAGCACCAAGAACACCTTCTCCTTCCCTTCTCCCTTCCAGTAGAACGCCCTATCACACTCACTCTTCTGGAATCCCCCTTGTAGCAGCTGATCATCCATCGCCATGTACCACTCCCTAGGACTCTGCTTCAGCCCATATAATGCCTTGTTGAGCTTGCATTTTCTGCCCGAGCCGTCGTCATGCCCTGGTGGTTGCTCGAGGTAGATGTCCTCCTTGAGCACCCCATACAAAAAAGCAGTTTTGATGTCCAGCTGCACCATGAAGTATTTCCTTGCTGTTACCACCTTGAGAAAGGCTCGTGCCGTTGCCAACTTGCTCACTGGAGCGTAGATCTCATTTTTTTGGTAGTCTTTCCCCTCCACCTGAGTGTAGCCCTTGGCTACAAGCCTTGCTTTGAACCTTTCCAGCTGCCCCATATCCCCGGTCTTGATTTTAAAAATCCACTTCACTCTCACGGCTTTCCTCCCTTCCAGCATAGGTACTAGTTCCCATGTGCCCCTTTCAGCCAGGTTATTCAACTCCTCCTCAATTGCCGCTTTCCACTGCTCCCTTTCTGGAACCTCTAGCGCCTCCTCAATGCTCACTGTTTCTTTGGGCAGAATGTGTGTCACTTTTTCTTCATTGGAGACTAGGTCAGTAGCTGTGGCAGAGAGTAGGAGGTGGGTATGGATGTCCTTCCAACACGTCATCAGCAGTTGCGCATACCGAGGGTCTGGTTTCTTCACCCTCTTTCCTTTCCCCAACTCCTCTGCAGGTGATTCAGCCTCATCTCCATTGAAACCCTCCAATGCCTTCTCATTCTCTTCTCCTGATTTCACTTCTCTTCCAATGATGATGGCACCTTCCTTAAGCAGGCCCTCTATCTCTCTCATCTTGCCATTGCTGTCTTCACTATCTAGGAGCTTCCAAGGATCACTATCTCCTTCAGATGCTGAGTCTTCATTTCCCTCTTCTCCAGCCACTTCATCATTTCCACCCTCAGCTACTTCATTGCTTGGCTGCTCCCCTGCTATCTCCACTCCCTTGTTTTCACCCGCTTCCCTGGTTGGTGCTTTCTCTCACACCCAATTAGCTGAATCTGCCAGTTCCACATCTTCGAGTTCCTCATCTCCTTCATACCCAACTCCCTCACTCTCCTTCTCCTCCAAAAGATCCTCCACCTTGTCCGGTGCAGTTGCTGTCCCTGCAGCTGTAATCTCTTTCTCTACTCCCTTCCACTGCAGGTAGTTCACCTCCTCATAGAAGACAACATCCCGGGTGATCGTGACCTTTCCTGAAATTACATCCTTGATCACCCACCCCTTGCTCACTGGGCAGGTACCGAGGTTAATCCCCCAATGAGCCTTGGGCAGCAACTTATGATCCGGACCAGCTGGCTCTCTGTATTGCACCATACTCCCCCACACCCGTGCAAATCCCAGATTCGGCTTCCTGCCATAGAAGGCCTCGTGGGGAGTCATATCTGCTTGAAGTCCCTTGGTAGGTAGGCGGTTCTTGGACCAGCAAGCCATTGCCTATGCATCACCCCAGAACTTCAGTGGCAGCCCACTGTCGGCCAACATGCTCCTCACACTATCCAGTAGAGAGAGATTCACCCGCTCCGCTATGCTGTTATGCTGTGGAGTGTAGGGTACAGTCAGCTGCCGTCGGATGCCCTTACTCTGTAGAAACTCGTTGAATAGCTCACCGGTAAACTCCCCTCCATTATCTGTCCTTAAAACTTTCAGCTCCTTCCCACTTCGCCATTCCGCTTCTGCCATCCAAGTCACGAAGCTAGGAAACACTTCTGCCTTATCTTTCAGCTCCGTCACCCATATGTGTCTTGTCCCCAAATCAGTGAAGGTAGCGAAGTAGCGGCTGCCGTGACGTGACGCCACCCTCATAGGCCCACACACGTCGGCAGCTACGATGTCCAAGGTGCCATAAGGCTCATGTACCTGGTGGTGGGTGCTGCATTTTCCCTTGCTTCCAGCCCCCTCCTTCAGTGCCACACCTTTTACCATGCCCTTTTTGACCGATTCCTTGACCCTATCCATGCTTGCATGCCCCATGCGCCTGTGCAAGGTCTCCAATTCCACCTTCTCATCCCAACCACCATGGCTGAAGCTTCCTGTTGCAGCTCCTTCACAGGTAAGCCACCAAGCCGAGCCTTCAACTGCTCCCTAGCTAGGTCCCCTTCGAGTGATGGCAGGTAGGTGGCATTCTCATCCTCCAGCCCCTTCTTCCTCAGCTTCATTTCATACAATCCCTGATTTCTGTTCCCTTCTGCAACCACCTTCCAGTTCTTGTCAGAAACCCACAATTTTCCTTTGTCGCTGAAGGTTTTGCACCCCGTGCTGTCAAGTTGAGTTTGGCTGATCAGATTCAGTGACAGCTTCTCCACTAAAAGCACATTCTCCAGTTTCAGCTCCCCGTATTCTCCCTGGAGCAGCAACTCTCCTTCCCCCTTCACACTTAGTTTCCCCTCATAGCCCAACAGAACGTAGGGTACACTAGACTCCCTCAATCCGGTAAGCCACTCACGATGATTGGTCATATGTTGCGTGCAGCCACTATCCATGAACCATGCAGCTTCACCAAACCCCTTTGCCATCAAGCACACTCCCGATGCCCTTGCCACGTCTGCCTTGTGAGCTCCCCACAAAATTACGTCCGCCTCACTGTTTTCAGCTTCCACTGCATTTGCTTTTGCTGCTGCTGGTTGATTCTGCTGCTGGTTTGCCCCTCTGAAGTTCCTGCTGTTCGGGTTTGAGTAGCAGTTGGCTGCCCTATGCCCAATTTTCTGGCAATAGTGACATGCCCCTGAAAATCCGCCTCTCTGCATCTTGTTATCGCATCAAAACTCCCCCTCTCTCTGCTGCCCTCCATTTTGCAGGCCCCTTTGCTGCGGACCGCTCCACTTTCCCTTGAAATTTCTGCTCCTCTGGTTGTCATAGCAGTCTATCTGCTTATGACCCTTCTTCCCACACTGAAAACACACCCCGAAACCTCCGTATCCTTTCCCTGACGTTGCTGTGTTTACCATAGCATGAGTGGCTGGTCCCATTCCGCTCAAGCTAATCTCCTTCCTGAGCCGATCAGCTTTCACCCGCTCCAGAGCTTGGAGCGTTTCCAACAGCTTGGTCATATTCGCGGGTGGGTTGCAGGTTAGGAGCCCTATCTCTGCTTCCCACTCCTTGGGCAGCCGAGTAATGATATACCCCATCATTTCTTCTTCAGTTTCAGCTGCCCCCATAGCCTTCAGGTCGTCATTGTACCCCTTTGCTCGATTCATGTAGTCAGTGACCCTCTCCCCCGGCTCCATACTCAATAGAAGGAGTTTCTTCCGAATGGCTGCTTTGTTCGTATCCGTAAGCCCAAGGTAAGCAGCTTCCATGTACTCCCAGGCTCGTTCAGCAGAGTTCTCCTCTCCCGCAAATTGATCCAGCCCCACTGCAATGCTGTCAAAGACCGAATGGCACAATTGAAAAAAGGCTTGCTTACTCCTTTTTTTAAAATGACGCACTTTCTTCTGGTTTTTCTTTTGCAGATGGTGGGACGCCCTCTCCCGTCTCCTTGTCCGGATGATAGTACGGCCAGAGATTGACTTCCTCCGCTCTACGAATGAACTTGAGTCGCCACGTGCTATAATTTTCTCAATGGAACCGTTGGGCCTCGCTAAGCCCAATCGTTGGCTTCGCCGTCAATTTAGCTTGTGCTAGCGCTGTTAGGATGGCCTGTAGTTCTGGGCCTCCAATGCTCACAGAGGAGCCTGAACTCGCCTCAGTATGATCGCCCGTCATACTTAGTAAATTCCGGCTATCCTTAAAACGCTAGAACACGCCTTAAACCAGCTCTGATACCAGCTCTTGTACGTGCGCAGCCTTTGGTCTAGACTATGAAGACTATTTAGAGTCTTAGTAACAAGCACATGAAGCTCTGGCCTCAATTGTGTGAAGGAATTTGCTGAAAAACGCCAAGGTAGAAAGTTCAAGTAATTTCATTGAAGAAGGCATACAAAAATAGAAACCACAAAGCAAGTTATAAGCAGAAGGATTTCTGATTTCGCCCTCGCGCCGAGCCTAATTTCGAGCTGACTTGTACTCGGATAAATTTCCAAATCCAACCATGCACCAAACGCGCCTCGAGTTTGAATTTCAGACTTCCTTGGATGCGCCTTTGACCCGGCGTGACTTCTCTTCACGTCGCTTGAAATCTCGACATTTCAGCCACTTTCTACTCCACTTCTGCACACTTCCCCTTCTTCTCTTCGATTCCCACTGCAGGTCGTGCCGCTACTGTGTTTCTCCTTCCACCATCCTGTGGAAAATAGAACGGGAGAATGAATGCACTATGAAAGAGTTGGATACAAATAGCAAAACACTAATTGGGTTGTACCCCCTATGGGATACCCCACTGTAGCCTACACAACAGCATAAGCTACATATATGTTCTGACACACCCCCATAGGCAAAGTGGGGGAGAACAAGGGGTCACAAGACCAGTCAAGCAAAGCAAGGCAAAGCTCAGGGTGGATCACAAAGTCACCACACAGTCCGAGCACAAGAGCAAGGCCACAAGGCCAGTTCACATGCAGTAGTACACACATATATATATAAAGCTAGACAAGCAAGAGCATGTATATATATGCGACAGTACAAGTAAAGTCAAGAGGAGAGCAAGTAAGGCAAGACAGGCACAAGACCCAGCTGGGTGCAGAAGCGCTGATGGTCACAAGGCGCGAGTGCCTTGGTGAACACATCAACAGTGTTGGCCTCAGAGGCCACGTACGCAAGCCGCAACTGTCCACGCTGCTGTAGCTCACGAGCAAGGAAGTAGCAAAGAGCAATGTGCTTCGTTCTGTGCTCCAGACGCTGCTCTCGACACAAGGCCAGCATGGCCTTGTTGTCTACGTACAGCACTGGAGGAGAACGAGGCGGCTCTCCAAGGTCAGTCAGCATGTAGGTGAGCCAGCAAAGCTCCTGTGCAGCCATGGCCCCTGCGTAGATCTCAGCCTCACAGCTGGAGCTGAGAACCGAAGACGAACGAGTAGCCCGCCACGAGACAGAGCCAGAGCCAAGGCTGAAGGTGTAACCCTGTGACGACCGCTGCGTAGCCTGGTCGTCAGCCCAAGAAGCGTCCGCGTGACCTGTAAGTACCACTGGACTCTGCCCTCCAAGCACTAGCCCCATGCCCAACGTACTGCACAGGTAGCGCAATACCCTCTTCGCTGCAGCCATGTGCTCTGGTCGGTGTCTCCCAGGAGCAACATAGCGTGCAAGAATGCTAAGAGGGTATGCAAGGTCAGGTCGTGTGCAGGTCATCAGGTACATGAGGCAGCCAACAAGCTCTGGGTACGGGCCACTCGACTCTACGGACTCATCCGAAGGCAGAGTTGAGAGCGAGTGACGAGTAGACAGAGGAGTGGCCTGAGGCGAGGAGTACGTGAAGCCGAAGCGCTGAAGGACCTGCTGCACCATGTGTGACTGAGTCAAGGTAATGGTGCAGCGTGCTCTGTCCCGAGTGATCGGCAAGCCAAGGTAGCTGCGCAGTTCACCCAGGTCTGTGCACGTGTGTCTCTTCTGCAGCTCGGACTTCACGTAGGCGAGTCCAGCAGTGTCCGCTGTGGCAAAGACCAAGTCGTCGACGTACACGAGGATGTAGAACGGCGGCAGTGAAGTGTCGGTGCGCAGAAACAGCGACGGGTCAGCTGTAGAAGGAGCAAACCCAAGGGCCGCAAGCGTAGTCCTCAGTGTGTCGTGCCACTCACGTGGTGCCTGGCGGAGACCGTAGACTGGCCGTCGGAGGCTCCACTGGGTGCCAGGAGGGAAAGTCCCAGTGAAGCCAGGTGGACGGCGCAGCCAGATCTCCTCGTGCAGGCTCCCCTGCAAGAACGCAGTACTGAAGTCGAGAGAGTGAAGCTCGTAGTCGCGCTGAGCGGCTATGTGCAGCAGCACCCGAAGAGTGGTCATCTTCGGGGTGGGAGAGAAGGTCTGAAAGTAGTCAACTCCCTGCCGTTGACTGAAGCCACGAGCGACGTACCGCGCCTTGAAGACAGGTGGAGAGCCCGGCGGCCGCTTCACCCTGAAGATCCACATGCCACTGACGATGTTCGCCCCAGGAGGGGGAACGGCGTCAACGTAGGTGCCTTTGGACTTCCAGGAAGCCATCTCTGCATCCATAGCTGCCTGCCACTGAGAGGAGTAGGGACCCTCTACGGCCTCCGCGTAAGAGCGCGGAGTCGGGATGTCTAGTGCATCCGAGTCTCCCTCAGGAGCAAGCAGTACAGACGCGAGATGAGGTGAAGCAGCAGCCAGACACTGGAACTCCTCCTGCCTGTCCTCTAGGACGTCCGTGCCAAGAGCACACTCACCCCCGACGGACGGAGGACAGACAGACGCAGACTCAGCAACAAGACTAGCAGCGTAGTCTAGACGACAGCGAGCAGCAAAGTCGACGAGCTCAGCGACAAGAGCAGACGCAGCAGCGGACTCAAAAGAGGGTTCAGTGACGACAGTAGCAAGCAGACGCGTGACAGTAGGACTGGCAGCACGAAGGGAGTCCGACTCTGGGTCGGTAAGCACAGGAAGGGAGGACTTAGGAGTAGAAGGCAAAAGGGCACGCAGAGGAGCAGTGGACGGACGCAGAGACATCCGGTGCGTGCCAGGGACAGGAGGAGGACGCGGACGCGAACCACGACCACTAGCGCGGGCAGCACGAACAGGCGACGCGGGACAAGACGCAGTCTCACGACGCTCAGTAAGACCTCCAGTAGGACCAGTGTAAGGAGAGGGAGCAGGCAGTGGGGAGGTAGGCTCCAACAGTGACTGCGACTGGACAGGCTGTGGACACTCTACCGGAGGAGAAAGACCAAGAACTTGCTGCAGAAGCGGAACGAAGTACGGCCGAGGCTGCGTAGCAGCTCCAGAATCAGCAGGGACAGCACCAGCACCCTGAGCGGCAGCACCAGCGCCACCAACACCTCCAGCGGCAGTACCTCCAGCAGCACCAACAGCAGAACCACCGTCAGGACAGACAGCAGCAGACTCAGCACCACCGCCCTCAGCAGCCCCAGCTCCAGTAGGTCCCGCAGGCGTAGCACCTCCGCGACCGGCGGCACCAGCACCCTCGACGGTCGGAGAAGCTCCAGCTCCAGCAGTACGCCTCCAGCGGCGAGCAAACCACTCGCGCAGCTCCTGTGGAGAGAGGGGCTCCCGCCGAGACGCAGCACCAGGAGAAACCCCAGGCTCAGCGGCTCCAGACGTAGCACCCCCAGGCTCAGCAGCTCCAGACTCAGCACCCCCAGGCTCAGCAGCTCCTGACTCAGCACCCCCCAGGCTCAGCAGCTCCAGACTCAGCACCCCCAGGCTCAGCAGCTCCAGCTCAGTAGGAGCCGCAGGCCCAGCAGCTCCGGGACCGGCAGCACCAGCACCCTCAGCAGTCGAAGGAGCTCCAGCTCCAGCAGCACGGGCGGTGTCAGGCCGGGACGGGTGAGGGGCCAGGACGGGTGGCGTCCTGGCGCCGAGGGGCCGAGACAGGAGAGCGCGGCCGGGGCGGGCGGCACAGGGCGGCCTGGGGCCGGGTCGGGCGGCGCGCGGGCAGTGAGGGGCCGGGACGGGCGCGCGCGGGCGGCTAGGGGCCGGGACGGGTGCGCGCGGATGGCTAGGGGCCGGGACGGGCGCGCGCGGGTGGCTAGGGGCCGGGACGGGCGGCGCGCGGGCGGCTAGGGGCCTGAACGGGCGGTGCGCGAGCGACTAGGGGCCGGGACGGGCGGCACGCGGGCGGCTAGGGGCCTGAACGGGCGGCGCCCGAGCGGCTAGGGGCCGGGACGGGCGGCGCGCGGGCGGCTAGGGGCCTGAACGGGCGGCGCGCGAGCGGCTAGGGGCCGGGACGGGCGGCGCGTGGGCGGCTAAGGGCCGCGACGGGCGGCGCGCGGGCGGCTAGGGGCCTGAACGGGCGCGCGCGGGCGGCTAGGGGGCCGCAGGGCAGGCCGAAAGAGTGAGAGCGAGGGCCCGGAGCGCGCTCCGGGCAGAAAAAAAGTTTAAAAGTGGTGGGCCCTAAGCACAGTTCCCACGGGGGAACCTGCTCGATACCATGTGGAAAATAGAACGAGAGAATGAATTCACTATGAAAGAGTTGGGTACAAATAGCAAAACCCTAATTGGGTTGTACCCCCTATGGGATACCCCACTATAGCCTACACAACAGCATAAGCTACATATATGTTCTGACACATCCCAACATAGATAGCTCCTTTTCTTCTTAGGTCCTCGTTTTCCCTTAGTCACATCTCGTCACAGTAGGTCCTTCTTACATTGATGTATGTCCCTCTAGGTAGTGGTTTGCTAACCACCTTCAACAATGGCGCCTACTCGTAGTGTCGCGGCTCTCATGGCGCGAGGCGACCCAATGAGTAAGGCCCGGGATTTTCAAAATTTAACTGGTTCTCGAAACCTACCAACGGCATAAAAGGACCGGGACTTCTGCCATTCGAAACGATGATATAGTAAGAGATAAATCAAATTGTCGCACAACTTTAGCGGCGGTGAGCTGACTCGTCTGAAGCTGGGAAGCTAAGAAACGTATGGCCTAACGTGAAGTTGATTATACCTGTTACGAGTGCAATTGAGTGAGCGAGCTAAAATTGCACTATCGAAGCAAGAGTACAATGAGCGAAGGCATGAGCAAAGAATATATAGCAAAACTATAGTGGTAACGGTAATGTGTGGAGAATGGAATGCGCGACGGGCCTAGCGCCGAGGTTGGGAGATGTCAAGGCGGTAGGTCCGGAGCGCGACTTACCAACCGAACCGTGAGGTTGGGTCACGTCGTGAACAGTGGCGGGAACAGTGTCGAGGCGTGTGTCGCGAGTGTTAACGGATTACTGTTGGGTGCTGTTGGCGGGAACAATGGTGTACGCGCTGAGCAGGGACGCGAAGTACATCCAGGAAAATGAATTTTCCTTACACTACCCCTCCCCCCCACCCCCCCTAAGGAGGCCCTCCTTACGAAAGCGCATGTACATCCAGGAAATTTTGGCTGCGCAGGTACTCTGTGAGGACGGGGTGGTTCTCAATTATTTCCAGGGGAACCTAGTTATCTTTGGTGGGCGTTCGGTCTCTCCAGAGGATCATTCGATCCTTCGAGCTGTGGATCACGAACTCGGTGGCTCAGAATCTTCTCGGGCATGATGATTGGCTCGGTCGGTGGCCGTGTCATGCTGGCTGGGCAGTTGCGAGGCAGTTGGCTGGTGGACGGTATGTAGGGTCAAAGTAAGCTGACGTGGAAGGACGGGCTGACGTACCAGTCAGCAGGGAGGAGGAGGTGGGCGGTGACGGGTGTGATCATGTGGCTGATGCGAAATGGCCCGCAATTTCGAGGTCAAAGTTTTGGGGTGATGGGCAGGCGGAGGTTCTGGGTGTCGAGTAAAACTAGGTCATCGGGCTGGTAAATGACAGGTCTGCGGTGGCGGTCGGCGTTGCATTTTGCGATGACGTTGGCTTTCGTAATAGCCTCGGCTACCCGGGTCCGTGCTGCCGGTAGTATTTATGCGAATTGTTGTGCATGGGGTACTAAGTTGTCACGATTCGAGGTCATGGGTACTGTGGGGTCTTGTTTGTAGTTCAGGTAAAACGGCAACTGTTGGGTCATGACGGATGGCGAATTGTTGTATGCGAATTCGATAAGTGGTAGCTGCTGTTCCCAGGTGGTCAGATCGTTGTACATAGCTCGGATGAGTTGCTCCATGGTCTGGTTTGTCCTTTCTGTCTGTCCATCGGTTTCGGGGTGGTACGAAGAACTAAATTGTAGTCGCATGCCCAACTGCTGCCATAGGTTCCGCTAGAAGTTGCTGGTGAATTTCGTGTCGCGGCCGCTGATGATTACTTCTGGTACCCTGTGCAGTCGAACGACGGTGGAGATGAAGAGGCGGACTATTTCTTCAGCTATGATCGATTTCTTGTGAGAAAATATGAACGAGAAAATGAATGAACTATGAATGAAGTGAGTACAAGTACTAACCCTAATTGGGTTGTACCCCCTATGGGATACCCCACTACAGCCTACACAACAGCATAAGCTATAATGTTCTGACACACCCCCATAGGCAAAGTGGCGGAGAGCAGGGGGTCACAAGACCAATCAAGCAAAGCTAAGGGTGGATCACAAAGTCACCACACATTCTGAGCACAAGTTCAAGGCCACAAGGCCAGTTCACATGCAGGAGTACATATATATATACAAGGCTAGACAAGTAAGAGCAGATATATATATATATATATATATATGTAACAGTACAAGTAAGGTCAAGAGGTGAGCAAGTGAGGCAAGACAGGCACAAGACCCAGCTGAGTGCAGAAGCGCTGATGATCACAAGGCGGAAGTGCCTTGGTGAAAACATCAGCAGAGTTGGCCTCAGAGGCCACGTACGCAAGCCGCAACTGTCCACGCTGCTGTAGCTCACGAGCAAGGAAGTAGCGGAGAGCAATGTGCTTTTTTCTGTGCTCCAGTCGCTGCTCTCGATACAAGGCCAGCATGGCCTTGTTGTCTACGTACAGAACTGGAGGAGAACGAGGCGGCTCTCCGAGGTCAGTCAGCAGGTAGGTGACCCAGCGAAGCTCCTGTGCAGCCATGGCCCCGGCGTAGATCTCGGCCTCACAACTGGAGCCGAGAACAGAAGACGAGCGAGTAGCCCGCCACGAGACAGAGCCGGAACGAAGGCTGAAGATGTAACCCTGTGACGACCGCTGCGTAGCCTGGTCGTCAGCCCAAGAAGCGTCTGCGTGCCCGGTGAGGACCACTGGACTGCGCCCTCCAAGCATTAGCCCCATGCTCGACGTACTGCACAAGTAGCGCAACACCCTCTTCGCTGCAGCCATGTGCTCTGGTCGGTGTCTCCCAGGAGCAACATAGCGTGCGAGAATGCTAAGAGGGTATGCAAGGTCAGGTCGAGTGCAGGTCATCAGGTACATGAGGCAGCCAACAAGCTCTGGATACGGGCCATTCGACTCTACGGACTCATCCGAAGGCAGAGCGGAGAGTGAGTGGCGAGTAGGCAGAGGAGTGGCCTGAGGCGAGGAGTACGTGAAGCCGAAGCGCTGAAGGACCTGCTGCACCATGTGTGACTCAGTCAGGATAATGGTGCGGCGTGCTCTGTCCCGGGTGATCTGCAAGCCAAGGTAGCTGCGCAGTTCACCCAGGTCAGTGCACGTGTGTCTCTTCTGCAGCTCGGACTTCACGTAGGCGAGTCCAGCAGTGTCAGCTATGGCAAAGACCAAGTCGTCGACATACACGAGGATGTAGAACGGCGGCAGAGAGGTGTTGGTGCGTAGAAACAGCAACATGTCAGCAGTAGAGGGAGCAAACCCAAGAGCCGCAAGCATAGTCCTCAGTGTGTCGTGCCACTCACGCGGTGCCTGGCGGAGACCGTAGACTGGCCGCCGAAGGCTCCACTGGGTGCCACGAGGAAAAGTTTCAATGAAGCCAAGTGGGCGACGCAGCCAGATCTCCTCGTGCAGGCTGCCCTGCAAGAAAGTAGTGCTGAAGTCAAGAGAGTGTAGCTCGTAGTCACGGTAAGCAGCTACGTGCAGCACTACCCGAAGAGTGGTCATCTTCGAGGTGGGAGAGAAGGTCTGAAAGTAGTCAACTCCCTGCCGCTGACTGAAGCATCGAGCCACGTAACGCGCCTTGAAAACAAACGAAGAACCCGGCGGCCACTTCACCCTGAAAATCCACATGCCACTGACGATGTTCGCCCCAGGAGGGGGGACAGCGTCAATGTAGGTGCCTGTGGACTTCCAGGAAGCCATCTCTGCATCCATAGCTGCCTGCCACTAAGAAGAGTAGGGACCCTCTATCGCCTCCGCGTAAGAGCGCGGAGTCGGGATGTCAAGTGCATCCGGGTCTCCCTCAGGGGTAAGCAGTACGGACACGAGATGAGGTGAAGCAGCGGCGAAGCACTGGAACTCCTCCTGCCTGTCCTCAAGGACGTCCGTGCCAAGGGCACACTCACCCCTGACGGATGGAGGACAGACAGACTCAGACTCAGCGACAAGACTAGCAGCGTAGTCTAGGCGACAGCGAGCAGCAAATTCGACGAGTCAGTAACTAGGGCAGACGCAGCAGTGGACTCGAAAGAAGGGTCACTGACGACAGTAGCAAGGAGACGCATGACAGTAGGACTGGCAGCACGAAGAGAGTCCGACGCCGGGTCGGCAAGAGTAGGAAGAGAGGACAGAGGAGGAGATGGCAAAGGGGCACGCAGAGGCGGAGAAGACGGACGCAGAGACATCTTGTGCGTGCCAGGGACAAGACGAGGACGCTGACGCGAACCACGACCACTAGTGCGAGCAGCACGGGCAGGCGACGCAGGGTGAGACGCAGGCTCACGTCGCTCAGCAAGACCTCCAGTAGGACTAGTGTAGGGAGAGGGAGCAGGCAAAGGGGAGAAAGGCTGCAACTGTAACTGTGACTGGACAGGCTGTGGACACTCTAAAGAACGAGGAGGACCAGTTGAAGGCGGAAGACCAAGTTCCTACTGCAGGAGTGGAACGAAGTACGGTCGAGGCCGCGCGGCGACGCCAGACACAGCAGGGACAGCTCCAGTACCCCCGGCAGGAGCACCCGCTCCAGCAGCACCTCCAGCAGCTCCAGAACCTCCAGCAGGACCGCCAGCAGTAGTAGGCTCAGCGTCAACACCCTCAGCGGCACCAGCTCTAGTCGAACCCGCAGGCCCAGCAGCTCCAGTACTCCCAGTACGAGCACCTCCGGGACCCGAGACAGCAGCACCCTCAGTAGCCGAAGACCCTCCAGCTCCAGCAGCACGGCTCCAGCGCCGGGCAAACCACTCGCGCAGCTCTTGTGAAGAGAGTGGCTCCCGCCGAGATGAAGCACCCGGAGAACCTCCAGGCCCAGCACCACCAGACTCCACACGAACAGGGCCAGCTCCCTCATGCTCAGCACCCCGAGGCTCAACACCCCCAGGCGCAGCACCCCCAGGCACAGCACCCCCAGGCGTAGCACCCCCTGGCTCAGCACCCCCAGGCTCAGCACCCCCAGGCTCAGCACCCCCAAGCTCAGCACCCCTAGGCTCAGCACTCCCAGGCTTAGCACCCCAAGGAGTAGCACCCACACGCTCAGCACCCCCAAGCCCAGCACCCTCAGCAGCACCAGAGTCACCAGTGACCTCGACAGGCTCGACTGCGTCTACCTGGGACACACCTGAAGGGGCAGGACCCTGAGGGGGGAGGGGGTCTACCGGGGAGGGACCTGGTACCAAGAAGAACGGGGGCGGGGGGAGGGACGGAGTGCGGTAGGGGAAGAGGCGGTAGTAGGGGATCGACTCGTCAAACGTGACGTCCTGGGAGGACAGAACACGGCGAGAGGTGGGGTGGTAGAACTGCCACCCAGGCGCAACCGGGGGGAACCCCAAGAAGACGCAAGGAGCAGCACGAGGGGACAGCTTGTCCGCAGACAAGTCGCGGACAAACGCCCGAGATCCCCAGACCCTGAACGCCGACGCATCGCCAACCTTCCCCGTCCACAGCAAGGCTTGGGAGGTCTCCGGCGTGGAGACCCGGGGGTGAAGGTTGATCTGATGCGCCGCGTACCTCACCGCAAACGGCCACAGAAAATGGGGGGCAGCCGCATGCATCATAGACGTATGAGCCACATCCATGACCATGCCAATGCGGTGCTCAGCGATCCCATTTTGATGCGGAGATTCCGGAAGCGTGAAGGTCTGACGGATGCCTCGTGCGCGACAGTAGGCTCTCGGAAGGCCAGAGGAAAACTCTCCGCCTCTGTCTGAGCCAAAGCTCCGCCTCTGGAGACGAGCTGCGCGGATCCAGTCGATCAGCACCTCAGTGACATCATCTTTCTGCGCAAGGGGAAGACTGCGGTATAACGCGAGTAGTCGTCAACAACAAGCAGGAAGTAGCGCTCGTGACCCTGTCCACGGACGCGGGCTGGGCCCCACACGTCCATGTGAAGCGTCTGCAGCGGGGCCTCTGTCCGAGGAGACTGGGAGGAGTGAGGGGCAGCCCGCTGGCGCCCCTCGACACAGGGGACACAGGAAGGGCCAGGCCCCTGAGGAAGGGGAGGGAGGGACCTGGGGAGACCAGAAACAAGAAGACGGGAGGCCATGCCTCGGAGCCAAATCAAAGAGGGGTGACCAAGGCGGTGGTGCCAGAGGAGAGTCTTGTGGGACAGGAGCCGACCCGAACAGGGGGCAGACTCAGGACCAGACCTGGACGCTGCAGCAAACACCTGACCCGACGCAGCTACCCGACCAGACTCAATGACTGGAGGAGACGCAGTAGTCAGTGTGTACAGGCTCGACCCCGACTGACGTGTAGACGTAGCCAAGTGGCAACCTGTGCGAGCCTCTGTGCAGTGCGTCACTCGCTGACGCGCAGGAGTGAACTGGTGCACTCCCCCATCCTGTAGGTCTGCACCACTCACCAAGTTCGTAGAGAATGAGGGGAGGTAGAGACCAGACAGGGTGCCAGAGGGGGCTGCTGGACACAGGAGGACTATGGAGAAGTGAGACACGACAGGACCCCTAGAGGGGTCAGCCAGAGACACCGCAACCGGCCGACTCAGCGGCATGAGTGTGGTGCGGTCCCGAAGGAAGGAGCGAGAAGCCCCGGAGTCAAGGGTGAAGGTGAGGGAGGCCGAAGCCGACGCAGTACCTGAGAGCGCAGACTCACCAGTACCTGAGGACGCAGACGCACTAGCACCTAGAGCAGCAGCGTCGCAATCACCTAGGGCAGCAGCTGCACCAATACCTAGAGCAGCAGTCTCAATGCCCGGATCGGGCGGGAAACACTGGTTACAGTCACCCTCATCACTAATAGTCACAGCATACATGGCAGACAGAATAGCATCAAAATCAAGATCATAGATGGCAACTCCCGCCCAAGACAGCTCGCCCAAGCGAGGGATCTCTGTGGCCTTAGGGAACTTGTAACGCCACGCGTCCGTCAGGCGGCCAAAGCAGCGCTGGGTGGGGTGCGCACCCCCACACTGCTCACCCGCACGTTCGCCGGTGCGTAGGACGTAGGTGCACGGACCAAAACCCCCACCCCGCTGGCGTGCAGTGTACCACTCACGGAGCTGCTGAGGGGACAGGGTCTCACGACTGCGCTGCTGCTGCTGGCGCGGACCACCACCAGAGCCACTCCTCTGCGTAGACCCGCGACCAGCTCCACCGCCACCTCCGCCTCCTCCGCCGCCTCCGCCGCCTCCGCCACCTCCGCCACCACCGCCTCCTCCGCCTCCTCCGCCGCCACCTCCGCCTCCTCTGCCTCCTCCGCCGCCTCCGCTACCACCACCGCCTCCGCTCCCTCCGCCACCGCCGCCGCCCCCGCTACCACTGCTGCCACCGGTACCCCCACCCCCTCCACCACTCCTACCACCACCCCCACTCCCTCCGCCACCTCCACCGCCACCACCACTGCCCCCGCCAGCTCCTCCAGCGCCCTTGCCCCCCTTGCCCTTGCCTGTGCGGCGCTTCCCCGAAGGGGCAGACGCAGCACCGACCGACTCAAAACCAATGAGGTCGGCCGCAGCAGCAGAAGCAACAGAGGGCAAGAGGGGGGAGGGAGAACACGCCTCAAAGACAGGGGTGCGGGGGTCACTACGAGAGGCTCCTACAGCGACTATGCTCTTCTCCGCCGCTAGGAGGGCCTTCTCGAGGAGGTCAATGGTGAGAGTGGTGGGGCACACTGCGAGGAAGTGGTCCCTGACTACTCTAAGGGAGTCAGGGAGTCGGGTGACTATGAAGTAGAGGGTGATGTACATGGGGGTGGTGGTTCTTGGCGCAGAAGTCAGCAGAAAGCGCAGCGCAGTAGCGAGTGTCACTACTGCGGAGGTGCGTAATGAGGTCAGCGACTGTAGGAAAGGCAGCAAGGTCAGGGAAGAGGTACGGCAGCATGAGACGGCTCAGTGCAGCAGTGGCAGGGGAGGAGTAGCGTGCAACTACAGCGTCGTACAAGGTCTGAGCACTCTTGTACTGACTAAAGTGTGCACGCTCGGAGGTAGGGAGGTGGCGACGCACAGCAAGATGTGCAGCAGCGTCGCGCGTGGCCCACTGGGAACGAACAATGGCATCAGCATCAGTAGCAGGGGCAGGGGAAGCGCCAGAGGTGAGGTCAAAGAGAGAGAGGCCGTCTGCCCTATCGCACTGTAAGAAGAGCTGCAGGTCATCTACCCAGACCTCGAAGTCAATGGCCCGACCCTCAGCGTCAAAAGCGAGGACACTAGGGGTAGCCATGACCACAGTAGACTAGCAGTGCAAACAGTGGGGTGAGGGCAGTGCAGTGAAGGAGACGCAGTGCTTTCCGGACGGGGCAGCTCGGGCGGCTCGGCAGCAGGGCAGCTCGGCGGCTCAGCGGCTCGGCTACTGGGCGGCTCGGCTACAGTGCGGCTCGGCGGCCCGGCGGCTCGACTGTACGGCGGCTCGGCTGCTGGGCGGCTCGGCTGCAGGGCGGCTCGGCTGCTGGGCGGCTCGGCTGCTTGGCGGCTCGGCTGCAAAGCGGCTTGGCTGCTCGGCTGCTGAGTGGCCTGGCGGCTCGGCTGTGCGGCTGCTCCGTCGCCCGGGCGGCTCGGCGGTGCTGCTGCAGGGCGGCGCGGCGGTCGGCTGCTCAACTGGTTGGGGCAGGTCGGGCAGCTCTGGTGGCGGGCGGCGCTGCAGCAGGTGACGAGGCCGCAAAGGAGAGCGGCGGGGCCGCAGGTGAGAGGCGGCGAGGCCGCAGCAGAGGGCGGCGTGGCCGCAGGTGACAGCGGCGGGGCCGCAGATGAGGGCGGCGGGGCCGCTGCAGATTAGGGCGGCGGGGCCGCAATTGAGAGCGGCGGGCCGCAGGTGAGAAGGGCGGCGACGGGCCGCTGCTAGGGCAGCGACGAGGCCGCAGGTGAGAGGGCGGTGACGGGCCGCAGGTGAGAAGGGCGGCAACGGGGCCGCAGGTGATAGGGCGGCGACGGGCCGCTGCTAGGGCGGCGACGGGCCGCAGGTGAGAAGGGCGGCGACGGGCCACAGGTGAGAGGGCGGCGACGGGCCGCTGCTAGGGCGGCGACGGGCCGCTGCTAGAGCGGCGACGGGCCGCTGCTAGGGCGGCGACGGGCCGCTGCTAGGGTGGCGACGGGCCGCTGCTAGGGCGGCGACGGGCCGCTTGTGAAAGGGCGGCGCGACGCGGCCGTTAGGGCTGGGCGACGCTACCCTAAGGGCGTCGCGACGGGCCGCTAAGGGCGACGCGACGGGCCGCTAAGGTGACACGACGGGGCCGCTAAGAAGGGCGCGACCCTAGGCGCGCTTCGGGCAGGGGCAGGACGTGCCCCGGGCAGAAAAAAAAAAAAAGGAATTGGTGGGCCCTAGGAACAGTTCCCATGAGGGAACCTGCTCGATACCATGAGAAAATATGAACGAGAAAATGAATTAACTATGAATGAAGTGAGTACAAGTACTAACCCTAATTGGGTTGTACCCCCTATGGGATACCCCACTACAGCCTACACAACAGCATAAGCTATAATGTTCTGACATCTTGTAGGCTGCGAAACGTGCCATCTTCGTCAGCCGATCGACGATGACCAGGATCGTGTCGTTCCCACTTGCTCCGGCCGGTAACCCCGTGACGAAGTCCATCGTCACTTGCTGCCAAGCACGCTCTGGGGGTGGTATCGGTTGCAACTGTCCTGCCAACTGCTTCCGTGATGATTTCATGAGCTGGCAAGTGGGACACGATGCAACGTGCCGCTGTACGTCGGTCAACATTTCGGGCCAGTAATAGTACCACTGCAGCTGCTGCCGTGTTTTCTCCTACCCCGAAATGGCCCGAGGTAACCCCGTCGTGTGCCTTCTGTAACAATAATTCCCGTAGTAGTGAATACCCCGGTACCCAGATGCGGTCGGTGTTGGCTTTTACATAATAAACTCCCTTTGCTGCTACGAACTGCTGCGAATTTCCTCCTGTGAAGAATGGATCCGTTTGGTACCCGTGGATAAATAATCCTGTCAGTAGTGGGCTGGTCCGGGCAAGTAGTACCGCATGGATCTGGGCAGTGGGCCGGGTCAGTGTGTCGGCAATGTTCGATGCCCCCTTTTTGTAGGTGACCGTGTAGTGAAAGTTGGACTCGAGGAAATCGAGCCAGCGGATCTGTCGTGGGGCTATGCCCAGAGGTACTGTAGTGATTTATGGTCTGTTCGTACTGTCACATCTGCGTAGGTCAAGTAACAGCGCCACACTTTGAATGCGTGCACGATTGAGAGCATTTCGCGGTCGTGTATCGGTTAATTTTTCTCGGGTGGATGCAGTTTGCGGGACTCGTATGCGATGGGCTGTAACCAGTTGACGAAATCCTGTAGCAGTACAGCTCCGATGGCGATGTCGCTTGTGTCTGTAACTACTTCGAATGGGCTGTGTAGGTCAGCGATGCGCAGTACGGGCGGTGAAAAGAGAACATTTTTTAGGGCAGAGAAGGCAACTTGCTCTTTCTCCCCCCACGTAAAAGAGACCCCCTTTCGCAATAAATGTGTCAATGGTGCTGTCAATTTTGCCATGTAGGGGATGAACCGACGCACGTAATTAACGAACCCTAAAAAACTCCGTGATGTTTGTCGGGGGGTGCCAGGCTTCTACTATGTCCAGCTTTTTCGGGTCAATCTCAACCCCAGCCTTCGAAATAACGTGCCCAAAAAACTCTAGCCTGTCTTGAAAAAGCTAAGAAGAAACGAGGAATGATTGACTAGTGCAAGGGTTGGGTACAAGTACAAACCCTAGAAATATTGTACCCCATATGTGCAACCCCACTACAGCCCTAGGTAGTGTTCCCACTAGGGAACCTGCTCTGTTACCATGAGAAGAAACGAGAATGGTTGAACTATGAATGAACTGAGTACAAGTACTAACCCTAATTGGGTTGTACCCCTTATGGGCTACCCCACTATAGCCTACACAATAAGCACAAGCTATATGTTCTGACACACCCCCATAGGTAAAGTGGGGGAGAACAAGGGGTCACAAGACCAGTCAAGCAAAGCAAAGCAAGCTCAGGGTGGATCACAACGTCACCACACATTCCGAGCACAAGGTCAAACGCCACAAGGCCAGTTCACATGCAAGATCATATATAAAGGTAAACAAGCAAGTGCAGGTGTAGATAAATCACAGTACAAGCAAGGTCTGTCAGAATCCCAACCACTAGACCATTGGGATAAAAGGGCTTGTTTAAGTAGCGGGTCAGTGCGCCCATAACCCCCCAGGCCAACGTGCCTGTAACCCTTCCCTAGGATCAATCGGGGATCACCAGTGGACCACTGAAACCCCCCCGCACTTGGATGCCCGAAGTGCATACACCGGGATTCAAACCTGAGACCTTCGCTCAGATACCATGTCAAAATACCAACCACTAGACCATTGGGATAAAAGGGCTTGTTTAAGTAGCGGGTCAGTGCGCCCATAACCCCCGAGGCCAACGTGCCTGTAACCCTTCCCTAGGATCAATCGGGGATTACCAGTAGACCTCTGACAAGGTCAAGAAATGAGCATGTGAGGCCAAATAGGCACAAGACCTAGCATCGTACAGCACCGCTGATGATCACAAGGCGCAAGTGCCTTGGTAAAGATATCAGTAGTGTTGGCCTCAGAGGCCACGTAAGCAAGACACAACTAACCACGCTGCTGCAGCTCACGAGCAAGGAAGTAGCGAAGAGCAATGTGCTTCGTTCTGTGCTCCAGTCTGTGCTCCCGACACAAGGCCAGCATGGCCTTGTTGTCTACGTACAGAACTGGAGGAGAACGAGGCGGCTCTCCTAGGTTAGTCAGCAAGTAGGTGAGCTAGCGTAGCTCCTGTGCAGCCATGGCCCCTGCGTAGATCTCAGCCTCACAGCTGGAGCCGAGAACAGAAGACGAGCGGGTAGAACCCCACAAGATAGAGCCAGAGCCAAGGCTGAAGGTGTAACCCTGTGACGACCGCTGAATAGCCTGGTCGTCAGCCTAAGAAGCGTCAGCGTGACCTGTGAGGACCACTGAACGCCGCCCTCCAAGCACTAGCCCCATGCCCGACGTACTGCACAAGTAACGCAAATCCCTCTTTGCTGCAGCCATGTGCTCTGGTCGGTGTCTCCCAGGAGCAACATAGCATGCCAAGATGCAAAGAGGGTAAGCGAGGTCAGGTCGTGTGCAGGTCATCAGGTACATGAGGCAGCCAACAAGCTCTGGGTACGGGCCACTCGGCTCTACGGACTCATCCGAAGGCAGAGTTGAGAGCGAATGGCGAGTAGACAGAGGAGTGGCGTGAGGCGAGGAGTACGTGAAGTCGAAGCGCTGAAGGACCTGCTGCACCATGTGTGACTCAGTCAGGGTAATGGTGCGCTGTGCTCTGTCCCGGGTGATCTGCAAGCCAAGGTAGCTGCGAAGTTCACCCTGGTTTGTGCACGTGTGTCTCTTCTGCAGCTCGGACTTCACGTGGGCGAGTCCAGCAGTGTCAGCTGTGGCAAAGACCAAGTCGTCGACGTAGACGAGGATGTAGAACGGCGGCAAAGAGGTGTCGGTGCGCAGAAACAGCGACGGGTCGGCAGTAGAAGGAGCAAACCCAAGAGCCGCAAGTGTAATCCTCAGTGTGTCGTGCCACTCACGTGGCGCCTGGCGGAGACCATAGACTGGCCGCCGGAGGCTCCACTGGGTACCAGGAGGAAACGACCCAGTGAAGCCAGGTGGGCGGCGCAGCCAGATCTTCTCGTGCTTTCTGCCCTGTAAGAAAGCTGTGCTGAAGTCAAGAGAGTGAAGCTCGTAGTCGCGCTGAGCGGCTATGTGCAGCAGCACCCGAAGAGTGGTCATCTTCGGGGTGGGAGAGAAGGTCTGAAAGTAGTCAACTCCCGGCCGCTGACTAAAGCCTCGAGCCACGTAACGCGCCTTGAAGACAGGCGGAGAACCCGGCGGCCTCTTCACCCTTAAAATCCACATGCCACTGACGATGTTCGCCCCATGAGGGGGAACCTCGTCGACGTAGGTGCCTGTGGACTTCGAAGAAGCCATCTCTGCGTCCATGGCTGACGGCTACTGAGAAGAGTAGGGACTCTGATCGCCTCAGCGTACGATCGGGGAGTCGGGATGTCTGGTGCATCCGGGTCTCCCTCAGAGGCAATCAGCAAGGACACGAGATGAGGCAAAGCAGCAGCAAAACACTTGAACTCCTCCTGTCTGTCCTCAAGGACGTCCGTGCCAAGAGCACACTCACCCTCGACGGACGGAGGACAGACGGACGCAGACTCAGGAAGAAGACTCGCAGCGTAGTCTAGACGACAACGAGCAGCAAAGTCAAACAGCTCATCAACTAAGGCACACGCAGCAGTGGACTCAAAGGAAGGGTCAGTGACAACAGTAGCCAGGAGACGCATGACAGAAGGACTGGCAGCACGAAGAGAGTCAGACGCCGGGTCAGCAAGAGCAGGAAGAGAGCACTCAGGAGGAGACGGCAGAGGGACGCGCTGCGGAGCAGTAGAAGGTCGCAGTGCCATCCGGTGCGTGCCCGGGATCGGAGGAGGACGCTGACGCGGAACACGACAACTAGTGAGGACAGCACGAACAGGCGACGCAGGACGAGACGCAGGCGCACGACGCTCAGCAAGACCTCCAGTAGGACCAGTGTAGGGAGAATGAGCAGGCAGTAGGGAGGCAGGCTCTAACAGTGACCGCGATTGGACAGGCTGTGGACACTCTAAGGGAGGAGGACCAGTAGAAGGCGGGAGACCAAGAACCGGCTCAAGGAGCGGAACAAAGTACGGCCGTGGCGGCGCAGCGCCTCCACAAACAGCAGGGACAGCACCAGTACCCCCAGCGGCAGCACCAGCGCCAGCAGCACCTCCAGCTCGAGTAGCATCAACTCCAGCACCCTCAGCAGCTCCAGCAGCACCTCCAGCAGGACCAACTCCAGTAGCCCCAGCAGCACCTTGTCAGAAAGAGAAGTGGTGTAAACTATCAAAAGTTGGAGTACAAGTAGCAAACCCTAGTTTTGTGTACCCCCTAAAGGCTAACCCACTATAGCCTGCACAATAATGACCCATATAGTGTTTGACACACCCCCATAGACAAAGTGGGGGAGAGCAATGGGTCACAAGACCAGTCAGGAAAGGCAAGCAAGCTCAGGGTGGATCACAACGTCACCACACATTTCGAGCACAAGCAAAGGGCCACATGGCCAGTTCACATGCTGAAATATATATGTAGTACAAACAGCAAGGGTGATCTCACCCTAGCAAAGCAAACAGGTAAGAGTATATAGAGAGATCACAGTACAGGCAAAGCCTACAACAAGTGAGGAAAAGTGGGCACCAGACCCAGCAAAGTACACAAGCGCTGATGATCACCAGGCTGAAGTGCCTTGGTGAATATATCAGCGGTGTTGGCCTGAGAGGCCACGTAACGCAGATGAAGCTGACCACGCTGCTGCAGCTCTCGAGCAAGGAAGTAACGGAGAGCGATGTGCTTCGTTCTGTGCTCCAGTCTGTGCTCCTCACACAAGGCAATGGCAGCCTTGTTGTCGACGTACAGCACTGGAGGAGAACTAGGCCGCTCTCCAAGGTCGGTCAGCAGGAAGGTGAGCCAGCGTAACTCCTGTGCAGCCATGGCTGTGGCGTAGATCTCAGCCTCACAACTGGAGCTGAGAACTGAAGACGAACGCGTAGAACGCCACGAAACTGAACCAGAGCCAAGGCTGAAGGTGTAACCCTGTGACGACCGCTGAGTAGCCTGGTCGTCAACCCAAGAAGCGTCTGAGTGCCCAATGAGAGCAACTGAGCTCCCTCGTTCAAGCACGAGCCCCATGCCCGATGTACTGCACAAGTAGCGCAATACCCTCTTTGCAGCATCCTAGTGCACCTTTCGGTGCCTGCCAGGAGCTACGTAGCGGGCCAGAAGGCCAAGAGGGAATGCTAAGTCAGGACGAGTGCAAGTCATCAGGTACGAGGCAACCAACCAGCTCTGGGTAAGGCAGAGCTGAGAGCGAGTGACCTATAGCCAGAGGGGTGGCCTGTGCTGAGGACCAGGTGAAGCCGAAGCGCTGAAGGACCTGCTGCACCATGTGTGACTGAGTCAGGGTAATGGTGCGGCGTGCTCTGTCCCGGGTGATCTGCAAGCCAAGGTAGCTGCGTAGTTCACCCAGGTCCGTGCACGTGTGTCTCTTCTGCAGCTCCGACTTCACGTGGGCGAGAGACTTAGTGTCAGCACTGGCAAAGACCGAGTCGTTGACGTACACGAGGATGTAGAACGGAGGCAGCAAAGTGTCGGTGCGCAGAAACAGCGAAGGGTCAGCAGTAGAAGGAGAGAACCCAAGTGCTGCCAGAGTAGTCCTCAGTGTGTCATGCCACTCACGTGGCGCCTGGCGGAGACCGTAGACCGGCCGCCGGAGGCTCCACTGGGTACCAGGAGGAAACGACCCAGTGAAGCCAGGAGGGCGGCGCAGCCAGATCTCCTCGTGCAGACTACCCTGCAAGAAAGTTGTGCTGAAGTCAAGAGAGTGAAGCTCGTAGTCACCTTGAGCAGCAACGTGCAGTAGTACCCGAAGAGTGGTCATCTTCGGGGTGGGGGAGGAGGTCTGAAAGAAGTCTACTCCCTCTCGCTGACTGAAGCCTCGAGCAACGTAACGAGCCTTGAAGACACGCGGAGAACCCGGCGGCCGCTTCACCCTGAAAATCCACATGCCACTGACGATGTTCGCCCCAGGAGGGGGAACCTCGTTGACGTAGGTGCATGTGGATTTCTAGGAAGCCATCTTTGCATCCATGGCTGACTGCCACTGTGAGGAGTAGGGACCCTCGATCGCCTCAGCGTACGATCGAGGAGTCGGGATGTCTGGTGCATCCGGGTCTCCCTCAGGGGCAATCAGCATGGACACGAGATGGGGCGCAGCAGCTGCAAGACACTCAAGGTCCTCATGTCCGTGCCTAGAGCACACTCACCCCCGACGGACGGAGGACAAAGAGACTCAGACTCAGCAACAAGACTGGCACCGTAGTCTAGGCGACAGCGAGTAGCAAAGTCGACAAGCTCAGCAACTAGGGCAGACGCAGCAGACGACTCAAAGGAAGGGTCAGTGACAGCAGTGGCCAGGAGAGAGAGGACGGTAGGACTGGCAGCACGAACGGAGTCAGACTCCGGGTCAGCAAGGTCAGGAAAGAGAGGACGGAGGAGGAGATGGCAGGGGGGCGCGCTGTGGAGCAGTGGAGGGACGCAGTTACATCCGGTGTGTGCCAGGGACAGGTGGCGGACGCTCACGTGGTACACGGCGACTAGTGCAAGCAGTACGCACAGGTGACACAGGACGGGACACAGGTGACACAGGACGCGTCTCAGGCGCATGACGCTCTGTAAGACCGCCGTTCGGACCAATGTAGGGAGAAGGACCAGGAAGTGGCGAGGCAGGCAGTAGCTGTGACTGCGACTGGACAGGCGGGGGACACTCTACGGAGGGAGGATGACAAGGAGGAGGCGGCTGACCAAGAACCTGCTGGAGGAGCGGAACGAAGTACGGCCGCGGTCGTGAAGTGCCCCCAACAGCAGCAGAGACAGCACCAAAACCTCCAGCAGCTCCAGTAGAACCTCCAGCAGCTCCAGCAGCACCTCCAACACCTCCAGCAGTACCTCCTTCAGCTTCAGGACCTCCAGCAGCTCCAGCAGCACCTCCAGCACCTCCAGCAGTACCTTCAGCAGCTCCAGTACCTCCAGCACCACCAGCAGCACCTCCAGTAGCTCCAAGACCTCCTACAGCAGTAGGGTCTCCAGCGGGCGGCACCTCAACACCGGGAGCTCCACTCCTGAGGCTGCAGCGCCGAGCGTACCACTCACGCAGCCGCTGAGGGAAGGGAGGCTCCGGCTGCGACACGGCACCCGCAGGACCACTAGCCCCAACTCCAGCAGACCCCCCCAGCTCCAGTAGCCCCACGACGGAGGCTATAATGCTGGGAGTACCACTCACGCAGCTGCTGTGAAGAAGGAGCGCCAGCAGTCGCAGTACGGACAGTCTCCAAGCCCTCAGCCTCAACACCCCCAGTCGCAGCACCTCCAGGCTCAGTAACCGCAGTCTCCGCACCCCCAGGCTCATCACCCGCAGGCTCCGCACCCCCAGGCTCAGCACCCGCAGTCTCCGCACCCCCAGGCTCAGCACCCGCAGTCTCCGCACCCCCAGTCTCTGCGCCCCCAGACCCAGCACCTCGCACAGGACCAGAGTCAACAGCTACCTCGACAGGCTCGACCGGGTCTACCTGGGAAACACCTGAGGGAGCAGCACCCTGGGGAGGGAGGGGGTCTACTGAAGCAGCACCTGGCGTGAGGAAGAGCGGCGGAGGGGGGAGCAGGGCAGTGCGGTAGGGGAAGAGACGGTAAAAAGGTACCGACTCGTCAAAGGTGACGTCCTGAGAGGCGAAGACCCGGCGCGAGGTGGGGTGGTAAAACTGCCAGCCAGGCGCGGCAGGGACAAAGCCAAGGAAGACACAGGGAACGGCACGGGAGGAGAGCTTGTCTGCGGATGTATCACGGAGAAAGGCTCGACATCCCTAGACGCGGAACACCGACGCATCGCCAACCTCCCCCGTCCAACGCAGGGTAGGCGAGGTCTCCGGAACAGAGACACGAGGCCAGAGGTTGAGCTGATGCGCGGCGTACTGCACTGGAAACGGCCACAGGAAATGGGGGGCAGCCACATGGATCATGGAGGTACGATCGACCTCTATGACAAGACCAATGCGGCGCTCAGCAATCCCATTCTGCTGTGGAGAGGCCGGGAGCGTGAACGTCTGGGTGATGCCGTGCTCTGCACAGTAGGCTGCCAAGAGGTCAGAGGAAAACTCGCCACCTCTGTCAGAGTGCAGACGCAGGACAGGAAAGTCCAACTGGAACCGCTGGCGGAGCTGGAGACGAGCAGCACGGATCCAGGGGATCAAGACATCAGGGACCTCACCCTTGGTACGCAAGGGGAAGACCGTGGTGTAGCGCGTGTAGTCGTCGACGACCAGCAGAAAGTACCGCTGGTGGCCCTGTCCTCGGACGTGGGCGGGGCCCCACACGTCCAGGTGGAGAGTCTGCAGGGAAGCCTCTGTAAGAGGGAACGAGGAGGAGTGAGGAGTACCGCGCTGCCGGAAGACAGGGAGGAGCAGGCTAGGGTGGGAGAGGAGGGAGAACCCTGGGAAGACCAGAGGCAAGGTGCCTGGAGTGCATGACGCGAGGACGCTGCACTGACGTGTGACCAAGGCGGTGGTGCCAGAGGACCGTCCTGTGCGATAGGGAGCGACACAAGCAGGGGGCCGACAGCTGACCTGACGCAGACGCAGACGCAGCTACCTGAGGAGACTCAGTGGTCAGTGTGTACAAGTCCGACCCCGGCTGCCGAGTGAAGGTAGCCAGGTGACGTCCTATCCGCGCACACGTCCAGTGCGTCACACGCTCGTAGGCCGGGGTGAACTGGTGAACACCCGCGTCCTGGAGTGCGGAACCCGCCACCAAGTTCGTAGAGAACGAGGGGAGGTAGAGGCCCGACAACGTGCAAGACGGGACAGCAGGACAAGGGAGGGCAGTGGTGGAGGTCGCAAGGACCGGACCCCCTGAGGGGTCAGCCAGAGAGACAGCAACCGGTTGAGGAAGCTGCTCTAGGGCAGTGCGGTCACGAAAGAAATAGCGGGAAGCACTTGAGTCCAGTGTGAAGGTGTGCAGTGCGTCAGTGGGTGCGGCACCAGCAGACGTAGACGCACTAGCACCTAGGGCAGCAGCCTCACCAGAACCTAGAGCAGCAGACGCGCTAGCACCTAGAGCTGCAGTCTCACTGGTCCCAATGCCCGGGTCAGGCGGTACACTCATGTAACAGTCACCCTCAGCACTAATAGTCAATGCATACATAGCAGCAAGAATAGCATCATAATCAAGAGCAAAGATATCAATTCCCTTCTTAAGTAGATCAGCCTAGCGGGGCAGCTCAGAGGCGTCAGGAAACTGCTCGCGCCAGGCGTCGTCGAGGCGAAAGAAACAGCGCTGCGCAGTGTGTAACCTCCCACAAGTCTGGCCAGTGCGGTCACCTGTGCGGATGACATACGGGCAGGTACCCCCTCCCCCAGACCCCCCACGCTGAGAGTACCACTCACGGAGCTGCTGGGGCGAGGGAGCCTTGCCGGGGCGCTTCTACTGCTGCCTCTGGCCACCGCCAAACCCCCCACGCTGCACCGCTCCGCCTCGCCCGCCACCCGCTCAACCGCCACCACCACTGCCAGCACCACCTCCACCTCCCCCACCAGCGTCGCCGCCACCACCACCCCCTGCGCTGCCACTGACCCCTCCACCACCCGCGCCACCCACACTCCCGCCACCACCCCCACCCCCCCCCACCCCCTCCACCGCCGCCGCCCCCTCCTCCACCTCCAGCACCCCTGCCCCCCTTGCCCCTGCCGCCCTTGCGTCTCCCACTAGGAGCAGACGCGGCCCCGACCCTCTCAGCTCCAAGGTAGTCGACGGCAGCAGCAGATGCAATGGAGGGGAGGAGGGGGGAGGGGGAGCACCCCTCAAAGAAGGGGGTGCGGTGGTCACCATGAGAGGCTCCTACAGCTACAATGCTCTTCTCAGCTGCTAGGAGCTCCTTCTCGAGGAGTTCGACAGTGAGATCAGTGGGGGAGAGGGCGAGAAACTGGTCCTTGACAGTGCGAAGGGAGTCAGGGAGGCGGGTAACAAGGTGGTACAGTGTGAGGTACATCGTGGGGGGGTTCTTGGCTAGGAAATCAGGGGGAAGCGCAGCACGGTAGCGGAGGTCACTGGTACGGAGGTGGGTGATGAGGTCAGCTACAGTGGCAAAGGCGGACAGGTCGGGGAAGAGGTAGGGCAGTGAGAGACGGCCTATGGCAGCTGTGGCAGGGGAGGAGTAGCGCGCGACTACTGCGTCGTACAGCTCCTTGGAGGTCTTATGGTGTCCGAAGTGCTCGCGCTCATCTAATGGCAGGTGGCTGCGAACAGCTAGGCGAGCGTGTGCATCACGGGTCTGCCACTGGGAGCGAGCAGTACTGTCAGCAGTAGCGGGGGGTGCGGGAGCAGCACCTGACGTATGGTCATACAGTGAGACATCGTCCTTGGCAGTGATCTGAAGGAACAGGTGAAGATCATCTAGCCACACCTCAAACTTAATAGGGCGACCTTCAGCGTCAAAGGTGAAAATGGATGGGGTGGCCATTGTGGCAGTAGGAACAATAGCAGTAGCAGCAGTAGTACAGTAGGAACAAGAACAGGAGTTGCTACAGGTGGGGCACAGTAGGGCGGCACGGCTCGGTTCGGGCGGCGCGGCTCGGCTAGGTTCGGGCGGTGCGGCTCGGTTCGGGCGGCGCGGCTTGGTTCGGGCGGCGCGGATCGGTTCGGGCAGCGCGGCTCGGTCGGGCTGTGCGGCTCGGCTCGGCCTAGGCTACGTGGCGGTGCGCGTCTGGGGGACGTACGCGTGGGCGGCTGTAGCGAGCGGGCTGTGGCCGTTCGTGGGCCTTACTAGCGCGCGGGCGGCCTAGGGAGGGCGTCGCGGCGGCCTATGGGCGGCTAACGAGCGGCGCGCGGCTAGGGCGGGGGGCGGTCATCGGGCTGCTCGTGGCGGCGTGGGTGGCTAACGGGCGGCGCGCGCTCAGAAAACGGCCGTGCACGGGCTGCTAGGGGGCGACGCGCGGAAAAAAAAAAAAGGCCGCGCGCGGCACTAGCGAGCCGCGCACACACAGCAGGAGAAGACAAGGCGCACGAGGGCGCACTAGGGGAACGGCGCTCGAGGGCGCTTCTAACGGTGGGCCCTTAGGTGAGTCCTAGGTCTAGAACCTAAGCTCTGAAACCATGTCAGAAAGAGAAGTGGTATGAACTATGAAAAGTTGGAGTACAAGTAGCAAACCCTAGTTTTGTGTACCCCCTAAAGGCTAACCCACTATAGCCTACACAATAATGACACATATAGTGTTTTACACACCCCCAGTCCCAGCAGCTCCAGTACCGCCAGTTGGAGCACCTCTAGGACGAGCGGCTCCAGCACCTCCAGCGCCAACCGCAGGGTCAGCAGCACAAGCAGCACCACAAGCTCCAGCAGCATGACTCCAGCGCCTAGCAAACCACTCGCGCAGCTCCTGTGGAGAGGGTAGCTCCCGACAAGATGAAGTACCCAAAGCACCCCCAGGCTCAGCACCCCCAGGCTCTGCACCCTCAGGCTCAGCACCCCCAGGCTCAACACCCTCAGGCTCCGCACCCTCAGGCTCAGCACCCCCAGGCTCCGCACCCCCACGCTCAGCACCCCCAGGCTCCGCACCCCCAGGCTCCGCACCCCCAGACTCCGCACCCCCAGACTCAGCACCCGCAGGCCCAGCACCCCCAGACTCAGCACCCCCAGACCCGGCACCCGCAGGCTCAGCACCCCTAGCAGCACCAGAGTCAACAACTACCTCGACAGGCTCGACTGCGTCTACCCGGGACACACCTGACGATGCAGGACCCTGAGGGGGGAGAGGGACTACCAGAGGGGGACCTGGTGCAAGGAAGAGCGGCGAGGGGGGAAGGGGCGCAGTGCGGTAGGGGAAGAGACGGTAGTAGGGAGCCGACTCGTCAAAGGTGACGTCCTGGGAGGACAGAACACGGCGCGAGGTGGGGTGGTAAAACTGCCAACCAGGCGCGTCAGGGGGGAAGCCAAGGAAGACGCAGGGAACAGCACAGGGGGACAGCTTGTCCGCAGACAAGTCGCGGACAAACGCCCGAGATCCCCAGACGCGAAACGCAGACGCATCGCCAACCTTCCCCGTCTACCGCAAGGTGGGGGAGGTCTCTAGCAAGGAGACTCGGGGCTGAAGGTTGATCTGATGCGCCGCGTACTGAACCGCGAACGGCCACAGAAAATGGGGAGCAGCCGCATGGATCATGGACGTACGAGCGACGTCCATGACCATGCCAATGCGGCGCTCAGCAATCCCATTTTGCTGTGGAGAGGCCGGAAGCATGTACGTCTGACGGATGCCCTGTGCACTACAGAAGGCTCCCAGAAGGCCGGAGGAAAACTCTCCGCCTCTGTCAGAGTGCAGACGCAGAACACGAATGTCCGAGCCAAAGCTCCTCCTGAGCTGGAGACGAGCTGCGCGGATCCAGTCGATCAACACCCCAGTGACCTCACCCTTGCTGCGCAAGGGGATCACCGTGGTGTAACGCGAGTAGTCGTCAACCACCAATCGGAAGTAACGCTCGTGACCCTGGCCACGGACGCGGGCGGGGCTTCACACGTCGATGTGAAGAGTTTGCAGCGGAGCCTCTGTCGGAGGAAACTCAGAGGAGTGAGGAGCGGCGCGCTGCCGCCCCTCGACGCAAGGAACGCAGGTAGGGGCAGGCCCCGGAGGAAGAGGAGGGAGGGACCGGGGGAGACCAGAGACAAGGTAATGGGAGGCCATGCCTCGTAGACGAGGCAAGGAGGGGTGACCAAGGCGGTGGTGCCATAGGAGAGTGTGGTGGGACAGGAGACGACACGAGCAGGGAGCAGACTCAGGGCCAGACCTGGACGCTGCAGCAAACACCTGACCCGACGCAGCTACCTGACCAGACTCAGCAGCCTGAGAAGACCCAGTGGTCAGTGTGTACAGGCTCGACCCCGGCTGACGGGTAAACGTAGCCAAGTGTCGGCCCGTCCGAGCACACGTACAGTGGGTCACCCGCTGACTCGCAGGAGTGAAGTGGTCAACCCCTCCATCCTGTAGTTTAGCTCCACTCACCAAGTTCGTGGAGAACGAGGGGAGGTAGAGACCTGACAGGGTACCAGAGGGGGCAGCCGGACACGGTAAGACAGTGGAGAAGTGGGCAAGGACAGGACCCCCAGAGGGGTCCGCCAGAGAGACTGCAACTGGCCGACTAAGCGGTGTAAGTGTGGTGCGGTCTCGGAAGAAGGAGCGGGAAGCACCCGAGTCAAGGGTGAATGTGTGTACGGCCTGAGCCGACGTGGTACCTCAGAGAGCAGACTCACCAGCACCTGAGGTCACAGACGCACTAGCACCTAGAGCAGCAGCCTCACCGGCACCTGGGGCAGCAGACGCACTAGTACCTAGAGCAGCAGCCTCACCAGCACCTAGAGTAGCAACCTCAATGCCCGGGTCAGGCGGAAAACACAGGTAGCAGTCACCCTCATCACTAGTAGACATAGCGTACATGGCAGCAAGAATAGCATCATAATCCAGATCAAAGATCGCAACCCCCGACCTAAGCAGCTCGCCCCAGCGGGGGATCTCAGTGGCGTCAGGGAACTGGAGACGCCAAGCGTCCGTCAGGCGGCCGAAGCAGCGCTGGTTGGTGTGCGGGCCACCGCACGGCTCACCAGTGCGGTCGCCGGTACGCAGCACGTAGGCACAAGGACCAGCACCCCCACCCCGTTGACAAGCAGCGTACCACTCACAAAGCTGCTGGGGGGGCCGGGTCTGACGAGTGCGCTGCTGCTACTGGCGCTGACCACCACCGAAGCCACCCCGCTGCACCGAGCCACCCCTACCAGCTCCACCTCCACCGCCGCCACCTCCGCCATCGCCGCCTCCGCCACCCCCTCCGCTCCCACCGCCACCGCCACCGAGGCCCCCACCCCCGCCACCACTCCCGCCGCCACCCCCACTCCCTCCGCCGCCTCCACCGCCACCTCCACCACCCTCGCCAGCCCCTCCATCGCTCTTGCCCCCCTTGCCCTTGCCGGTGCGGCGTCTACCGCTAGGAGCAAACGCAGCGCTGACCGACTCGGTGCCAACGAAGTCGACGGCAGCAGCAAAGGCAACAGAGGGCAGAAGGGGGGAGGGGGAGCGCCCCTCAAAGAAGGGGGCACGAGGGTCACCACAAGAGGCTCCTACAGCGACTATACTCTTCTCAGCTGCTAGGAGGCACTCCTCGAGAAGGTCAACGGTAAGTGTGGTGGGGCAAACAGAGAGGAAGTGGTCCCTGACTGGACGAAGGGAGTCAAGGAGCCGGGTGACTATGTAGTAGAGGGTGATGTACATGGGGGGGGGGGTTCTTGGCGCAAAACTCAGCAGGAAGCGCAACGCGGTAGCGGGTGTCACTAGTGCAAAGGTGCGTAATGAGGTCAGCGACTGTGGGAAAGGTGGCTAGGTCAGGGAACAGGTACGGCAGCATGAGGCGGCTAAGAGCAGCAGTGGCAGGGGAAGAGTAGCGTGCAATGACAGCGTCGTACAAGGTCTTAGCACTCTTGTACTGACTAAAGTGCGCGCGCTCAGTGGACGGCAAGTGACTACACATAGAAAGACGGGCAGCAGCATCGCGTGTGGCCCACTGTGAGCGAACAGTGCTGTCAGCATCGGCAGCAGGGGCAGGAGAGGCGCCAGACGTGAGATCGAACAGTGAGAGACCGTCTTTCCTATCGCACTGTAGGAAGAGCTGCAGATCATCAACCCAGACCTCAAAGTCAACAGCCCGACCCTCAGCATCAAAGACAAGGACGCTAGGGGTAGCCATGACAGCAGTGGCAGCAGTAACAGCAGTGGCAATAGGAGCAGTAGTGGCAGCAGTGACAGCGCAGTGCGGCGACACTCTTACCAGGGCAGAGAGCCGCAAGTGGTGGGGCAGGGCCGAGGCGCACCGGCAGGGACGGGCCGAGGCGCGCAGGTAGGGCCGAGGCGCACCAGCAGAGGCGGGCCGAGGCGCGCCGGTAGTGCCGAGGCGCACCGGCGGCTGCAGTCAAAGGCGGCGGTGGCTGCGGCCCCGAGGGAGGTGGCGGCGGCTGCTGCTGGTGACGGCTGCGGCAGCTGCGGCTTCTGCTACAGGGACGGTGGCGGCTGCTGCTGCAGGGACGGTGGCGGCTGCTGCTGCAGGGACGGCGGCGGCTATTGCTGCAGGGACGGCGGTGGCCGCTGCTGTAAGGACTGCGGCGGCTGCTGCTGCAGGGGCGGCGACGGCGGGCCACGAAGGGCGGCGACAGGGCCGCGAGAGGCCGCGAGGTGCCGCGAAGGGCGGCGAGAGGGGGGGGGGGCGACGGGCGGCGCGAGGGGCCGTAAGGGGCCGTAAGGGCGCCGCGAGGGGCCGTAAGGGGCCGCGTGAGGGGCCGTAAGGGCGGCGCGAGGGGCCGTAAGGGGCCGCTAAGGGCGGCACGAGGGGCCGTAAGGGGCCGCGCGAGGGGCCGTAAGGGCGGCGCGAGTGGCCGTAAGGGGCCGCTAAGGGCGGCGCGAGGGGCCGACGGGCGGCGCGAGGGGCCGTAAGGGCGGCGCGAGGGGCCGTAAGGGCGGCGCGAGGGGCCGTAAAGGCGGCGCGAGGGGCCGTAAGGGCGGCGCGAGGGGCCGTGAGAGGGGTTGCTAAGGGCGACGCGAAGGGGCCGGGAGAGGGCGCGATGGTAGGGAGGGCATACGGGGCGCGACTCGGGCAGGAGCGAAGCACGCTCCGGGCAGGAAAAAAAATTGTGGTGGGCCCTAGGAAGCGTTCCCACTAGGGAACCTGCTTTGATACCATGAGAAGAAACGAGGAATGATTGACTAGTGCAAGGGTTGGGTACAAGTACAAACCCTATAAATATTGTACCCCATATGTGCAACCCCACTACAGCCTATATAAGCTAAGTCATATAAGTCTGACAAAAGCTCACACTTGGAACCTTTCGTCAGCAGCCGGTGCTCGTCTAAGATTTTAAGTACCGCTTCTAGATCTGTGAAGTGCTGCTGCTTATCGCGACTGTAGACTAGGATATTGTCGGGGTAAACTATCACGCATTTATCTAAATGTGGCCTAAATGTCTCGTTCATGGTCATCTAAAATGTCACCGGTGCGTTGGTCAGCCCGAATGGCATCACGGTGTACTCGAATGACCCGTACCTAGTCATAAAAGCTGCCTTGGCGCAGTCCAATGGTTCGACTCGAATCTGATGGTAACCTCCCCGTAAATTATTTTTGAAAAAACCTGTGCTTTTAGCAGTTGGTCTATCAGTTCGTCTGCGCAGGGAATGGGGTACCGCGACTTGAATGTCACCCTGTTCAGTGCTCTGTAATCGATGCACATGTGAAATCCTCCGTCTCGATGCTGCGAACGGTGACGAACTCAGTCGGATGAACTTCTTCTCTAACAGGTAATCTAATTGCTTCCTCAATTCGTCGAGCTCGGGTTGTGTTAGTCTGAACTGTCGCTGTACGGTTGGGTGTGCCCCCGGTTCTAGCTCTATTCGGTGGTCGTGTGCTCGATGAGGTGGCAGTCCTTCCGGTAAGTGATCGGGAAAAATCCCCGAGTACCGTTTCAACAATTCTTGTAGTTTGGGCGGTACTGCTGCCAGGAGTTTCTGAAAATCGCTCGGCTACTCTGCTTCTCCTACTACTGCGATGTCCACTGTGTACACGTCAGCTCCAGCGGCGACGGCCCGTTTCATTGTGATGGCGTTGACGTGGATCATTGAAGACTCAGGCGACAGCCAGCGAGGTAGCTCAACCCAGTACCACTACTTCGCACAGTGCAGCTACCTGTCGTCCAGTCAATTCGCGGGTTCTACCGTCGCAGCCAATCACATCCTAGTAAAATGTTGTGCCCATCCAATGTCGTCACGAGCATTTCTTATGTAAACCTGAAGTTCCCCCCGCAGGGGACCTTAACTCTCTCCACCTTCTCCCGTATGGCCAGTGGTGTGCCGTCAACTAATCGTGCATCAACCCTCGGTAAACACCGGCTAAGTGACAGTTGCAGTTTCCGTGCGATCGTGGTATTGACTAGACTATGACTTGGTCCCCCGTCGATAAAAATCTTCACTTCTGCTCTCCCTGTATCTTCTCGTAGATCAGTACTGGGCAATCCGTTGGTGTACCCTCCTTATTCGTCCGAGCCCGATCGATGGCGTGAATCGGTACTGTGACTCGGTAAGGGTTGGTGGGGTTGGGCGAGCAGGTAGTGTCGTCAGTAGTTGGCCCAATTCCTACAGACTGCTGGCGTTTCCCTGCCTTGGACACTCCCTCCCCTGCTCTACTCCGCGGCGTCTCAATTCCTCTGGGCACTCACTCTTGCGATGGCCCGGCCTATTGCAAGCAAAGCAGCGCCCCTTAAACGGCGCGGCAGCTGCATTTGTTGCAACGGCATGTACGGTGTCATGCTCGATCGGTCACCGAAGCCGATGTCCGTAGTAGGACCCCGGTCTCGGACGACGTAGAATGTCGATTTTCTCGACAAGCGCGAGAATCTCGTTGAAGTTCGAGAGTCCGCGTAGCATGATTTCGTGCAAGATGTCTGGCTTCAGCCCTCCGACGTAACGGTCTACCCGCTCCGCTTCGTGCATGTAGCCGACTTGCTCGCATAATGCGAGAAAACCACTCGTATAGTCTTGAACCGATCCGAGCTACTACCAAGTACGTAGTCTCTGACGCGCCAAAATAAAAGCAGCGATCGGCTCGAAGCGCGCCCGAAGCCCTGCGCACCACGCGTCACACGTGCTGTACTGGGCGGTTTCGCAGAATGAACTCCAGGTAACGGCTGGGCCCGTGGGCCCTTCCTCTTGCGACAGTGGCTCGTAGGCGTATGGTGACGTCACGATGACTCACCACCTAACCATGGCGGGGCCCCTCAGTAGCGAGACGGCGTATCGGATCTTCGCCGCGTCCGACTCGACGTAGTTCGCGTCAAAAAGGACGTTCATCGTAAAGACCTACGATTGAACCATCGGACCTCCACGCTGGCTCGGGTCGAAACAGGGCGAGCGTTGCGGCTTGAGTGAGAATGGTGCCATGATGGCGTGGTCGCCACTTGTCGCCGCAAATTCCACGTGCCGACGGGCTTCACGAGGCTCCTGCGGGCTTGGCGCGGCCCTGTTCCTCTCCATGCCAGGCATTGATTGAGCGGCGCCATCACTGGCTGTGCCTGAGCGTTGTCCCACGCTGTCGTTTTGTGTCGGTGTGCCTGATGAAACGATGATGGGCTCCTCCGATTGTGTGGGTGCATATGCAGGTGCGTGTGGTGGCGCTGGAGCATTCACCGTGAATTGCTGACGAGCGGAGTCGCGTTCCGCCGTGAGTGTCGCAATTTCGAGCGCCGAGTCTTCGATTTGGCGCATGAGACGGTTGAGTTGCTCCTGTGACAGTGTCACGAGAGTGAATTCGGCCATGACGGGGGTGTCGAGCAAGCTCAGCGAAAACCTCTGTCGTGGCCGTGCGTGCTTACGAGAGAGCACTACGAGCGGCGGTGCTTGTTTCGCTGAGAGATGTCTAACCCCCCCCCCCCCCCCCCCCCCCCCCCCCCCCACCCCCCTAGTGAGAGTACGACGGCTTATGCCAGATACGCTTGCTTGCCTTGATTTTATTACGCTATTTCTAGCATAGGATAATTATATGCATGCATGAATTGCTTGATTTCCTAGTCTAGGTGCTTTCCTAGGTTATATTATAGTTATAGCACCGAGCTAGGTTGCGTGCACCGAATTCTGGCTTTTCGGTTGGCACCGAATTGCCTTCTACCGAATTCTGGAAGGGTCTGTTCGGGACGCTCCACGACCCTCGAAACCTTCGCGTAACACCTAGTTACTGCCCCTGGTGTCGACCCTATATAGCCTCGAGTTGTACCCAGGTAATCATTCAATTACAATTCTCTTTTCTGAGCTCGATCCTAGATCCTCACACTTGGTAATCAGAGCTTGTTTACACGCGAAGTTTTCGACCGCTAAAACCTAGCTTTTAAAACCGCGTGAGCGACGACGGAAAGCGCCGATTTCAGGTACGTAAACCAGTTCCGCGATATTTTCTTACGTCCCCCTCGAACCGGTTTTCGAACACTCCTCAGGTCCAGTTGGAATTTTGAGTTGAATTTTCGACCGTCGGATCGATTCGAATCTCAACGGCCCTGAGGATTTCGCCCAAAAAAGTTGGAATTTGAAGTGTCGGATCAAATTTCTTCTCAACGGCCGAGATCGGATGCGAATATCATTTAAGGGAGAGTTACAGGCCCCGATGCCGCCTCACCCGGCCCCGCCGCCGCTCCACCCGGCCCCGCCGCTCCACCTGGCCCCGTCGCCGCCCCATGCGGCCCCGCCGTCACCACCGAGCACCCGGCGCCGCGGAGCTGCTGCCGAGCCGCCCGAGCCACCCGAGCCGCCCGAGCCGCACGAGCCGCCTCGCCACCTGAGCCGCCTGAGCCGCCCGAGCCGCCGGGTCGCCGAGCTGCCGAGCCGCCGTACAGCCGAGCCGCCCGAGCCGCTAGTGTTGCCGCGTCGCCGAGCCGCCCGCATCGACGAGCCGTAGTTGCTGCCGAGCCGCCGTACCGCCCGAGCTTGCCGAGCCGCCCGCACCGCCGAGCCGCCCGAGCCGCCCTGTCCGGTAAGAGCAGCGCCTCTGTCACTGCACTGCCCTTACCCTACTGTTTGTGCTGCTAGTCTACTGCTGTCATGGCTACCCCTAGTGTCCTCGCTTTTGACGCTGAGGGTCGGGCCATTGACTTTGACGTCTGGATAGATGACCAGCAGCTTTTCCTACAGTGCGATAGGGCAGACGGTCTCTCCCTCTTTGACCTCACTTCTGGTGCCTCTCCTGCCCCTGCTGCTGATGCTGATGCCACTGTTTGCTCACAGTGGGACACATGCGATGCTGCTGCACGTCTTGCTGTGCGTCGCCACCTCCCTACCTAAGAGCGTGCGCACTTTAGCCAGTACAAGAGTGCTCAGACCTTGTACGACGCTGTAGTTGCACGCTACTCCTCCCCTGCCACTGCTGCACTGAGCCGCCTCATGCTACCGTACCTCTTCCCTGATCTTGCTGCCTTTCCCACAGTCATTGACCTCATTACACACCTCCGCACTAGTGACACTCGCTACCGCGCTGCGCTTCCTGCTGAGTTCTGCGCCAAGAACCCCCCCCCCATGTACATCACCCTCTACTACATAGTCACCCGGCTCCCTGACTCTCTCCGCGTAGTCAGGGACCACTTCCTCTCAGTTTGCCCCACCACTCTCACCGTTGACCTCCTCGAGAAGGCCCTCCTAGCAGCAGAGAAGAGCATAGTCGCTGTAGGAGCCTCTCGTGGGGACCCTCGCACCCCCGTCTTTGAGGGGTGTTCTCTCTTCCCCCTATTGCCCTCTGTTGCTTCTGCTGCTTTGGCCGACCTCGTTGGTTTCCAGTCGGTCGGCGCTGCGTCTGCCCCTTCGGGGAAGCGCCGCACAGGCAAGGGCAAGGGGGGCAAGGGCACTGGAGGAGCTGGCGAGGGCGGTGGAGGTGGCGGTGGAGGGGGTGGGGGTGGTGGTGGGAGTGGTGGCGGGGGTGGAAGTGTCGGTGGCGGTAGTGGAGGCGGAGGCGGCGGTGGCGGTGGGAGCGGGGTTGGCGGAGGTGGCGGCGGAGGAGGAGGCGGCGGCGGAGGAGACGGAGCTGGTCGGGGTGGCGCTGCGCAGAGGGTCGGCTCCGGTGGTGGTCAGCACCACCAGCAGCAGCAGCACCAGCGCACTCGTGACCACCCCCCCCCCTCAGCAGCTCCGTGAGTGGTACGATGCACGCCAGCGGGGTGGGGGTACTGGTCCGTGCACCTACGTCCTACGCACCGGCGACCGCGCGGGTGAGCAGTGCGGCGGTGCGCACTTCAGCCAGCGCTGCTTTGGCCGCCTTACGGACACTTGGCGTCGCCAGTTCCCTGAGGCCACTGAGATCCCTCGTTGGGGCAAGTTGTCTAGGGCGGGAGTAGCTATCTTTGACCTTGACTTTGATGCTATTCTTGCTGCCATGTATGTTGTGACTATTAGTGATGAGGGTGACTATTACCGGTGTTGAGACTGCTGCTCTAGGTACTGGTGAGGCTGCTTCTCTAGGTGCTAGCGAGGCTAGTGCTCTAGGTACTAGTGCGTCTGCTTCCTCAGGTGCTGGTGAGTCTGCTCTCTCAAGTACTGCGCCGGCTTCGGCCTCCCTCACCTTCACCCTTGACTCGAGGGCTTCTCGCTCCTTCTTTCGAGACCGCACCACACTCACGCCGCTTGGTCGGCCAGTTGCAGTCTCTCTGGCAGACCCCTCTGGGGGTCCTGTCCTTGCTCACTTCTCCACTGTCCTCCCCTGTCCGGCGGCTCCCTCTGGCACCCTGTCTGGTCTTTACCTCCCCTCGTTCTCTACGAACTTGGTGAGTGGTGCTGACCTACAGGATGGGGGAGTGCACCACTTCACTCCTGCGAGCCAGCGGGTGACGCAGTGCACGGACGCTCGGACGGGCCGACACTTGGCCACGTTTACAAGTCGACCGAGGTCGAGCCTGTACACACTCACCACTGAGTCTCCTCCAGTCACTGCGTCTGGTCAGGTAGCTGCGTCGGATCAGGTGTTTGGTGCAGCGTCCAGGTCTGGTCCTGAGTCTGCCCCCTGCTCGTATCGCCTCTTGTCTCACGAGACTCTCCTTTGGCACCACCGCCTTGGTCACCCCTCCCTGCCTCGTCTCCGAGGCATGGCGTCTCGTGTCCTTGTCTCGGGTCTGGCCGGTCCCTCCCTCCCCTTCCCCCGGGGCCTGCCCCAGCCTGCGTCCCCTGCGTCGAGGGGTGGCAGCGTGCTGCCCCTCACGCCTCCCAGTTTCCTCCGACAGAGGCCCTGCTGCAGACGCTTCACATGTACGTGTGGGGCCCAGCCCGTGTCCGTGGAAAGGGTCACAAGCGCTACTTCCTGGTGGTGGTTGACGACTACTCACGTTACAACACAGTCTTCCCCTTGCGCAGCAAGGGTGATGTCACTGAGGTGCTGATCGACTGGAGTTGGGCCTGCTCGTGTCGCGTCTGGCGGTACTGTGCCTGGAGGTTCTCCGGGTGCTTCGTCTCGACAGGAGCCCCTCTCTCCATAGGAGCTGCGGGAGTGGTTTGCCCGGTGCTGGAGTCGTGCTGCTGGAGCTGGAGGTTCTTCGGCTACTGAGGGTGCTACTGTCGCGTGTCCCGGAGGTGCTCGTACTGGGAGTACTGGAGCTGCTGGGCCTGCGAGTACGCCTGGAGCTGGAGCTGCTGAGGGTGTTGCTGATGGGGGCGCTGAGACTACTGCTGGCGGTCCTACTTGGGGTACTACTGGTGCTGCTGGAGGTCCTGGAGCTACAAGAGCTGCTAGGGGTACTGGAGCTGGGGGTGCTGCTGGCGCTGGTGCTACCACTGGGGGTACTGGTGCTGTCCCTGCTGTGTCTGGAGTCGCCGCGCGGCCTCGAACGTACTTCGTTCCACTCCTTCAGCAGGTTCTTGGTCTCCCGCCTTCTACTAGTCCTCCTCCTCCCTTAGAGTGTCCACAGCCTGTCCCGTCACAGTTACAGCTACAGCCCGCCTCCCCTCTGCCTGCACCTTCTCCCTACACTGGTCCTACTGGAGGTCTTGCATAGCGTCGTGAGCCTGCGTCTCGCCCTGCGTCGCTTGTCCGTCCTGCTCGCGCTAATGGTCGTGGTTCGCGTCAGCGTCCTCCTCCTGTCCCTGGCACGCACCGGATGTCTCTGCGTCCGTCCACTGCTCCTCTGCGTGCCCCTTTGCCTTCTCCTCCTGAGTCCTCTCTTCCTGCTCTTGCCGACCCGGAGTCAGACTCTCTTCGTGCTGCCAGTCCTACTGTCACGCGTCTCCTTGCTACTGTCATCACTGACCCTTCCTTTTTAGTCCACTGCCACGTCTGCCCTAGTTGCTGAGCTCGTCGACTTTGCTGCTCGCTGTCGTCTAGACTACACTACTAGTCTTGTCGCTGAGTCTGAGTCTGTCTGTCCTCCGTCCGTCGGGGTTGAGTGTGCCCTTGGCACGGACGTCCTTGAGGACAGGCATGAGGAGTTCCAGTGCTTTGCTTCTGCTTCACCTCATCTCGTGTCCATGCTGCTGGCCCCTAAGGGAGACCCGGATGCACTTGACATCCCGACTCCGCGCTCTTACGCAGAGGCGATAGAGGGTCCCTACTCCTCTCAGTGGCAGGCAGCTATGGACACAGAGATGGCCCTACATTGACGAGGTTCCCCCGCCTAGGGCGAACATCGTCAGTGGCATGTGGATTTTCAGGGTGAAGCGGCCGCCGGGTTCTCCGCCTGTCTTCAAGGCGCGTTACCTGGCTCGTGGCTTCAGTCAGCGGCAGGGAGTTGACTACTTTCAGACCTTCTCTCCCACCCCGAAGATGACCACTCTTTGGGTACTGCTGCTCATAGCTGCTCACCGTGATTACGAGCTGCACTCTCTTGACTTCAGCACTGCTTTCTTGCAGGGCAGCCTGCACGAGGAGATCTGGCTGCGTCGCCCACCTGGATTCACTGGGTCTTTTCCTCCTGGCACCCAGTGGAGCCTCTGGCGGCCAGTCTACGGTCTCCGCCAGGCACCGCGTGAGTGGCACGACACACTGAGGACTACGTTTGCGGCTCTTGGGTTTGCTCCCTCTACTGCCGACCCGTCGCTGTTTCTGCGCACCGACACCTCGCTGCCGCCGTTCTACATCCTCGTGTACGTCGAAGACTTGGTCTTTGCCACAGCTGACACTACTGGACTCGCCCACGTGAAGTCCGAGCTGCAGAAGAGACACACGTGCACAGACCTGGGTGAACTGCGTAGCTACCTTGGCTTGCAGATCACCCGGGACAGAGCACGCCGCACCATTACCCTGACTCTATCACACATGGTGCTGCAGGTCCTTCAGCGCTTCGGCTTCACATACTCCTCGCCTCAGGCCACTCCTCTGCCTACTCTCCACTCGCTCTCAGCTCCGCCTTCGGATGAGTCCGTAGAGTCGAGTGGCCCGTACCCAGAGCTTGTTGGCTACCTCATGTACCTGATGACCTGCACACGACCTGACCTTGTATACCCTCTTAGCATTCTCGCACGCTATGTTGCTCCTGGGAGACACAGACCGGAGCACATGGCTGCATCGAAGAGGGTGTTATGCTACTTGTGCAGTACGTCGGGCATGGGGCTTGTGCTTGGAGGGCGGAGTCCGGTGGTCCTCACTGGTCACGCAGACGCCTCTTGGGCTGACGACCAGGCTACTCAACGGTCGTCACAGGGTTACACCTTCAGCCTTGGCTCCGGCTGAGTTTCGTGGCGGGCTACCCGCTCGTCCTCTGTTCTCGGCTCCAGTTGTGAGACTGAGATCTACGCAGGAGCCATGGCTGCACAGAAGCTTCGCTGGCTCACCTACCTGCTGACTGACCTCGGAGAGCCGCTTGTTCTCCTCCAGTACTGTACGTAGACAACAAGGCCATGCTGGCCTTGTGTCGAGAGCAGAGACTGGAACACAGAACAAAGCACATTGCTCTCCGCTTCTTCCTTGCTCGTGAGCTACATCAGCGTGGTCAGCTGCGGCTTGCGTACGTGGCCTCTGAGGCCAACACTGCTGATATCTTCACCAAGGCACTTGCGCCTTGTGATCATCAGCGCTTCTGTACTTAGCTGGGTCTTGTGCCTACCTTGCCTCACTTGCTCACCCCTTGACCTTGTTTGTACTGTTACATATATATATACACCTGCTCTTGCTTGTCTAGCCTTATATATATATGTAATCCTGCACGTGAACTGGCCATGTGGCCTTGAACTTGTGCTCGGAATGTGTGGTGACTTTGTGATCCACCCTGAGCTTGCTTTGCTTTGCTTTGCTTGAATGGTCTTGTGACCCCTTGTTCTCCCCCACTTTGCCTATGGGGGTGTGTCAGATTTATGACATAGCTACTGTAGGCTATAGTGGGGTAGCTCATATGGGGTACAGATTTCTAGGGTTTGTACTTGTACCCAACTTTCACTTAGTCATTTCATTCCCGTTTCTTCTCATAACATAGTACACGCAGCAGATGGAGAGCCTCTTGAACCGAATTACCAACGTGACCGAAGGGGAAAAAATCCAAGCGTATACTGAGGGGCTACAGATGAAAGTCCACCAACAAGTGATTGCCGCGATCAACAACTACCGCGGCAGAGAGATTCGATGCGTTGATGCGAGATCAGCCCGAAACACGACGACGCGTGCTGAACAGATCATTCGGCACGGAGCAATCGGCACCACCCACGACCGCCGACCCGATGGATATCGACAAGATCGACGCGAAGCAGCGGCCGACAAAATATGAGAACTGCGAATTTTGTGGCGCAGCAGGACATCGATTCTTGGCGTGTTTGAAAATGAAGAAGGCATGAGCAGAGCTGAAGGGCAACAACATTGCGGCACCCCCGAAGTCAAAAGACACGGCGACTTCGGAGCGGGTGAAAAAAGGAGGACACGATGGCGCGAATTTAAAACGCCACGACCGGCCGGCAACAGGGGAAATCGCCGAGACAAATGGAGGCTCCGCGAAACAAGACTCTGCACCGACCGGGAAACTCCAGCCGAACACCCTCGAGAGTAAGAATATTTCCTCTCGAGGTATTCAAGCCTTTGAGAAATTCAGGGGAGATTTCAAGGCCAAGAAAAAGCCTTCAGATATTATTCAGGTACCTGAGAAGTTGGGCAAACCACTCCGGAGCGTTGAAAAGGGTCATGCGTTCCAAGGAGTTAATATTCTCTCCCCGCACCACAGTGTTAGGCTCCCAATTGCCCATAGGTGAAGCCTACACAGCTGCAAATGCTTAGGGGAAGGTTCCAAGCCCAGACGAAGCTCAATCGGCCTCTGATAAATCCTTTTAACCCAACTCAGTTGAAAAGTGATATGGAGTCAGCAGCTTCGAGCGTAGGACCGAGAAATGATCTATTCGACGTACCCTACGACCCTATAAGCGAGACCATCTACGGTTACACGGAGCAGCAACAACCACTACTACTCGAGGTGATCTGCAACGGGCGACGCCTCCCGGCACTGGTGGACAGTGGTGCGTCCCACTCGGTGTGCGACCACGGGGCATTGGAAAATATTGGACAACCTTCGGAGGAGACCAAGTTCACAGCAACGATGGTGGACGGTACGAAACTTCCCATCCACGGCGAAGCATCACTGCAGCTGCACATAGGGGCGCTGAGGTGGAAGCCGACATTGCTGATCACGAACATCAAGGGTTCAGATTTCATCTTGGGGCTGCGGAGATACACTCTACAACGGTTGTGAGCTGGACTACAGGGCTGGCACGAACTACTAAAGGTGATCGTAGCTTTGCTTGGTTCCTTAGTGCTTGCACATTCACGAGAGAAATTGGCAAGAGTTTCCACTAGCAAAGTTAAGAATCCAGAACAATACAAGAAGCAATGACAACAATGACTACACCAGGCACCTAGCAACCCTGCAGCTAGCCTGGTCGACCGCCAGCGCAGCTCGGCCGACCGCCTGCCAGCATTGCGTAGAGGAGCCGCGCCAGCACTGCAGAAGGGCGACCTGCCAACAAAGCAGGTCGACGGCGTGCCCCGTAGAACACAGCAGTGCGCGCGCTCGCAGGTGTGCGCAGACGATTGGCCCGACTTGCCTCGTTGGGCATCCGTCGGCTGTTGTCTGCGCCTGACGAGCCACATCAACTTCGGGATACCAGTCCGAAGTCGCCTGCGCCATCACGATCTTGACGACGTTCGCGAGCCTTCGCAGAACTCGTCGAGCAGGTTACTCGGTCGACCTGGTCGACCCCTGGTGCTCTGGTCGACCCCCAAGTGCCTCCGGTCAACCACTGGGTCCCTCTAGTCGACCACCAGGCGCTCCTGGTCGACCACAACTCCCGTCGAGCTACCCTCTGGTCGACGGACCCCTTCCGTCGACCAGAACTGCTCTGTCGACCTCCCGGTCGAACTGTAGGTCGACGGACTGCTTCGTCGACCTCCCTGACGGCCCACCCGTCGCACAGACCAGTCAGTTGCAGCTGTCGAGCTCCTTGGTTGACAGCAACACCACAGCGGTCCGCTACAGCTCGACGTAGCCTGTCGAGCAGCTATCCCACTGTGAACAGTCGGCTGCTACTCCCGTGCATCCGACCAAGTCGTCGGCGTTCCCCAAGCAAGGGCGGGGCCAACACTCCATTCCTGTTAACACTCCCCTGCCGCACTCACGCTTGGGCCTCCAGCCCACACGGCAGTACTCCACGGAGAAAACTTGTCCTCGGCGTGCACCCCACACACAGCACGCCGTCACCGCACCAGCCGTGCAGAAGGGCACGGCACCTACTGCTGCACCTCGTCGTCGTCGTCGCCGATGTCGACCAGGCGAACTTGGCCGATGGCGACAGAGCACCGGTTGAAAGCCGGAAAATGCAGCGCCTTCGTCAGGAAGTCCGCCGGCTGCTCGGTGGTAGGGATGTAGTTCAGCACAAATTTCCCGCGCCTCACCATGTGCTGAAGCCAGGCGTAGCGTCGCTCCATGTGCTTGAGGTTGCCCGTCAGCCCCAAGCCCTCAGCGACCGTGATTGCCGACTTGTTGTCGACGCGGAGGATGGTCGGCTTCCCAGCGTCGAGCAGCTTGAATTCCGCAAGGAGGAAGCGAAGTCGACGCCCCTCTTTGCCGGCGTCCGTTGCCGCCACGTACTCCGACTCGGTCGATGACAATGTCGCACACTTGATGCGCGAGCTCGACCAGGAGACTGCGGCCCCTCCGTAGACGAACACGTAGCCTCCCGTGCTCGTCCGGTTCTGCTTGTCGCCCGCGTCGTCGGCATCGACGTAGCCGATCAGCTCCAACGATTCTGGTCCACCGCCAAACTCCTGGGCAATGTCGCGGGTGTCGGCGAGGTAGGCGAGACAGCGGTCGACCTCGCGCCAATGCTGGTCGCTCCTCACCGTGAGGCCGCTCCCCAGCTTGCTGCAGGCGAACGCGATGTCCGGCCTGGTCGTCGTCGCCGCAAACTGCAGCGAGCCGACCTTCTGCCGGTACTCCTCCTCCTCGCGCTCTTGAGCCTCCTCGTCGTCGAACGTCAGCTGAGCGTAGGCGTCAACCGAGACTGGCGTCTTCAGGACTCGACCGCCCTACTCCTCGTCGATGAAGCGCCTGCGCAGCTTGTCGGCGTAGCCCTGCTGGTGCAGCCACAGCTTCCTGGCCGGCCTGTCGTGCAAGATCTCCAGCCCAAGGTACTTCACCACTGGTGAGATCTCACGTAGCTCGAAGGCGGCCTCCAGCAGCTCTTTCAGCTCCTTCAGCATCGCAGTGCTTCTGCTAGTGGCAAGCAGGTCGTCAACGTAGACCAGCACCCAGCAGGTCACTCCGTCGTCTCCGACCTTGAAGTAGAGTGCCTCGTCGACCTGGCTCTTCTTCGAGCCAGCGCCCAGCAGCACACCGTCGAGAGCCCTGTACCACAGCAGCGGCGACTGCTTCAGCCCGTAGAGGCTCTTCAGCAGCTTACACACCCGGCCGGTCCCATAGTTGAAATAGTCCGGCTGGTACATGTAGAGCACCCTGTCAAGCTTGCTCTGCAGGAAAGCATTCTTCATGTCGAGCTGCATTAGGTTGAGATCGAGGACGGCGGCTATGCTGAGGAAGATCCTCAGCGTGACGTAGTTACTCACCGGGGAGTACGTCTCGTCGTAGTCAGCGCCGTACACCTGCATGAAGCCCTTCACGACTAGCCTCGCCTTTTCGCGCTCGACGGTGTCGTCGATGCGGTACTTGGTCGTCAGCACCCATCGGTTCTTCATGATGTTCACCCCGCGTGGGCGTTCGACCAGCTCCCAAGTCCCCATAGCGATGAGGCTACGGATTTCTTCTTCCATGGCGGTCTTCACCGCCTCGCCCTTCCAGCTCGACAGCGCCTCCTTCACCGTCATCGTGGCGATGTCCCAGCGGTGTTCGGGGTCGGCATGCACGTCAGGGTCGCGCTCCAGCAGGTCTTCATCCTCCTCGGCATCATCGTACAGCAGGTCGTCGTCGACCTCGTCGTACACCGTGGTGAAGGCAGCTGGCGGTAGACAGGCATGTAAGCTCAACCGCTCCGGCGGCCGTCGAGCTCGACCTATACGTCGTAGCTCGGGCTTCGTGATCGGTACTTCCACTACATTACTGTCGGTGGACTCCTCACCCGCCGACAGCTCCCCTTTCTCATCAACTAGAACGTCGTCGACCAGCTGCTTCGACCCTTCGACCGGCTGTTCCTCTGCTGCTACCTTCGACAACTCTCCTGTCGACCGCTCCGGGTGCCGCTCCCTTGTCGAGTGTACCCCTGCCGATGCCTCTTGTTCGACCGGCTCCCCTGTCAGGTGCTCCCCTGTCGTCGACGGCTTCCCATCGTAGTCGACGAGCTTGGCGTCTTGTCATCCGCCGGCGATGCCACTAGCCGGCGCCACAGGCGACGCCTCAAGGCTCCCCTCATCGTCGGTGGCCGACACAGGTGTCGGCGCAGGCAGATCGGCGACGGGAGAGGGAGGAGCAAGAACAGGGGGAGGTAGAAGAACCTCCACAACATCTTCATCAGCAGGCTCGTCGACTTCGGCGAGCAGGGGAACCGTCGCCGTCGAGGTGTCCGTCGGCGGGTGCGCCTGCGTCCGCTCCGACGCCGGCCCATACTTCGCCTTCCACACCTCCAGCGACAGCGTCTCGTAGAAGATCACCTCGACCGACGTGACCACCTTGTTGTCGGTCAGGTCGGGCACCTCCCAGCCCTTGCTCTCCGGCGACACACCCAGGTGAAGCCCCCAACGAGCCTTCAGCGCCAGCTTCCCACCTCGTTGCTGCTCGGGAACCATGAACTGCACCATGCAGCCCCACACCCGTGCTAGCGTAAGGTCGGGCCTCTGCCCGGTCAGCAGCTGGTACGGAGTCGTTCCCGGCGGCGTCGTCGACCGCTCCAAGCAGTTGCGCACCCAGACCGCTTGTCGTAGAGCAAGGTGCCACCAGTGACGCTGCACGCCGATGTGCAGTAGCATCGTCCGCACGGACTCGACGACCGTGCGCATCTCCCGCTCAGCCATGCCATTCTGCTGCGGAGTGTAGGGGCACGTCAAGTCGTGGACGATGCCCTTCCCGTCGACGAAATCGGTGAACGCCTTCCCGAGGAATTCCCCCCCTCGATCGGAGTGAAGCGACAGAACCGACTTCTTCGTCTGTCGTTCCACAAGCACCAGCCACTTCTCGAACTCTCGCAGCACATCGCTCTTCTTAGCGACCGGCATTGCCCACACGAATCGAGTATGGCGATCCTTCAGCAGTAGGAAGTACAAGCTGCCATCCTTGGCAGCCACCCGAAATGGCCCGCACAAGTCAATGTGCACGACAGCCAGCGCCTCCGCTGCATCCAAGCCCTTGGCGGGGAAGGTGTGGCGTGCCAGTTTTCCTCCGACGCACGAGACACACGGCGGGTCTGCTCCGGTCGACGACGTGATGTCGAGCCCAGTAGCAACATCATGCTTTGCCGAGCTCTTGATCGTGTCGAGGCTGACGTGTGCGAGCCGCGCATGCATCCTGTCGGGGGCCGTCTTCGTCGTGGAGATGATCGTTCGCAGAGCCACCACCTCGGTCGACGGCGACTGCGTCGAGCAGGGGCGAAGGTCGGTGCAGAGTATCCGTCCGGTGTAGCGAGCTCAACCGAGCACCTCCCCAGTCGCGGAGATGAGCAGCATCTCATCGCCATCGCCCTGCAGCAGCACTCCGCTCTCCTTCAGCAGGCCAGCAGACAACAGGTTTGCTTGTACGCCCGGAACGTAAAGTACGTCGGGGATGAGGACCCGCTTCCCGGCCTCCCCTTGCAGAGCGACGGTTCCGCGACCCTCGACAGGCTGCAATGCCCCGTTGAACCCACGCACGTGCTTCACCCTGTCGCTCGGCCCCATCTCGACGAAGACCGACTTCGTCCCCATCAGGTGGTGGGAGCACCTGCTCTCGAGCAGCACCGCCATCGGTTTGGCCTGCACAGCCGCCGCCACTGCCTGGAAGTCCTCGCCGGCCTCCGGCGCCAGCGAGACCGTCGGCTCCACTACGCCGACCATCGAACACGACGCCTCCCCATCGCCTCGGCTCTTGCCGCTGGAGCTGTCGACGTCTTTCGTCGACGACGTCTTCTTCGACGCTTGCTTCTCCTTGCGCGGCTTCTCTACTCGACGGGGGCGACGACTGGCCGATCGTCCGCGGCCTCCCTTGTTGTCGTCCTCGTCACTGTCATCGCTGTCGGGGCACTCGAAGGAGAGATGGTCAGGGTCGCCGCAGATCCAGCACTCCCGCCGTCGACCACCACCTCGTCGACCCTTGTCCCGCGTCGACCTCTTCTCGTCGACGTCCTTCGTCGACCGCCCACCTTCGCTACCACCTCCACCTGGCTTCCCGCGCTGTGCCTGCTGATAATTCGGCTTCGTCGGCGCAGCGTAACTCGCCTGCGGAAGGAACTCCGTGGGCTGCTCTGCCTCGTGCATCGCCTCATCCTGGAGAATGTAGCTGGTGATGGAGTCCTTGTCGAGGGACTCACGCGTGCCGGGCACCATCATCATCCTCTTCATGAGATTGTAGCTACGGAGCAAGCCCTTGACGATGTGGGTGATGTAGGACGCCGTCGAGTATTCGGCGCCCGCCATTCGCATTTCAGCCAGGATCCGTCGAGCACGGTTGCAGTAATCCGTCGCCGACTCCTGCTCGCCCATCCGAATGTGAGTCATCTTCTCCTCCAGCTGCCCGATGTACAGGTCGTCCCTGACCTGGTACGTCGACATGATGAAGCGCCATGCCTGGTGACCAGCATCCAGTCGCTCTCGACAGCTCCTCAGTGCTAGCTACACCACTGGCGAGCAGCACCTCGAGATGAGCATAAAGGTGAGCACGTGAGCAGAACGAAACTCCCCGCGCGGCCCGACATCCTCCTCGGGCGGAATTGGCACGGTGCCGTCGGCGAAGCCCTTCAGCCCGGCGACCTCCAGCTGAGGTCTCGATCGACTCCCTCCAGGTGATGAGGTCCCGTCGACCTTGCAGCGGAGCGACGGCGATCCGGTACGGCGAGAACTTGAAGTAGCCATATGCCGGTGCAATCCCGCCCGCTGTCACGTGTGTTGTCACCGAGAGCCCTCCACCACTTCGTGGAGGAGAACGGCATCGAACATTGACGTCGGCACGCGAGCTCCCTGCAGCAGCCGTCGACCGCTGCACTCGCGCCTGAATTCCGTCGACACCACCGTCGACCTTGATCACTCCTCTCTGCCTCGTGCCTTCGCTGCCGCTGATTCGTGCACCACCGTCGACCTCGTCGTCAACGCCACCTTCGTTGCGCACCGGTCGAGGAGAAGCAGGACGGGAAGGGTGTTCCGACGCCCACTGCGACCGGATGCCCAACTCGGCGATCACTAAGGGGATCGTCCCGTACTCGCCATTCGCGTGGCGTCTCCTCGCGTCAGCCAAACGTGCCTCCAAAGTGTCCGCTACACCCGCATCAACTACGGGGTCGACCATGGCGACTATCGCTGCTGCCGGCCTACGAACGACTTAGTAGGTGCAAAAGTCGGCTCCTATCTGAAGGTCGCGCGTTCGATCCACGCTCACCGCACCATGCGGAGATACACTCTACAACGGTTGTGAGCTGGACTACAGGGTTGGCACAAACTACTAAAGGTGATCGTAGCTTTGCTTGGTTCCTTAGTGCTTGCACATTCATGAGAGAAATTGGCAAGAGTTTCCACTAGCAAAGTTAAGAATCCAGAACAATACAAGAAGCAATGACAACAATGACTACATCAGGCACCTAGCAACCCTGCAGCTAGCCTGGTCGACCGCCAGCGCAGCTCGGTCGACCGCCCGCCAGCATTGCGTAGAGGAGCCGCACCAGCACTGCAGAAGGGCGACCTGCCAACAAAGCAGGTCGACGGCGTGCCCCGTAGAACACAGCAGTGCGCGCGCTCGCAGGTGTGCGCAGACGATTGGCCCGATTTGCCTCGTTGGGCATCCGTCGGCTGTTGTCTGCGCCTGACGAGCCACATCGACTTCAAGATACCAGTCCGAAGTCGCCTGCGCCATCGCGATCTTGACGACGTTCGCGAGCCTTCGCAGAACTCGTCGAGCAGGTTACTCGGTCAACCTAGTCGGCCCCTGGTGCTCTGGTCAACCCCCAGGTGCCTCCGGTCGACCACTGGGTCCCTCTGGTGGACCACCAGGCGCTCCTGGTCGACCACAACTCCCGTCGAGCTACCCCCTGGTCGACGGACCCCTTCCGTCGACCAGAACTGCTCTGTCGACCTCCCGGTCGAACTGTAGGTCGACGGACTGCTTCGTCGACCTCCCTGACGGCCCACCCGTCGCACAGACCAGTCAGTTGCAGCTGTCGAGCTCCTTGGTCGACAGCAACACCACAGCGGTCCGATGTAGCTCGACGTAGCCTGTCGAGCAGCTATCCCACTATGAACAGTCGGCTGCTACTCCCGTGCATCCGACCAAGTCGTCGGCGTTCCCCAAGCGAGGGCGGGGCCAACACTCCATTCCTGTTAACAGGGGCGAGATTTCCTGAAGCGGTTCAACCCCGAGATCGACTAGGTCAGCAAGATGGCGTGCATCTACAACAACGGGAAACGAGTGGAGCTGCGAAGCTGGACGGATACAGGGAGCGTTCCTGAAACGACACTGGCACGGTTCAAACGGGATGTGAACGAGAGTAACACGGGTTACTTAGCACTGGTTATGGCAGTAGCAGAGGAGGAGAAGCCGAGTTCGGAGCTACCTGCAGCAGTGAAGGAGGTGTTTGTTGACCGTTATTTGGGATAAAGAGGCTCTAAACACACCTTTAATCGACACTAGGTAGTCCCCACGGGGTCACCTCCAAGGGTCCTTGGGTGCCTGGTAGAACCAGCCCCTATCCAAGGGTCCGTGTTTGAAGAAGGAATTCCCTAAGTGCGAAATCGATCGTGCGTTCTAGAGCGTTCCCAAACTTTGATGCGCAACATTCAACGACGGATGGGCTCGTGTGCAGAAAAGCTCTTCACGTCAATACGCTGATAGAGCAACTTTACTCGTCAAAAGTATCCAGAAAACATTTCCACTAGAAAGGATTGATCACAATCAAGCACAAGCAAGCATTTTATATTCCGTCTAACTGTTACGGGTGCAATGAATTGAAGTAGCGAGAATTGCACTAAGGTGTCAAACGAGTACAAAATGTGAGCGAAGGCATGAGCGAACATTTATACGCGAAACATGCAAAACGGTAACGCGGTGCGTGCGAGCTTGCTAGTGCTACGCTGGAGCGAGGCTCGGGTTAGTCCCGAAGCGTAGGCCGATACGGTCATGCCAGCAGTGCAAGGTTTGGCAAAACAGTGCGCGCGAAGTCGGCGAAGTTCCGTTAGCAGTAACGGGCGAACAATCGACTGTTGCTGTACGCGATGTAGTCGGCTCCGTAAGGAATGCCGAGAAAATTCCTTACACTACCCCCCCCCTTAAGGAGCCCCCTCCGCTACGCGAGTGCGTGTATATCGCGGAATCCCCGGCTCCTCAGGTACACTTGGAGGGCAGGGTGATTTTCGATGTTGCTCAGGGGCACCCAGCTATCTTCAGTTGGCGTTCGGTCTTTCCAGCGAACGAGGAATTCAATCCTCCTGATTCCCGTGGGGTGGCGGATCCGATGGCTCAGAATTTTTTCGGGCTCGATGATCGGCTCTGATGCAGGGCGAGTCATTGATTGTGGCCGGTGACGCGGCAGTTGATTTGTGGTCGGGATGTATGGGCGAAGTAGGCTGACGTGGAACGAAGGGCTGATGTACCAGTCGGTTGGCAACAGTAGGTGCGCGGTGACGGGTGTGATCATGTGACTGATTTGGAATGGTCCACAGTAGCGCGGTCGTAATTTTGGTACGTCGGGCAGTCGCAGATTTTGCGTGTCAAGCAGCACGTAATCTCCAGATTGGTACGTGACAGGACGGCGGTGGCGATCAGCGTTGCGCTTAGCGATGACGTTGGCCTTTTTTATTGCTTCGGCGGCTCTGGCGCGGGCAGCTTGCAGGATTTCGGCGAATTGTTGTGCACGTGGCGTTGGGTTGTCCGGACTCGGCGTCATGGGCACTGTGGGGTTTTGCCCATAGTTCAGGTAGAACGGGGACTGCTGCGTCGTGGCTGATGTGGCGTTGTTGTACGCGAACTCGATCAGCGGCAGCTGCTGCTCCCAGGTCGTGGGGTCGTCACACGTGGCACGAATCAACTGCTCCATCGTCTGATTCGTCCATTCCGTTTGGCCGTCGGTCTCGGGGTGGTACGACGAACTGAATTGTAGCCTGGTCCCGAACTGCTCCCAGAGGTTCTTCCAGAAGTTGCTGGTGAACTTCGTGTCCCTGTCGCTGATAATTGCTGCTGGTATCCCGTGCAGGCGAACAACGGCTGCGATGAACAGGCGAGCGGTCTCTTCGGCAGAGATCGACTTTTTGCACGCAGCGAAGTGTGCCATCTTCGTCAACCTATCCACGACGACCATCACCGCGTCGTTACCCCCAGGGTTCGAAGGTAACCCTGTGACGAAGTCCATGGTTACTTGCTGCCAGGCGCGTTCGGGCGGTGGGATCGGCTGCAATTGACCCGCCTTCCGCTTCCTTGAACTCTTCATAACCTGACACGTCGGGCACGAGCCCACGTGCTGCTGTACGTCGGTCAACAGCTCCGGCCAGTAATAATACCGCTGCAGTTGCTGTCGCGTTTTTTCTACCCCGAAATGTCCCGAGGTAATCCCGTCGTGTGCCTCCTGTAGTAGCAGCTCCCTCAGTAGTGAGTACGCGGGTACCCAAATGCGGTTGGTGCCTGTTTTTACGTAATAAACTCCTTTTGCTTCTGCCAGTTGCTGTGAATTTCCGGTCGTGAAGAATGGGTCGGTGCGGTATCCGTGGGTGAATAGGCCAGTTAAAAGCGGGTTGGTCTGGGCGAGTAGGATGGCGGCGTGGAGTTGGGCGGTGGGGCGGGTGAGAGCGTCGGCGATGTTGGATGCGCCTTTTTTGTACGTAACGGTGTAGTGAAAATTGGACTCGAGATAGTCCAACCAGCGAATCTGTCGCGGGTTGAGATTCGGTTGGGCGCGAAGGTACTGTAGCGAGCGGTGGTCTGTCCGTACTGTCACATCGGCGCCAGTCAGGTAACATCGCCAAACTTTGAACGCGTGCACGATCGCTAGCATCTCGCGGTCGTGTATCGGGTAGTTACGTTCGGGCGGGTGTAGTTTGCGGGACTCGTACGCGATTGGCTGGAGACCGTTCCCGAAGTCCTGCAACAGTACTGCTCCCACAGCGATGTCACTTGCGTCGGTGACGAGCTCGAACGGACGGTGGGGATCTGCAATGTGAAGGACGGGCGGGGAGCACAAAAGATTTTTGAGGGCCGAGAAGGCAGCTTGCTCTTTCTCCCCCCACGTGTACTCAACCCCCTTCCTCAGCAGGTCGGTCAACGGGGCAGTCAGCTTCGCCATGTCGGGGACGAACCGGCGCACGTAGTTGACGAACCCCAGGAAACTCTGCAACTCGGTCAAGTTGGTCGGCGCGTGCCAAGCCTGAATCGTCGCAATTTTCTTCGGGTCTATTTCCACTCCTGCAGCTGAAATAACATGTCCCAAAAACTCCAGGCGGTCCTGTAAAAACTCACACTTAGATGCTTTGGTCAGTAGGCGGTTCTCACCCAGGATTTTAAAAACTGCTTCGATGTCTTGTAAGTGCTGTGCTCTGTCAGGGCTGTAAATCAGTATGTCGTCTAGATAAACGATGACGCACTTATCTAAAAGTGGGCGGAATGCTTCGTTCATGGTCATTTGGAAAGTGGCGGGGGCGTTGGTCAGTCCGAATGGCATGACGGTGTATTCGAAGGATCCGTAGCGTGTTCGGAATGCGGTTTTAGGGCAGTCGGGTGGGTTGACGCGGATTTGGTGGTAGCCTCCTCGGAGGTCGATTTTCGAGAAAACCCGGGTTGTGCGCAGTTGGTCGATCAGTTCGTCGGCTCGTGGGATGGGGTAACGGGATTTGATGGTAACCCTGTTCAGTGCCCTGTAGTCGATACACATGCGAAACCCCCCGTCCTTTTTCGGTGTGAACAGTATGGGTGCGGCGAAGGGCGACGAACTAGGGCGAATGAATTCCTTTTCCAGCAGGTAATCGAGCTGCTTCCTCGGTTCGTCTAGTTCGGGTTGGGTCAGTCGGAACTGTCGCTGTACTGTTGGCTGTGCCCCCGGTTCCAGTTCTATCCTGTGATCGTGCGGTCGCTGAGGTGGCAGTCTCGTCGGCAGGTCGTCCGGGAAAATGTCACTGTACTGTTTTAACAGTGCCGCCAGGTCACTCGGTACGTCGATCAGCAGTTTCAGTAAATCGCCCCCCTTGTCTGCTGCCTCGGCTTCCCGAATGTCAACCGCGTACACGTCGGCTCCGGCCGCAACAGCGCGTTTCATCGTGATCGCGCTGACACGCACCGACGAAGACTCAGGCGAGCCCCAGCGAGGTAAGGCGATGTTGTTACCGTTTACTCGCACGGTTCAGTCACCCGTCGTCCAGTCAATTCGCAGATTGTGTCGTCGCAGCCAATCACGCCCGAGTAAAATGTCGGTTCCGTCGAGGGTCGTTGCGAGCATTTCCTGACTAAACGTGAAGTTACCCCCGCATCGAATCCGAACTCGGTCTACGCGTTCCCGTATTGCCAGCGGCGTGCCGTCTACCAGTCGTGCGTCGATCTCAGGTAAGCATCTGTCCAGTGGCAGTCGCAGTTTCCGTGCTGTAGCAGTGTTAATGAGGCTGTGGCTGGCTCCCCCGTCTACGAAGATTTTAACTAAGTCCGTCCCAATTTTCCCACTGAGCAGTATAGGGCTGTCTACCGTGGTACCCTCCTTATTCGGCCGGGTGTGGTCGATTGCGTGAACCGGCACAATCACTCGGTGAGGGTCGGTTGGGTCGGGCGAGCGGCGTGACCTGTCAGTAGAGGGCCCGTCTGCTACTGACTTCCAGCGTTTCCCTGCTGCTTGGTCTGTGTCTGCTGCTCAGCTTCCCCCTTTCCCTTAGCGTTTTCCGGGCATTCGCTCTTGCGATGTCCCGGCCGATTGCACGCAAAGCAGCGCCCTTTGAATGGTGCGGCAGCGGCATTTGCGGTGACGGCGCGTATTGTGGCGCTCTCGTTCGTCCCACGAGGCCGATGTCCCCAGGTGTTGTTTCCGTAGGACCCCGGTCTCGGTCGGCGAAAGAAGTCGAGCTTCTCCGCCATAGCGAGAATTTCCTGAAACTCAGTGACGCCGCGAAGCTGGATTTCCTGAGCGATGTCCTGCTTCAGGCCGCCAATGTAGCGGTCGATGCGTTCGCTCTCATGCATGTAGCCCACCTGCTCGCATAGCGCCAGAAATCCGCTCGTGTAATCCTTGACGGAACCGAGTTGGCGCCAAGTGCGGAGCTTCTGTCGCGCCGAGATCGAGGCCGCGATCGGCTCAAATCGAGCGCGCAGACCTGCGCACCACGCGTCCCACGTGCGATACTGGGGCACCTCCACGAAATACGACGGCGCCTAGGGTCCAGTTTGTCCTTCCCATGTCGGTAGTGTCGCGTAGTCGGTCGGCTTCGTGACGATGACGCGCCACCAGTCCATGGCGGGTCCTCGCAGCAACGACACGGCGTATCGAATCTTCGCCGTGTCCTCCGAGACGTAGTTGGTGTCGAAGAAGACATTCATTGTGAACAACCACGCCTGAACGGTAGGACCACCCCGTTGACTCGGGTCAAAGCATGGCGGGCGCTGCGGCTTCAGCGGCATCGGTGACGGCAGTCCCGAATCGTGGGTTGGTGCCGAAATCGTGACGCGAGGCTGACTTGGGGCCGCATGCGTCGCTCTGGGGTGTGTCGTGCCGTGGTCGTCGTCTCCGTCGGGGCGGACGACGCCATCACTGGCCGCGCTCGCGGGTTGCCCCACACTCCCGTGTTGTGATGTTGATGGTGCGGGTTGAATCGGAGTGCCAGGTGCTTGAGATTGTGCTCTCATGAGGTCATTTTGCAGTGATGAGCGTTCTGCCGTCAATGCCGCGATTTCCTCGGAGCTTTCGTGCAGTTGTCGCAGCAGATCGTTCAAACGCTCCTGCGTGAGAGTGGTGACGTCGATATTTTCGGCCATGACGAAGGGCGTCGGCTCGTCTTAGTCTAGGCGCAGTCGTGGCTGCACGCGTTTACGAGAGAACGCGAGGACAGCGGCTCCTAGGGGCTAAGGTGCGTGAGTCCCTTCGAGTGAAAAATCAAAAGTTGATTTCCTGGTGTGCGGAGATGCGCGGTCCGAAAGAAAGGGGCTCTGATAACCAAGTGTTACGGGTGCAATGAATCGAAGTAGCGAGAATTGCACTAAGGTGTCAAACGAGTACAAAAAGTGAGCGAAGGCATGAGCGAACATTTATACGCGAAACATGCAAAACGGTAACGCGGTGCGTGCGAGCTTGCTAGTGCTACGCTGGAGCGAGGCTCGGGTTAGTCCCGAAGCGTAGGCCGATACGGTCATGCCAGCAGTGCAAGGTTTGGCAAAACAGTGTGCGCGAAGTCGGCGAAGTTCCGTTAGCAGTAACGGGCGAACAATCGACTGTTGCTGTATGCCGAGAAAATTCCTTACACTAACACACACACAAAGGAGTTGTAAAACTGAATTTCGGATCTTCGGCATGCTGTACTTGAAAACGGTTGCTCAACTTCTTGGGCTATTGTCTTCTTCCTCCCCTTGTAAATACTATTCAATTTTCACTTAGGACAATTGCCCCTGCTGACTCCTCGCATGAACACTCATAGCTCACATGTGCCTCCAATGTGACTCATACGAGTTTACAGTTGTAAAACGGATTTAACCGTTGAAGGACGTGAGTAACCGAATTGTACCTGTCGCGAAATTATTCCGGAATGCGGCAAGACGTTCGCGAGAATTTTTTTGTCCCGTGAGTCAACTCGGAAATCAGTTTTTCAACTGTAAATTCCGAGCACTACTCGTGCCACACGCACGACCGAGATTTTTTTTCGGTCGTGCTGTACAGCGCTCAATGATTTCAATCATGCGCGTGTACAGTGCGGGACAAGGCCGAAACGTGTCCTGTCTTGTTGCGATCGTGCAGTACGTACTAAGCACGCGCAGCAGTACTGACATATGCCCGAGCCCTGAGGGGCCATACGCTCGAATCAGGACCCCACATGCGGTCCTGATTTTTGCACCCTTTGATTCGCGCGAAACGGTCAAACAGCAACCCCCCCTTGACCAGTCAAACTTTCGAGCCCCTCAGCACACCACTCACTCACATAAGCCTCCAATGAAACATTTGAGGCTAATAGCACTCCAATGAGCTTCGCATAAATCATTCAAAGCTCGCCCATATGAGCCTCGCATGAAATATTTCTCATTTGACTTTCATGGGAACTCATTTGAGTTTCATGAGGGCCTCATTTGAGACTTCGTGAGAGTCTCGTTTGAGCGCATCATGTGAGCCTCATTTGAGCGCTTCATGAGAGCTTCATAAAAACGGTGAAAACAGAACTGAAAGCGCACAAACACAAAATGCAATTACGAATGAAAACGGAACACACAAAATGCGCACACACAAAATGCAAAATGAAAAGACATTTCTCACACCACAAATTTCATTCAAAACAAAACTCCCCATTTTCTTATACCGTCGTCGAATAGGCGGTAGGTTGACGTGCACATTAAGTATTTGCACCCAAGAGTGTTGGAGCAGTACAAGGATATGATGCTTGACGACCTACCCGCAGGCGTACCTCCAGCACGCACCCACGAGCACGAGATCATGAAGGAAACACGTGCGAAACCCGTCTCACGTGCACCATACCAACTGAGCCCGACCGAACTGACAGACATGAAGAAAAAGATAGAGTATCTACTGGACAGACAATTGATCCGCCCATCCACCTCTCCTTACGGTGCACCAGTTCTCTTCACCCCAAAACCAAACGGCAGTTTACGGATGCGCATCGACTACCGCGCACTGAACAAACAGACAGTTAAAAACAAATAACCCATACCGCTTATCGACGACCTTCTGGATCAACTGCGTGGTGCAACAGTCTTTTCGAAGCTGGACCTACGGTCGGGTTACTGGCAGATCAAGATGGCGGACAACTCGATCCACAAGACCGCGTTCCGTATGAGATACGGCTCCTACAAATACTTGGTGATGCCGTTCGGACTCTACAACGCACCAGCAACGTTTTGGACGGAGATGAATCATATCCTTCGACCCCTGCGGGACGAGTGCGTGGTAGCGTACCTGGACGACATTCTCATCTACTCCAAGAACATGAAGGAGCACGTGGAGCATTTGCGGAAGGTGTTTGAGATCATGCGGAAGAACAAGTTCTACGTGAAGCTGTCAAAGAGCGACTTCGCCCTGTATAAGGTGCAGTTTCTCGGGCACATGGTGAGTGCCGAGGGCGTACACATGGACCCGCGGAAGATCGAAGCCGTCAAGAAGTGGAAAGTACCGGAGAACGTGAAGGAGTTGCAGCAGTTCCTAGGCTTCGCCAACTACTACAACAGGTTCATGCCACAGTACGCTAAGATTGCAGCGCCACTAACCGACCTACTGAAAAAGGATATGCCCTTCAAATGGGATACTCTTCATCAGCAAGCCATGGAATAGCTACAGACAGCACTGTCCACAGCGCCAGTACTCATCCTACCAGACCCCGAAAAAGACTACGCCGTTGAAGCAGACGCTAGTGACCAGGCAGTCGGAGCAGTACTGATGCAAGATCACGGGAACGGTTTACAGCGTATCGCCTACCTGAGTAAAAAGTTACACGGAGTGGAACTGAACTACCCCATCCACGACAAGGAAGCCTTAGCTATAGTCGTAGCCTTCAAGGCGTGGAGGTGTTACCTAGAGGGAGCCAAGACTACAGTTTATACTGACAACTGCAGTCTCAAATACCTGAAGTCACAGCCAACGCTCTCGCGGCGACAGGTGCGGTGGATGGACTTCCTAGAAACTCACTTCCACTACGAGCCCGGGCTACACAACAAGGCAGACGCGTTGAGCCGCACCGGTCATGTAGCAGGCATCGAGCTCGATGGGATGAACCCTCTGCTCAAGGGTCTATTCCAACATGGGTACTCCATGGACGCAGAGATCGCTACAGCACAGACCAAGAAGCTGTTATAGTGGGAGAAAGACTTAGCTGTAAGGAAGGGTTCAGGAAAGATTTGGGTACGGAATTACGCCCCGCTACGGCAGATCCTATTGGAGGATTTTCACGACGTACCTTACGCGGGACATTTCGGGAGCAACAAGACATTAGCAGGGATAGCAAAGTATTACTACTGGTCCGGGATGGCAGCAGACGCGCAGCAGTTCGTCACCTCTTGCGACACGTGCCAGCGGATGAAGAGCAGCAAGCAGAAAAAAATGTTAGAATGAGAGAAGTGATTGAACTATGAAAAGTTGGAGTACAAGTAGGAAACCCTAGCTTTGTGTACCCCCTAAAGGCTAACCCACTATAGCCTACACAACAATAACACATATAGTGTTTGACACACCCCCATAGGCAAAGTGGGGGAGAGCAAGGGGTCACAAGACTAGTCAAGAAAGGCAAGCAAGCTCAGGGTGGATGACAACGTCACCACACATTCTGAGCACAAGCAAAGGGCCACCTGGCCAGTTCACATGCAGAAGTATATATGCAGCACAAGCAACAAGGGTGATCTCAACCTAGCAGAGCAGACATGCAAGAGTATACATATATAGAGATCACAGTACAGGTAAAGCCTACAACAAGTGAGGAAAAGTGGGCACTAGCCCCAGCAAAGTGCAGAAGCGCTGATGATCACCAGGCTGAAGTGCCTTGGTGAATATATCAGCGGTGTTGGCCTGAGAGGCCACGTAACGCAGACGAAGCTGACCATGCTGCTGCAGCTCACGAGCAAGGAAGTAACGGAGAGCGATGTGCTTAGTTCTGTGCTCCAGTCTGTGCTCCTCACACAAGGCAATGGCAGCCTTGTTGTCGACGTACAGCACTGGAGGAGAACTAGGCCGCTCTCCAAGGTTGGTCAGCAGGTAGGTGAGCCAGCGTAACTCATGTGCAGCCATGGCTGTGGCGTAGATCTCAGCCTCACAACTGGAGCTGAGAACTGAAGACGAACGCATAGAGCGCCACGAAACTGAACCAGAGCCAAGGCTGAAGGTGTAACCCTGTGACGACCGCTGAGTAGCCTGGTCGTCAACCCAAGAAGCGTCTGAGTGCCCAGTGAGAACAAGTGAGCTCCCTCCTCCAAGCACGAGCCCCATGCCTGATGTACTCCACAAGTAGCGCAATACCCTCTTTGCAGCATCCCAGTGCACCTTTCGGTGCCGACCAGGAGCCACGTAGCGAGCCAAGAGGCCAAGAGGGTATGCTAGGTCAGGACGAATGCAAGTCATCAGGTACATGAGGCAACCAAATAGCTCTGGGTAAGGACCACTCGACTCTACGGACTCATCCGAAGGCAGAGCTGAGAGCGAGTGACCTATAGCCAGAGGAGTGGCCTGTGCTGAGGACGAGGTGAAGCCGAAGCGCTGAACGACCTACTGCACCATGTGTGACTGAGTTAGGGTAATGGTGCGGCGTGCTCTGTCCCGAATAATCTGCAAGCCAAGGTAGCTGCGCAGTTCATCCAAGTCTATGCACGTGTTTCTCTTCTGCAGCTCCGACTTCACGTAGGCGAGAGACTCAGTGTCAGCTGTGGCAAAGACCAAGTCGTCGACGTACACGAGGATATAGAACGGCGGCAGCGAAGTGTCGATGCGCAGAATCAGCGACGGGTCATCAGTAGAGGGCGCGAACCCAAGTGTCGCAAGAGTAGTCCTCAGTGTGTCTTGCCACTCATGTGGCGCCTGGCGGAGACCGTAGACCGGCCGCCGGAGGCTCCACTGGGTACCAAGAGGAAACGACCCAGTGAAACCAGGTGGGCGGCGCAGCCAGATCTCCTCGTGCAGACTGCCCTGCAAGAAAGCTGTGCTGAAGTCAAGAGAGTGAAGCTCGTAGTCGCGCTGAGCAGCAACGTGCAGTAGTACCCGAAGAGTGGTCATCTTCGGGGTGGGGGAGAAGGTCTAAAAGAAGTCTACTCCCTCTCGCTGACTGAAGCCTCGAGCAACGTAACGAGCCTTGAAGACAGGCGGAGAACCCGGCGGCCGCTTCGCCCTGAAAATCCACATGCCACTGACGATGTTCGCCCCAGGTGGGGGAACCTCGTCGACGTAGGTGCCTGTGGACTTCCAGAAAGCCATCTCTGCGTCCACGGCTGACTGCCACTGTGAGGAGTAGGGACCCTCGATCGCCTCAGCGTACGATCGAGGAGTCGGGATGTCTAGTGCATCCTGGTCTCCCTCAGGGGCAATTAGCATGGACACGAGATGGTGTGCAGCGGCTGCAAGACACTCAAGGTCCTCCTGTCTGTCCTCAAGGACGTCCGTGCTAAGAGTACACTCACCCCCAACGAACGGAGGACATACAGACTTAGACTCGGCAACAAGACTCGCGGCGTAGTCTAGACGACAACGAGCAGCAAAGTCTACAAGCTCAGCAACCAAGGCAGACGCAGCAGGAGACTCAAACGAAGTGTCAGTGACAGCAGTGGCCAGGAGACGTGTGACAGTAGGACTGGCAGCACGAAGAGAGTCAGACTCCGGGTCAGTAAGAGCAGGAAGAGAGGACTCAGGAGGAGACGGCAGAGGGACACACTGTGGAGCAGTGGAGGGACGCAGTGACATCTGGTGTGTGCCAGGGAGAGGTGGCGGACGCTCACGTGGTGCACGGCGATTGGTGGAAGTAGTACGAACAGGTGACTCAGGACGGAACACAGGCAACACAGGACGAGACTCAGGCTCACGACGCTCTGTGAGACCGCCTCTAGGACCAGTGTAGGGAGAAGGACGAGGAAGTGGCGAGGCAAGCGGTAGCTGTGACTGCGACAGGACCGGCGGTGGACACTCTACAGAGGGAGGGGGACTAGGAGGAGGCGATTGACCAAGAACCTGCTGAAGGAGTGGAACGAAGTACGGCCGCGGCCGTGAGGTGCCCCCTGTAGTAGCAGAGACAGCACCAGAACCTTCAGCAGCTCCAGCAGCACCTCCAGCACCTCCAGGCCAGCTACTCCAGCAGCTCCAACGCCAGGGTCCGCAGCACCAGCAGCAGCTCCAACTCCAGGGTCCGCAGCACCGATAGCAGCCCCAACTCCAGGGTCCGCAGCACCAGCAGCAGCTCCAACGCCCAGGTCCGCAACACCAGCAGCAGGTCCAACTCCCGGGTCCGCAGCACCAGTAGAAGCTCCAACGCCCGGGTCCGCAGCACCAGCAGCAGCTCCAACTCCAGGGTCCGCAGCGCCAGTAGCAGGGTCTGCGACACTAGGAGCGCCACTCCTGAGACTGCAGCGCCGTGCGTACCACTCATGGAGCCGCTGGGGAGAGGGCAGCTCCCGCCTAGGAGAGGAGGCACTAGCACTAGCTCCAGTAGCACCTCTCCTGAGGCTGCAGTACTGTAAGTACCACTCACGCAGCTGCTGTGAGGAGAGAGCTCCTCTAGGTGTAGCACTCCCAGGCTCAGTACCCCCAGACTCAGCACCCCCAGACTCAGCACCCGCAGGCTCCGTACCCCCAGGCTCAACACCCACAGACTCCGCAACCCCAGGCTCGGCACCCCTAGGCTACGCACCCCCAGGCTCAGCACCCCCAGACTCCGCAACCCCAGGCTCCGCACCCCTAGGCTCCGCACCCCGAGGCTCCGCACCCACAGTAGGGCGAGAGTCGACAGCTACCTCGACAGGTCCAACCGGGTCTACCTGGGACACACCTGAGGGAGCTGCACCCTGAGGGGGGAGGGGTCCTACTACAGCGGCACCTGGGGCGAGGAAGAGAGGCGGGGGGGGGAGTGGGGCAGTGCTGTAGGGGAAGAGACGGTAGAAGGGTACCGACTCGTCAAAGGTGACGTCCTGAGAGGCTAGGACACGACGCGAGGTGGGGTGGTAAAACTGCCAACCAGACGCGTTCGGAACAAAGCCTAGGAAGACACAAGGAACAGTGCGGGAGGAGAGCTTGTCCGCGGACGTATCGCGAACAAAAGCTCGAGATCCCCAGACCCGGAAACGCGACGCATCGCCAACCTCTCCCGCCCAACGCAGTGTCGGGGAGGTCTCCGGCAAGGAGACACGGGGCCAGAGGTTGAGCTGATGCGCAGCGTGTCGGACCGCAAACGGCCACAGAAAGTGGGGGGCAGCCGCATGGATCAAGGAGGTATGAGCGACCTCGATGATTAGGCCAATGCGGCGCTCATCAACCCCATTCTGCTGTGGAGAGGCCGGAAGCGTGAACGCGGATGCCGTGCTCCGCACAGTAGGCTACCAAGAGGTCGGAGGAAACCTCACCACCTCTGTCAGAGTGCAAGCGCAGGACAGGAAAGTCCGAGTGGAAACGCTCGCTGAGCTGGAGACGAGAAGCGCGGATCCAAGGGATCAAAACATCAGGGACCTCACCCTTGGTGCGCAAGGGGAAGACCGTGGTGTAGCGCGAGTAGTCGTCAACAACTATCAAGAAGTACCTCTCCTGACCCTGACCACGGACGCGGGCTGGGCCCCACATGTCCATGTGGAGCGTCTGCAAGGGAGCAGTCGTCGAGGGGAACGAGGAGGAGTGAGGAGCAGCGCGCTGCCGCCCCTCGACACAGGGAAGACAGGGAGGAGAAGGCGAGGGTGGGAGGGGAGGGAGAACTCTGGGAAGACCAGAGACAAGGTACCGTTTGTGCATTGCCCGAAGGCGCTGCACGGACGGGTGAGCAAGTCGGTGGTGCCAGAGGACGGTCTCGTGCGCCAGAGAGCGGCATGAGCAGGGGGCCGACAGCTGACCTGACGCAGACGCAGACGCAGCGACCTGAGGGGACTCAGTAGTGAGTGTGTATAGGTCCGACCCCGGCTGCCGTGTGAAGGTAGCCAGGTGAAGGCCCGTCCGAGCACACGTGCAGTGTGTCACGTGCTCATAGGCAGGGGTGAACTGGTGGACACCCCTGTCCTGGAGCGCACTACCCGCCACCAAGTTCGTAGAGAACGAGGGGAGGTAGAGACCTGTCAGTGTGCCCAACCGGACGGCCGGACAGGGGAGGACAGTGGAGGAGGTCGCAAGGACCGAACCCCCAGAGGGGTCAGCGAGGGAGACTGCAATGGGCCGAGCAAGCTGCTCAAGAGCTGTGCGGTCACGAAAGAAACAGTGGGAGGCACCTGAGTCTAGTGTGAAGGTGTGCAGTGCCGCAGTCGACTTAGTACCAGGGGGCGCAGACGCACTAGCACCTAGAGCAGCAGCCTCACCAGCACCTGGGGTAGCAGACACTCTAGCACCTAGAGCGGCAGCCTTACTGGTCCGAATGCCGGGGTCGGGCGGAACACGTAGGTACTGAGCACCCTCTCCACTAATAGACATCACATACATGGCAGTGAGAATAGCATCAAAGTCTAGTGCAAAGATATCAATGTTCTTCTTCATCAGATCAGCCCTGGCTACCTTGCGGGAGAGCTGAGTCGCATCAGGGAACTGAGTGATCCCTGAGTCGGACATTGTCAGGGACAATGTGCTAGCCTCAGCTGCAAGCAGTTCCTTCTCGAGGAGGGAAATGGTGAGTCGCATCAGGGAACTGAGTGATCCCTGAGTCGCACATTGTCAGGGATCAGCCCTTGCGGGAGAGCTGAGTCGCATCAGGGAACTGAGTATGCCAAGCGTCATCGGGGCTGCTAAGGGGGAGCGGCGCGCGGTAGACGGGGCCAGTGGGGCCCTAGGCGGGTCGCGCGCGAGGTAGGCGGGGCCAGCGGGGCCTCTAGGCGGGTCTCACGCGGGGTCGATGGGGCCAGTAAGGGGCGGCGCGCGGGGTCGACGAGGCCAGCGGGGCCGCTAAGGGGGAGCGGTGCGTGGTAGACGGGGCCAGTGGGGCCTCTAGGCGGGTGGCGCGCGAGGTAGGCGGGGCCAGCGGGTCCTCTGAGCGGGTCGTGCGCGGGGTCGACGGGGCTAGCGGGGCCTCTACGGGGCGGTGCGTGAGGTCGACGGGACCGGTAAGGGGCGGCACGCGGGTCGCTAAGGGGGGCGGATCGCGGGTCGCGTGGCCTTAAGGGGCCGTTAAGGAGAGGCGCACGAGGGCGCTAGCACTAGCAGGTAGGGAGGAAACGGAATGGTGGGCCCTTAGAATCGATCGGTCCTAGGTTCCTAACCTAGGCTCGTAATACCATGTTAGAATGAGAGAAGTGATTGAACTATGAAAAGTTGGAGTACAAGTAGGAAACCCTAGCTTTGTGTACCCCCTAAAGACTAACCCACTATAGCCTACACAACAATAACACATATAGTGTTTGAAAAAAAGCAGGGTTACTTCAGCCTCTTCATGTACCGGAGCAGCCATGGCAGGTCGTTAGCCTCGACTTCATCACAGGACTCCCTTCGACCTCACAAGGACATGATTCCATCCTCGTGGTGATCGATAAGTTCTCCAAAATGGTTCACTTCATACCGACCAACGCCACAGCTACAGCTGAAGCAACTGCTCGCCTCTTCTTCGACCGCATCATCACCATCCACGGCATCCCCGCTACACTCATCTCAGACAGAGACCCCAAATTCACGAGTAAGTTCTAGAAGGAGCTCATGGGATTATTGGGGACCAAACTTGCGATGTCCTCAGCATACCACCCACAGACTGACGGACAGACTGAGCGGCTCAATCAGGTGGTTGAACAGTTACTGCGCACAACTTGCAAAGACGACGTCAGCCACTGGGACACACAGCTACCAACCCTAGAGTTCGCTTACAACAACGCATCACATGCGGCCACAGGGAAAACTCCTTTCTTCCTGTGTTACGGACGGGAACCACTTACCCCACAGGAGCCAACCACACCAGCACACGTCCAAGCCGCACATGACTTCGTCACCACCATGCAGCAGCTATGGGAGAAGACCCAGCGACGTCTCACCACGATGCAGACCTCCCAGAAGCAGTATGCCGATCGTCAGCGACGAGATCACTCAGTAGCAGTCGGAGATCAGGTGCTTCTCGACACGCGCAACTTGAACCTGTCCCACCTACCATCCAAGCTCCGGCCTTGCTTCTGTGGTCCTTTTCTCGTTGAGGCACAGGTGACACCAGGTACATTCCGCTTGCGCTTACCAGATACATGGAAGCTTCACAACGCTTTCCATGTTCAGCTACTGAAACCCTACAAGGACCCGAACCCTACAAGCACCCTACAAGCCTCAGCTGCAAGCAGTTCCTTCTCGAGGAGGGAAATGGTGAGATCAGTGGGGCAGCGATCTAGGAAGTGATCCCTGACAGCACGAAGAGTGTCAGGGAGGCGGGTGACTAGGTGGTAGAGAGTGAGCCAGAGCGAGGGTGGGTTCGTGGCAAGAAACTCATCGGGCATGGCGGCACGGAAGCGGGCCTCACTAGTACGGAGGTGTGTGATGAGGTCAGCGACAGTGTGGAAGGAGGCCAGGTCGGGGAACAGGTAGGGGAGGGAGAGGCGGCCTAGTGCGGCAGAGGCAGGTGAGGAGTAGCGAGCAACGACAGTAGTGTACAGTGCCTGTGCAGTCTTGTGCTGGCCAAAGTGCTCGCGCTCATCTCTTGGCAGGGAGTTGCGAATAGCAAAGCGAGCGTGGGCGTCACGAGTCTGCCATTGTGAGCGGGCAGTGCTGTCACCAGTAGCAGCAGGGGCAGTGGCATGGCCTAGGGCGTGATCGTAAAGTGAGATGTCCTCCTTGGCAGTGAGCTGTAGGAAGAGGTGCAGGTCATCTAGCCAGGTGTCAAACTTCACTGGACGGCCCTCAGTATCGAAGGCTAGCACAGGAGGGCTAGCCATAGCAGCAGTATAGTAGCAGTATAAGCAGTAGGCAGACCCTAACAGCAGTAGGGCGGCTCGGTCTAGTGAGGACTGTTTAGTATGGGGAGGGCGGCGCGGCTCGGTTTGGGCGGCTCAGTTCAGGCGGCCCAGTTCGGGCGGCTCGGTTAGGGCGGCTCGGTTCGGGCGGCGCGGCTCGGCTCGAGCGGGCGGCTCGGTTCTGGCGGAGCCGTGGCTGTCGTTCGCGGGGCGCTAAGGGGCGGCGCGCGGGGTCGATGAGGCCAGCGGGGCTGCTAAGGGGGAGCGGCGCGCGGTAGACGGGGCCAGTGGGGCCCTAGGCGGGTCGCGCGCGAGGTAGGCGGGGCCAGCGGGGCCTCTAGGCGGGTCTCACGCGGGGTCGATGGGGCCAGTAAGGGGCGGCGCGCGGGGTCGACGAGGCCAGCGGGGCCGCTAAGGGGGAGCGGTGCGTGGTAGACGGGGCCAGTGGGGCCTCTAGGCGGGTGGCGCGCGAGGTAGGCGGGGCCAGCGGGTCCTCTGAGCGGGTCGTGCGCGGGGTCGACGGGGCTAGCGGGGCCTCTACGGGGCGGTGCGTGAGGTCGACGGGACCGGTAAGGGGCGGCACGCGGGTCGCTAAGGGGGGCGGATCGCGGGTCGCGTGGCCTTAAGGGGCCGTTAAGGAGAGGCGCACGAGGGCGCTAGCACTAGCAGGTAGGGAGGAAACGGAATGGTGGGCCCTTAGAATCGATCGGTCCTAGGTTCCTAACCTAGGCTCGTAATACCATGTTAGAATGAGAGAAGTGATTGAACTATGAAAAGTTGGAGTACAAGTAGGAAACCCTAGCTTTGTGTACCCCCTAAAGACTAACCCACTATAGCCTACACAACAATAACACATATAGTGTTTGAAAAAAAGCAGGGTTACTTCAGCCTCTTCATGTACCGGAGCAGCCATGGCAGGTCGTTAGCCTCGACTTCATCACAGGACTCCCTTCGACCTCACAAGGACATGATTCCATCCTCGTGGTGATCGATAAGTTCTCCAAAATGGTTCACTTCATACCGACCAACGCCACAGCTACAGCTGAAGCAACTGCTCGCCTCTTCTTCGACCGCATCATCACCATCCACGGCATCCCCGCTACACTCATCTCAGACAGAGACCCCAAATTCACGAGTAAGTTCTAGAAGGAGCTCATGGGATTATTGGGGACCAAACTTGCGATGTCCTCAGCATACCACCCACAGACTGACGGACAGACTGAGCGGCTCAATCAGGTGGTTGAACAGTTACTGCGCACAACTTGCAAAGACGACGTCAGCCACTGGGACACACAGCTACCAACCCTAGAGTTCGCTTACAACAACGCATCACATGCGGCCACAGGGAAAACTCCTTTCTTCCTGTGTTACGGACGGGAACCACTTACCCCACAGGAGCCAACCACACCAGCACACGTCCAAGCCGCACATGACTTCGTCACCACCATGCAGCAGCTATGGGAGAAGACCCAGCGACGTCTCACCACGATGCAGACCTCCCAGAAGCAGTATGCCGATCGTCAGCGACGAGATCACTCAGTAGCAGTCGGAGATCAGGTGCTTCTCGACACGCGCAACTTGAACCTGTCCCACCTACCATCCAAGCTCCGGCCTTGCTTCTGTGGTCCTTTTCTCGTTGAGGCACAGGTGACACCAGGTACATTCCGCTTGCGCTTACCAGATACATGGAAGCTTCACAACGCTTTCCATGTTCAGCTACTGAAACCCTACAAGGACCCGAACCCTACAAGCACCCTACAAGCCTCAGCTGCAAGCAGTTCCTTCTCGAGGAGGGAAATGGTGAGATCAGTGGGGCAGCGATCTAGGAAGTGATCCCTGACAGCACGAAGAGTGTCAGGGAGGCGGGTGACTAGGTGGTAGAGAGTGAGCCAGAGCGAGGGTGGGTTCGTGGCAAGAAACTCATCGGGCATGGCGGCACGGAAGCGGGCCTCACTAGTACGGAGGTGTGTGATGAGGTCAGCGACAGTGTGGAAGGAGGCCAGGTCGGGGAACAGGTAGGGGAGGGAGAGGCGGCCTAGTGCGGCAGAGGCAGGTGAGGAGTAGCGAGCAACGACAGTAGTGTACAGTGCCTGTGCAGTCTTGTGCTGGCCAAAGTGCTCGCGCTCATCTCTTGGCAGGGAGTTGCGAATAGCAAAGCGAGCGTGGGCGTCACGAGTCTGCCATTGTGAGCGGGCAGTGCTGTCACCAGTAGCAGCAGGGGCAGTGGCATGGCCTAGGGCGTGATCGTAAAGTGAGATGTCCTCCTTGGCAGTGAGCTGTAGGAAGAGGTGCAGGTCATCTAGCCAGGTGTCAAACTTCACTGGACGGCCCTCAGTATCGAAGGCTAGCACAGGAGGGCTAGCCATAGCAGCAGTATAGTAGCAGTATAAGCAGTAGGCAGACCCTAACAGCAGTAGGGCGGCTCGGTCTAGTGAGGACTGTTTAGTATGGGGAGGGCGGCGCGGCTCGGTTTGGGCGGCTCAGTTCAGGCGGCCCAGTTCGGGCGGCTCGGTTAGGGCGGCTCGGTTCGGGCGGCGCGGCTCGGCTCGAGCGGGCGGCTCGGTTCTGGCGGAGCCGTGGCTGTCGTTCGCGGGGCGCTAAGGGGCGGCGCGCGGGGTCGATGAGGCCAGCGGGGCTGCTAAGGGGGAGCGGCGCGCGGTAGACGGGGCCAGTGGGGCCCTAGGCGGGTCGCGCGCGAGGTAGGCGGGGCCAGCGGGGCCTCTAGGCGGGTCTCACGCGGGGTCGATGGGGCCAGTAAGGGGCGGCGCGCGGGGTCGACGAGGCCAGCGGGGCCGCTAAGGGGGAGCGGTGCGTGGTAGACGGGGCCAGTGGGGCCTCTAGGCGGGTGGCGCGCGAGGTAGGCGGGGCCAGCGGGTCCTCTGAGCGGGTCGTGCGCGGGGTCGACGGGGCTAGCGGGGCCTCTACGGGGCGGTGCGTGAGGTCGACGGGACCGGTAAGGGGCGGCACGCGGGTCGCTAAGGGGGGCGGATCGCGGGTCGCGTGGCCTTAAGGGGCCGTTAAGGAGAGGCGCACGAGGGCGCTAGCACTAGCAGGTAGGGAGGAAACGGAATGGTGGGCCCTTAGAATCGATCGGTCCTAGGTTCCTAACCTAGGCTCGTAATACCATGTTAGAATGAGAGAAGTGATTGAACTATGAAAAGTTGGAGTACAAGTAGGAAACCCTAGCTTTGTGTACCCCCTAAAGACTAACCCACTATAGCCTACACAACAATAACACATATAGTGTTTGAAAAAAAGCAGGGTTACTTCAGCCTCTTCATGTACCGGAGCAGCCATGGCAGGTCGTTAGCCTCGACTTCATCACAGGACTCCCTTCGACCTCACAAGGACATGATTCCATCCTCGTGGTGATCGATAAGTTCTCCAAAATGGTTCACTTCATACCGACCAACGCCACAGCTACAGCTGAAGCAACTGCTCGCCTCTTCTTCGACCGCATCATCACCATCCACGGCATCCCCGCTACACTCATCTCAGACAGAGACCCCAAATTCACGAGTAAGTTCTAGAAGGAGCTCATGGGATTATTGGGGACCAAACTTGCGATGTCCTCAGCATACCACCCACAGACTGACGGACAGACTGAGCGGCTCAATCAGGTGGTTGAACAGTTACTGCGCACAACTTGCAAAGACGACGTCAGCCACTGGGACACACAGCTACCAACCCTAGAGTTCGCTTACAACAACGCATCACATGCGGCCACAGGGAAAACTCCTTTCTTCCTGTGTTACGGACGGGAACCACTTACCCCACAGGAGCCAACCACACCAGCACACGTCCAAGCCGCACATGACTTCGTCACCACCATGCAGCAGCTATGGGAGAAGACCCAGCGACGTCTCACCACGATGCAGACCTCCCAGAAGCAGTATGCCGATCGTCAGCGACGAGATCACTCAGTAGCAGTCGGAGATCAGGTGCTTCTCGACACGCGCAACTTGAACCTGTCCCACCTACCATCCAAGCTCCGGCCTTGCTTCTGTGGTCCTTTTCTCGTTGAGGCACAGGTGACACCAGGTACATTCCGCTTGCGCTTACCAGATACATGGAAGCTTCACAACGCTTTCCATGTTCAGCTACTGAAACCCTACAAGGACCCGAACCCTACAAGCACCCTACAAGCCTCAGCTGCAAGCAGTTCCTTCTCGAGGAGGGAAATGGTGAGATCAGTGGGGCAGCGATCTAGGAAGTGATCCCTGACAGCACGAAGAGTGTCAGGGAGGCGGGTGACTAGGTGGTAGAGAGTGAGCCAGAGCGAGGGTGGGTTCGTGGCAAGAAACTCATCGGGCATGGCGGCACGGAAGCGGGCCTCACTAGTACGGAGGTGTGTGATGAGGTCAGCGACAGTGTGGAAGGAGGCCAGGTCGGGGAACAGGTAGGGGAGGGAGAGGCGGCCTAGTGCGGCAGAGGCAGGTGAGGAGTAGCGAGCAACGACAGTAGTGTACAGTGCCTGTGCAGTCTTGTGCTGGCCAAAGTGCTCGCGCTCATCTCTTGGCAGGGAGTTGCGAATAGCAAAGCGAGCGTGGGCGTCACGAGTCTGCCATTGTGAGCGGGCAGTGCTGTCACCAGTAGCAGCAGGGGCAGTGGCATGGCCTAGGGCGTGATCGTAAAGTGAGATGTCCTCCTTGGCAGTGAGCTGTAGGAAGAGGTGCAGGTCATCTAGCCAGGTGTCAAACTTCACTGGACGGCCCTCAGTATCGAAGGCTAGCACAGGAGGGCTAGCCATAGCAGCAGTATAGTAGCAGTATAAGCAGTAGGCAGACCCTAACAGCAGTAGGGCGGCTCGGTCTAGTGAGGACTGTTTAGTATGGGGAGGGCGGCGCGGCTCGGTTTGGGCGGCTCAGTTCAGGCGGCCCAGTTCGGGCGGCTCGGTTAGGGCGGCTCGGTTCGGGCGGCGCGGCTCGGCTCGAGCGGGCGGCTCGGTTCTGGCGGAGCCGTGGCTGTCGTTCGCGGGGCGCTAAGGGGCGGCGCGCGGGGTCGATGAGGCCAGCGGGGCTGCTAAGGGGGAGCGGCGCGCGGTAGACGGGGCCAGTGGGGCCCTAGGCGGGTCGCGCGCGAGGTAGGCGGGGCCAGCGGGGCCTCTAGGCGGGTCTCACGCGGGGTCGATGGGGCCAGTAAGGGGCGGCGCGCGGGGTCGACGAGGCCAGCGGGGCCGCTAAGGGGGAGCGGTGCGTGGTAGACGGGGCCAGTGGGGCCTCTAGGCGGGTGGCGCGCGAGGTAGGCGGGGCCAGCGGGTCCTCTGAGCGGGTCGTGCGCGGGGTCGACGGGGCTAGCGGGGCCTCTACGGGGCGGTGCGTGAGGTCGACGGGACCGGTAAGGGGCGGCACGCGGGTCGCTAAGGGGGGCGGATCGCGGGTCGCGTGGCCTTAAGGGGCCGTTAAGGAGAGGCGCACGAGGGCGCTAGCACTAGCAGGTAGGGAGGAAACGGAATGGTGGGCCCTTAGAATCGATCGGTCCTAGGTTCCTAACCTAGGCTCGTAATACCATGTTAGAATGAGAGAAGTGATTGAACTATGAAAAGTTGGAGTACAAGTAGGAAACCCTAGCTTTGTGTACCCCCTAAAGACTAACCCACTATAGCCTACACAACAATAACACATATAGTGTTTGAAAAAAAGCAGGGTTACTTCAGCCTCTTCATGTACCGGAGCAGCCATGGCAGGTCGTTAGCCTCGACTTCATCACAGGACTCCCTTCGACCTCACAAGGACATGATTCCATCCTCGTGGTGATCGATAAGTTCTCCAAAATGGTTCACTTCATACCGACCAACGCCACAGCTACAGCTGAAGCAACTGCTCGCCTCTTCTTCGACCGCATCATCACCATCCACGGCATCCCCGCTACACTCATCTCAGACAGAGACCCCAAATTCACGAGTAAGTTCTAGAAGGAGCTCATGGGATTATTGGGGACCAAACTTGCGATGTCCTCAGCATACCACCCACAGACTGACGGACAGACTGAGCGGCTCAATCAGGTGGTTGAACAGTTACTGCGCACAACTTGCAAAGACGACGTCAGCCACTGGGACACACAGCTACCAACCCTAGAGTTCGCTTACAACAACGCATCACATGCGGCCACAGGGAAAACTCCTTTCTTCCTGTGTTACGGACGGGAACCACTTACCCCACAGGAGCCAACCACACCAGCACACGTCCAAGCCGCACATGACTTCGTCACCACCATGCAGCAGCTATGGGAGAAGACCCAGCGACGTCTCACCACGATGCAGACCTCCCAGAAGCAGTATGCCGATCGTCAGCGACGAGATCACTCAGTAGCAGTCGGAGATCAGGTGCTTCTCGACACGCGCAACTTGAACCTGTCCCACCTACCATCCAAGCTCCGGCCTTGCTTCTGTGGTCCTTTTCTCGTTGAGGCACAGGTGACACCAGGTACATTCCGCTTGCGCTTACCAGATACATGGAAGCTTCACAACGCTTTCCATGTTCAGCTACTGAAACCCTACAAGGACCCGAACCAACAGTTCCAGGGACGGCAGCTACCGCCACCACCACCTGTTCTCATACAGGATGAACCCGAGTATGAAGTGGAGCGCGTTCTCTCTCATCGATGCCGCGGCGGCAAGACCCTCGAGTTCCTAATCCGCTGGAAGGGATATGACCCCACTGAGGACAGTTGGGCTGCGGAAGCTGATATGGGCAACGCACGCCGTGCTCTCAAGGACTATCTTGTCAAGCAGGGTGTATCTCACGCCACCCAGCTTTGAGGGGGGGACGTGTGAGAGTACGACGGCTTATGCCAGATACGCTTGCTTGCCTTGATTTTATTATGCTATTTCTAGCATAGGATAATTATATGCATGCATGAATTGCTTGATTTCCTAGGCTAGGTGCTTTCCTAGGTTATATTATAGTTATAGCACCGAGCTAGGTTGCGTGCACCAAATTCTGGCTTTTCGGTTGGCACCGAATTGCCTTCTACCGAATTGAGGACGGGTCTGTTCGGGACGCTTCGCGACCCTCGGAACCTTCGCGTAACACCTGGTTACTGCCCCTTATGTCGAGCCTATATATAGTCTCGTGTTGTACCCATGTGATCATTCAATTACAATTCTCTTTTCTGAGCTCGATCCTAGATCCTCAAACCCCCCACCCCCCCCCCCCCCCCAAAAAAAAAAAAAGATATTGAGATAGTGGAGAAGCGAAGGTGTGGGTGCGGTCCGGGAAGAGATCGTAGGCTCTGAATACCAAGTGTTACGAGTGCAATTGAGTGAGCGAGCGAAAATTGCACTATCGAAGCAAAAGTACAATGAGCGAAGGCATGAGCGAAGAATAGCGAAACTGAAGTGGTAATGGTAATGTGTGGAAAATGGGGTGCGCGACGCGCCTAGCGCCGAGGTTGAGAAATGTCGAGGCGGTAGGTCCGGAGCGCGGGTTACCAACCGAACCGTGAGGTTGGGTCGCGTCGTTAACAATGGCGGGAACAGTGTCGAGGCGTGTATCGCGAGTGGTAACGGATTAATGTTGGGTGCTGTGTATAAGGAATTTTCCCGAATTCCTTATCGGGGTTGACTGCTTCGCGTACATCCCGATTTTTGGACTTCGCACGTTCGGCCGATTTCAACGCAGCCGAGGATCCACGTGTCACCTTCAGCATTTCCCAATCGCCAAACATGCACCGAACCTCGCTTGTCCGAGGTTCCCTCCTAGCTAGGCTAGTCCCTACATTAGTCTGTGCCTTCATTGTATTCGCAGATCATTGAATCACAGTCTCGTTATTTGTTTATCAGCGCAGTCTCTTTTACAACTCATAACACATGGTATCAGAGCTACTTTCCTAGTTCACCACGCTTTTCCGAGGGTAGTTTGGTGGCACGGGTGTGGCTGGTTTAGTGACTACACGATGGTTGGCTGCATGGATTGTTAATTCAATTCTGGTGGAGTCCGATAGTTCGTGTTTTCACTTGCCTGAAGGCCACGGAGACCCGATTGCGGACCAAACGTAGCGCTAGGCACATGAATCAGGATGCCGTTAACAAGTTGTTGGCGTAAGTGCCAGAGATGCAAGAGGGCATGAAGTCGTTAATGGCAGAAGCGACAACACTGCGTGAAGCAAATGAGAAAGTATGAACGAGAATGAATGAACTATGAAATGAAGTGAGTACAAGTACCAACCCTAATTGGGTTGTACCCCCTATGGGATACCCCACTATAGCCTACACAACAACATAAGCTATAATGTTATGACACACCCCCATAGGCAAAGTGGGGGTGAACAGGGGGTCACAAGACCAGTCAAGCAAGACAAAGCAAAGCTCAGGGTGGATCACAAAGTCACCACACATTCCGAGCACAAGTTCAAGGCCACAAGGCCAGTTCACATGCAGGAGTACATTTATATACATAGGGCTAGACAAGCAAGAGCAGGTATATATATATGTAACAGTACAAGTAAGGTCAAGAGGTGAGCAAGTGAGGCAAGACAGGGACAAGACCGAGCTGAGTGCAGAAACGCTGATGATCACAAGGCGGAAGTGCCATGGTGAAAACATCAGCAGTGTTGGCCTCAGAGGCCACGTACGCAAGCCGCAACTGTCCACGCTGCTGTAGCTCACAAGCAAGGAAGTAGCGGAGAGCAATGTGCTTCGTTCTGTGCTCCAGTCGCTGCTCTCGACACAAGGCCAGCATGGCCTTGTTGTCTACGTACAGAACTAGAGGAGAACGAGGTGGCTCTCCGAGGTCGGTCAGCAGGTAGGTGAGCCAGCGAAGCTCCTGTGCAGCCATGGCCCCAGCGTAGATCTCGGCCTCACAACTGGAGCCGAGAATAGAAGACGAGCGAGTAGCCCGCCACGAGACAGAGCCGGAACCAAGGCTGAAGGTGTAACCCTGTGACGACCGCTGTGTAGCCTGGTCGTCAGCCCAGGAAGCGTCTGCGTGCTCAGTGAGGACCACTGGACTGCGCCCTCCAAGCACTAGCCCCATGCCTGATGTACTGCACAAGTAGCGCAACACCCTCTTCGCTGCAGCCATGTGCTCTGGTCGGTGTCTCCCAGGAGCAACATAGCGTGCAAGAATGCTAAGAGGGTATGCAAGGTCAGGTTGTGTGCAGGTCATCAGGTACATGAGGCAGCCAACCAGCTCTGGATACTGGCCACTCGACTCTACGGACTCATCCGAAGGCAGAGCTGAGAGCAAGTGGCGAGTAGGCAGAGGAGTGGCCTGAGGCGAGATGTACGTGAAGTCGAAGCGCTGAAGGACCTCCTGCACCATGTGTGACTGAGTCAGGGTAATGGTGCGGCGTGCTCTGTCCCGGGTGATCTGCAAGCCAAGGTAGCTGATGAGTTCACCCAGGTCTGTGCACGTGTGTCTCTTTTGCAGCTCAGACTTCACGTGGGCGAGTCCAGCAGTGTCAGCTGTGGCAAAGACCAAGTCGTCGACGTACACGAGGATGTAGAACGGCGGCAGAGAGGTGTCGGTGCGTAGAAACAGCGACGGGTCGGCAGTAGAAGGAGCAAACCCAAGAGCCGCAAGCGTAGTCCTCAGTGTGGCGTGCCACTCACGTGGCGCCTGGCGGAGACCGTAGACTGGACGCCAGAGACTCCACTGGGTACCAGGAGGGAACGAACCAGTGAAGCCAGGTGGACGGCGCAGCCAGATCTCCTCGTGCAGGCTGCCCTGCAAGAAAGCTGTGCTGAAGTCGAGAGAGTGCAGCTCATAGTCACGGTGAGCAGCAACGTGCAGCAGTACCCGAAGAGTGGTCATCTTCGGGGTGGGAGAGAAGGTCTGAAAGTAGTCAACTCCCTGCCGCTGACTGAAGCCACGAGCCACGTAACGCGCCTTGAAGACAGGCGGAGAACCCGGCGGCCGCTTCACGGTGAAAATCCACATGCCACTGACGATGTTCGCCCCAGGAGGGGGGACAGCGTCAACGTAGGTGCCTGTGGACTTCCAGGAAGCCATCTCTATATCCATAGCTGCCTGCCACTGAGAAGAGTAGGGACCCTCTATCGCCTCCTCGTAAGAGCGCGGAGTCGGGATGTCAAGTGCATCCGGGTCTCCCTCAGGGGTAAGCAGCACGGACACGAGATGAGGTGAAGCAGCGGCGAAGCACTGGAACTCCTCCTGCCTGTCCTCTAGGACGTCCGTGCTAAGGGCACACTCACCCCCGACGGACGGAGGACAGACAGACTCAGACTCAGTGACCAGACTAGCAGCGTAGTCTAGGCGATAGCGAGCAGCAAAGTCGACGAGCTCAGCAACTAGGGCAGACGCAGCAGTGGACTCAAAAGAAGGGTCAGTGACGACAGTAGCAAGGAGACGCGTGACAGTAGGACTGGCAGCACGAAGAGAGTCCGACTCCGGGTCGGCAAGAGTAGGAAGAGAGGACTCAGGAGGAGAAGGCAAAGGGGCACGCAGAGGAGCAGTGGACGGACACAAAGACATCAGGTGCGTGCCTGGGACAGGAGGAGGACGCCGACGCGAACCGCGACCACTAGCGCGAGCAGCACGAACAGGTGACGCAGGACGAGACGCAAGCTCACGACGCTCAGGAAGACCTCCAGTAGGAGCAGTGTAGGGAGAGGGAGCAGGTAGTGGGGAGGCAGGCTGTAACTGTAGCTGGGACGGGACAGGCTGTGGACACTCTAAAGAAGGAGGACTTGTAAAAGGTGGAAGACCAAGAACCTGCTGCAGGAGTGGAACGAAGTACGGACGAGGCCGCGCGGCGACGCCAGACACAGCAGGGTCAGCACCAGCTCGCCCAGCAGGAGCACCCGCTCCAGCAGCACCTCCAGCAGCTCCAGAACCTCCAGCAGCACCAGTAGTACCCCCAGCAGGACCACGAGCAGCAGGCTCAGCACCAACGTCCGCAGCAGCACCAGCTTCAGTCGAACCCGCTGGCCCAGCCGCTCTAGTACTCCCAGTACGAGCACCTCCGGGACCCGCGGCACCAGCACCCTCAGTAGCCGAAGAACCTCCAGCTCCAGCAGCACGGCTCCAGAGCCGGGCAAACCACTCGCGCAGCTCCGGTGGAGAGAGTGGCTCCCGGCGAGACGAAGTCCCCGGAGGACCTCCAGGCGTAGCACCTCCAGGCTCAGCACCCTCAGGCTCAACACCCCCAGGCAAAGCACCCCCAGGCGTAGCAACCCCAGGCTTAGCACCCCCAGTAGCAGCACCCCCAGGCTCAGCACCCCCAGTCGCGGTACCCCCAAGCTTAGCACCCCCAGGCTCAGCACCCCCAGTCACAGCACCCCCAGGCTCAGCACCCCCAGGCTCAGCACCCCCAGACTCAGCACCCCAAGTCTCAGCACCCCCAGGCTCAGCACCCTCAGCAGCACCAGAGTCACCAGTGACCTCGACAGGCTCGACTGCGTCTACCTGGGACACACCAGAAGGGGCAGGATCCTGAGTGGGGAGGGGGTCTATCGGGGGGGGACATGGGACAAGGAAGAGCGGGGGGGGTGGGAGGGTCGGAGTGCGGTAGGGGAAGAGGCGGTAGTAGGGGACCGACTCGTCAAACGTGATGTCCTGGGAGGACAGAACACGGCGAGAGGTGGGGTGGTAGAACTGCCACCCAGGCGCGTCAGGGGGGAACCCCAGGAACACGCAAGGAGCAGCACGAGGGGACAGCTTGTCCGCAGACAAGTCGCGGACAAACGCCCGAGAACCCCAGACCCGGAACGCCGACGCATCGCCAACCTTCCACGTCCACAGCAAGGCTGGGGAGGTCTCCGGTCTGGAGACCCTGGGGTGGAGGTTGATCTGATGCGTCGCGTACCTCACTGCAAACGGCCACAGAAAATGGGGGGCAGCCGCATGCATCATGGACGTACGAGCGACGTCCATGACCATGCCAATGCGACGCTCAGCAATCCCATTTTGCTGCGGAGAGTCCGTAAGCGTGAAGGTCTGACGGATGCCTTGTGCGCGACAGTAGGCTCTCAGAAGTCCAGAGGAGAACTCTCCGCCTCTGTCCGAGTGCAGACGCAGAACAGGAAAGTCCGAGCCAAAGCTCTGCCTGAGCTGGAGACGAGCTGCGCGGATCCAGTCGATCAGCACCTCAGTGACATCACCCTTGCTGCGCAAGGGGAAGACTGCGGTGTAACGCGAGTAGTCGTCAACAACAAGCAGGAAGTAGCGCTCGTGACCCTGCCCACGGACGTGGGCTGGGCCCTACATGTCCATGTGAAGCGTCTGCAGCGAGGCCTCTGTCGGATGAAACAGGAAGGAGTGAGGGGCAGCACGCTGGCGCCCCTCGACACAGGGGACACAGGCAGGGCCAGGGCCCTGAGGAAGGGGAGGGAGGGACCGGGGCAGACCATACACAAGAAGACGGGAGGCCATGCCTCTGAGACGAAACAGAGAGGGGTGACCAAGGCGGTGGTGCTAGAGGAGAGTCTCGTGAGACAGGAGACGACACAAACAGGGGGCAGACTCAGGACCAGACCTGGACGCTGCAACAAACACCTGACCCGACGCAGCTACCCTACCAGACTCAGCAACGGGAGGAGACTCAGTGGTCAGTGTGTACAGGCTCGACCCCGGGTGACGGGTAAACGTAGCCAGGTGTCGGCCTGTGCTAGCCTCGGTGCAGTGCGTCACCCGCTGGCGCGCAGGAGTGAACTGGTGGACACCCGCATCCTGTAGGTCAGCACCACTCACCAGGTTCGTAGAGAACGAGGGGAGGTAGAGACCAGACAGGGTGCCAGACTGAGCCGCCGGACACGGGAGGATTGTAGAGAAGCGAGACAGGACAGGACCCCCAGAGGGGTCAGCCAGAGACACCGCAACCAGCCGACTAAGCGGCGTGAGTGTGGTGCGGTCCCGAAAGAAGGAGCGAGAAGCCCCAGAGTCAAGGGTGAAGGTGAGGGAGGCCGAAGCCGACGTAGTACCTGAGAGCGCAGACTCACTAGTACCTGAGGGCGCAGACGCACTTGCACCTAGAGCAGCATCCTCACCGGCACCTAGAGCAGCAGTACCAATGTCCGGGTCGGGCGGGAAACACCGGTAACAGTCACCCTCATCACTAATAGTCACAGCATATATTGCAGCAAGGATAGCATCAAAGTCAAGATCAAGGATAGCTACGCCTGCCCTAGACAGCTCTCCCCAGCGGGGGATCTCACTGGCCTCCGGGAACTGCTGACGCCAAGCGTCCGTCAGGCGGCCAAACCAGCGCTGGGCGGTGTGGGCACCCCCACACTGCTCACCCGCGCGGTGGCCGGTGCGAAGGACGTAGGTGCAGGGACCAAAGCTCCCGCCACGCTGATGCTGCGTGTACCACTCACGGAGCTGCTGAGGGGACAGGCCCTCACGACCTCGCTGCTGCTGCTGGCGCGTGGCACCACCGGAGCCACTCCTCCGCGAAGACCCGCGACCAGCTCCACCGCCACCCCCGCCGCCTCCGCTGCCTCCGCCGCCTCCACCGCCTCCGCTACTGCTGCCGCCTCCGCCACCGCCTCCACCGCCGGGGGCGACCAATTCGACATCGACTTCTGGTAAGCACCAGTTCCGCGCTTTTCGAATTAACCCCCTCGCGTGGTTTCTGAACAGGATGGGTTTGCCGGCGACCAACAACGTTACGCAGCAGCTCTTCGCGCAAATCGCCAAGATGGAAGCGGAGATGCGAACGACGACTGAACGGTCGCGATTGGAGAACTAGCAGCTGCAAAATGAACTGCAGCGCGTTACGCAGCTCCTTTCGACCATGAATATTCATCCTGTCAGAATCCCAACCACTAGACCATTGGGATAAAAGGGCTTGTTAAGTAGCGGGTCAGTGCGCCCATAACCCCCCATGCGAACACGCCTGTAACCCTCGCCAGGATCAAACGTGAGAAGACTGAAACGAGAATGATTGAACTATGAAAGAGTTGGGTACAAGTATTAACCCTAATTGGGTTGTACCCCATATGGGCTACCCCACTAAGGCCTACACAAATGTATAAGCTATATAATATTCTGACACACCCCATAGGCAAAGTGGGGGAGAACAAGGGGTCACAAGACCAGTCAAGCAAAGCAAAGCAAAGCAAGCTCAGGGTGGATCACAAAGTCACCACACATTCCGAGCACAAGTTCAAGGCCACAAGGCCAGTTCACATGAAGGAGTACATATATATATAAGGCTAGACAAGCAAAAGCAGATGTATATATATATATGTAACAGTACAAGCAAGGTCAAGAGGTGAGCAAGTGAGGCAAGGTAGGCATAAGACCCAGCTGAGTACAGAAGCGCTGATGATCACAAGGCGCAAGTGCCTTGGTGAAGATATCAGCAGTGTTGGCCTCAGAGGCCATGCACGCAAGCCGCAACTGACCACGCTGCTGTAGCTCACGAGCAAGGAAGTAGCGGAGAGCAATGTGCTTTGTTCTGTGCTCCAGTCTCTGCTCTCGACACAAGGCCAACATGGCCTTGTTGTCTACGTACAGTACTGGAGGAGAACGAGGCGGCTCTTCGAGGTTAGTCAGCAGGTAGGTGAGCCAGCGAAGCTCCTGTGCAGCCATGGCTCCTGCGTAGATCTCAGCCTCACAACTGGAGCCGAGAACAGAAGACGAGCGGGTAGCCCGCCACGAGACAGAGCCGGAACCGAGGCTGAAGGTGTAACCCTGTGATGACCGCTGCGTAGCCTGGTCGTCAGCCCAAGAAGCGTCTGCGTGACTTGTGAGGACCACCTGGGTGGGCTTAGGAGCCATAGCTTAGGTGCCTTAGCGATCGAGTTCGAGGGTAAGGAGAAAAGTATCGAGAGGTTTTGGAAGGAGAAGTGAGATTCACTAGAAAGAGTTGGGATACAAGTACAACACCCTAAATTGGGTTGTACTCATTACAGAGTACCCTATTGCAGGCCAGACAGCAAATACATTCTGACAGTGCCCAGTGAGGACCACTGGACTCCGCCCTCCAAGCACAAGCCCCATGCCTGACGTAATGCACAAGTAGCGCAACACCCTCTTCGCTGCAGCCATGTGCTCCGGTCTTTGTCTCCCAGGAGCAACATAGCGTGCGAGAATGCTAAGAGGGTATGCAAGGTCAGGTCGTGTGCAGGTCATCAGGTACATGAGGCAGCCAACAAGCTCTGGGTACGGGCCACTCGACTCTACGGACTCATCCGAAGGCAGAGCTGAGAGCGAGTGGCGAGTAGGCAGAGGAGTGGCCTGAGGCAAGGAGTACGTGAAGCCGAAGTGCTGAAGGACATGCTGCACCATGTGTGACTGAGTCAGGGTAATGGTGCGGCGTGCTCTGTCCCGGGTGATCTGCAAGCCAAGGTAGCTGCGCAGTTCACCCAGGTCAGTGCACGTGTGTCTCTTCTGCAGCTCGGACTTCACGTAGGCGAGTCCAGCAATGTCAGGTGTGGCAAAGACCAAGTCGTCGTCGTACACGAGGATGTAGAATGGCGGGAAAGAAGTGTTGGTGCACAGAAACAGCGACGGGTCGGTAGTAGAAGGAGAAAACCCAAGAGCCGCAAGTGTAGTCCTCAGTGTGTCGTGCCACTCACGCGGTGCCTGGCGGAGACCGTAGACTGGCTGCCTGAGGCTCCACTGGGTGCCAGGAGGAAAAGACCCAGTGAAGCCAGGTGGGCGGCGCAGCCAGATCTCCTCGTGCAGGCTGCCCTGCAAGAAAGCAGTGCTAAAGTCAAGAGAGTGCAGCTCATAGTCACGGTCAGCAGCAACGTGCAGCAGTACCCGAAGAGTGGTCATCTTTGGGGTGGGAGAGAAGGTCTGAAAGAAGTCAACTCCCTGCCGCTGACTGAAGCCACGAGCCACGTAACGCGCCTTGAAGACAGGCGCAGAACCCGGCGGCCGCTTCACCCTGAAAATCCACATGCCACTGACGATGTTCGCCCCAGGCGGGGGAACCTCATCAACGTAGGTGCCAGTGGACTTCCAGGAAGCCATCTCTGTGTCCATAGCTGCCTGCCACTGAGAAGCGTAGGGACCCTCTATCGCCTCCGCGTAAGAGCGCGGAGTCGGGATGTCAAGTGCATCCGGGTCTCCCTCAGGGGTAAGCAGTACGGACACGAGATGAGGTGAAGCATTAGCCAGACACTGGAACTCCTCCTGCCTGTCCTCAAGGACGTCCGTGCCAAGGGCACACTCACCCCCGATAGAGGGAGGATAGACAGACTCAGACTCAGCGACAAGACTAGCAGCGTAGTCTAGGCGACAGCGAGCAGCAAAGTCGACGAGCTCAGCAACTAGGGCAGACGCAGCAGTGGACTCAAAGGAAGGGTCAGTGACGACAGTAGCAAGGAGACGCGTGACAGTAGGACTGGCAGCACGAAGAGAGTCCGACTCCGGGTCGGCAAGAGGAGGAAGAGAGGACTCAGGAGGAGAAGGCAAAGGGGCACGCAGAGGAGCAGTGGACGGACGCAGAGACATCCGGTGCGTGCCAGGGACAGGAGGAGGACGCTGACGCGAACCACGACCACTAGTGCGAGCAGGACGGATAGGCGATGCAGGGCGAAACGCAGGCTCACGAGGCTCAGCAAGACCTCCAGTAGGACCAGTGTAGGGTGAAGGAGCAGGCAAAGGAGAGGCCGGCTGTAACTGTAACTGTGACGGGATAGGCTATGGCCACTCTAAGGGAGGAGGAGGACTAGTAGAAGGCGGAAGACCAAGAACTTGCTGAAGGAGCGGAACGAAGTACGGTCGAGGCCGCGCGGCGACTCCAGACACAGCAGGGACAGCTCCAGTACCCCCAGCAGGAGCCCCAGCGCAAGCAGCACCTCCAGCTCCAGTACCCGCAGCAGCTCCAGTAGCTCCAGGACCTCCAACAGCACCACTAGTACCCGCAGCAGGACCGCCAGCAGTAGCCTCAGCGCCAACACCCTCAGCAGCTCCACCTCCAGTTGAATCCGCAGGCCCAGCAGCTCCAGTACTCGCAGTACGAGCACCTCCGGGACCCGCGACACCAGCACCCTCAGTAGCAGAAGAACCTCCAGCTCCAGAAGCACGCCTCCAGCGCCGGGCAATCCACTCACGCAACTCCTGTCGAGAGAGTGGCTCCCGCCGAGACGAAGCACCCGGAGAACCTCCAGGCACAGTACCGCCAGACGCAACACGAGCAGGCCCAGCTCCCGCAGGCTCTGCACCCCCAGGCTCCGCACCCCCAGGCTCAGCACCCCCAGTCGTAGTTCCCCCAGGCTCAGCACCCCCAGGCGTAGCACCGCCAATCTCAGCACCCCTAGTCGCAGTACCCCCAGGCTCAGCACCCCTAGGCTCAACACCCCTAGTAGCAGTACCCTCAGCCTCAGCACCCCCAGAGTCAGCACCCCCAGGCTCAGCACCCTCAGCAGCACCAGAGTCACCAGCAACCTCGACAAGCTCGACTGCGTCTATTTGGGACACACCTGAAGGGGCAGGACCCTGAGGGGGGAGGGGGTCTACCGGGGGGGGACCTGGCACAAGGAAGAGCGGTGGCGGGGGAAGGGACGGAGTGCGGTAGGGGAAGAGGCGGTAGTAAGGGACCGACTCGTCAAACGTGACGTCCTGGGAGGACAGAACATGGCGAGAGGTGGGGTGGTAGAACTGCCACCCTGGCGCGTCAGGGGGGAAACCCTGGAAGATGCACGGAGCAGCACGAGGGGACAGCTTGTCCGCAGACAAGTCGCGGACAAACGCCCGAGATCCCCAGACACGGAACGCAGATGCATCGCCAACCTTCCCCGTCCACAGCAAGGCTGGGGAGGTCTCCGGCATGGAGACCCTGGGCTGAAGGTTGATCTGATGCGCCGCGTACCAAACCGCAAACGGCCACAGAAAATGGGGGGCAGCCGCATGCATCATGGACGTACGAGTGACGTCCTTAACCATGCCAATGCGGTGCTCAGCAATCCCATTTTGCTGTGGGAGTTCGGAAGCGTGAAGGTCTGGCGGATGCCTCGTGCATGACAATAACTCGCAGGAGGCCAGAGGAGAACTCTCCGCCTCTGTCAGAGTGCACACGCAGAACACAAAAGTCTGAGCCGAAAGCTCTACGTGAGCTGGAGACGAGCTGCGCGGATCCAGTCGATCAGCACCTCAGTGACATCACCCTTGCTGCGCAAGGGGAAGACTGTGGTGTAACGCAAGTAGTCGTCAACCACCAGCAGGAAGTAGCGCTCGTGACCCTGTCCACGGACGCGGGCTGGGCCCCACACGTCCATGTGAAGCGTCTGCAGCGGGGCCTCTGTCGGGGGGAACTGGGAGGAGTGAGGTGCAGCACGCTGCCGCCCCGGGGGAAGGGGAGGGAGGGACCGGGGAAGACCAGAGACAAGGAGACGGGACGCCATGCCTCGGAGACGAGGCAGGGAGGGGTGACCAAGGCGGTGGTGCCACAGGAGAGTCTCGTGAGATAGGAGACGACACGAACACGGGGCAGACTCAGGACCAGACCTGGACGCTGCAGCAAACACCTGACCCGACATAGCTACCCGACCAGACACAGTGACTGGAGGAGACGCAGTGGTCAGTGTGTACAGTCTCGACCCTGGCTGACGTGTAAACGTGGCCAAGTGTCAGCCCGTCTGAGCCTCAGTGCAGTGAGTCACCCGCTGGCTCGCAGGAGTGAACTGGTGCACTCCCCCATCCTGTAGGTCAGCACCACTCACCAAGTTCGTAGAGAACGAGGGGAGGTAAAGACCAGACAAGGTGCCAGAGGGAGCCGCCGGACACGGGAGGACAGTGGAGAAGTGAGCAAGGACAGGACCCCCAGAGGGGTCTGCCAGAGAGACTGCAACTGGCCGACCAAGCGGTCTCGAAAGAAAGAGCAAGAAGCCCCAGAGTCAAGGGTGAAGGTGAGGGAGGCCGAAGCCGATGCAGTACCTGAGAGAGCAGACTCACCAGCACCTGAGGAAGCAGACGCACTAGCACTTAGAGCAGCAGCCTCACCAGCACCTAGAGCAGCAGTCTCAATGCCCGGGTCGGGCGGAAAACACCGATAACAGTCACCCTCAACACTAATAGTCACAGAATACATAGCAGCAAGAATAGCATCAAAGTCAAGGTCAAAGATAGCCACCCCCGCCCTAGACAGCTCTCCCCAACGAGGGATCTCAGTGGCCTCAGGGAACTAGTGACGCCAAGCATCCGTCAGGCGGCCAAACCAGCGCTGGGTGGGGTGCGCACCCCCACACTGCTCACTCGCAAGGTCGCCCGTGCGCAGGACGTAGGTGCACGGACCAGTACCCCCACCCCGCTGGCGTGCAGCGTACCACTCACGGAGCTGCTGAGGGGGGGGGATGTCACGAGTGCGCTGCTGCTGGCGCTGACCACCACCGGAGCCGACCCTCTGCGCAGCGCCACCCCGACCAGCTCCACCTCCTCGGCCTCCGCCTCCTTCTCCGCCGCCACCTCCGCCACCTCCGCTCCCACCACCACCGCTGCCTCCGCCTCTGCCTCCACTGCCGCCACCGACACCTCCACCCCCGCCACCACTCCCACCACCCCCCCCACCCCCTCCGCCGGCTCCACCGCCACCTCCACCGCCCCCGCCAGCTCCTCCAACGCCCTTGCCCCCCTCGCCCTTGCCTGTGCGGCGCTTCCCGGAAGGGGCAGACGCAGCGCCGACTGACCCAAAACCAACGAGGTCGGCCGTAGCAGCAGAAGCAACAGAGGGAAAGAGGGGGGAGGGAGAACACCCCTCAAAGACGGGGGTGCGGGGGTCACCACGAGAGGCTCCTACAGCGACTATGCTCTTCTCCGTCGCTAGGAGGGCCTTCTCGAGGAGGTCAACGGTGAGAGTGGTGGGGCAAACTGAGAGGAAGTGGTCCCTGACTAAGCGAAGGGAGTCAGGGAGCCGGGTGACTATGTAGTAGAGAGTGATGTACATGGGGGGGGGGGTTCTTGGCGCAGAACTCAGCAAGAAGCGCAGCGCAGTAGCGAGTGTCACTAGTGCGGAGGTGCGTAATGAGGTCAGCGACTGTGCGAAAGGCAGTAAGGTCAGGGAAGAGGTACGGTAGCATGAGGCGGCTCAGTGCAGCAGTGGCAGGGGAGGAGTAGCGTGCAACTACAGCGTCGTACATGGTCTGAGCACTCTTCTACTGACTAAAGTACGCACGCTCAAAGGTAGGCAGGTGGCGATGCACAGCAAGACGTGCAGCAGCATCGCGTGTGGCCCACTGTGAGCGAATAGTGGCGTCGGCATCAGCAGCAGGGGTAGGAGAGGCACCAGAGGTGAGTGTCACAATCCCAACCACTAGACTATTGGGATAAAAGGGCTTGTTTCAGTAGCGGGTCAGTGCGCCCATAACCCCCCAGGCCAACGTGCCTGTAACCCTTCCCTAGGATCAATCAGGGATCACCAGTGGACCTCGAACACCACCCAGCACTAAGATGCTCGGAGTGCATACACCGGGATTCGAACCCGAGACCTTCGTTCTGATACCATGTCAGAATCCCAACCACTAGACCATTGGGATAAAAGGGCTTGTTTCAGTAGCGGGTCAGTGCGCCCATAACCCCCCAGGCCAACGTGCCTGTAACCCTTCCCTAGGATCAATCGGGGATCACCAGCGGACCTCGGACAGTGAGGTCAAAGAGAGAGAGACCGTCTGCCCTATCGCACTGTACGAAAAGCTGCAGGTCATCTACCCAGACGTCAAAGTCAATGGCCCGACCCTCAGCGTCAAAAGCCAGGACACTAGGGGTAGCCATGACAGTAGTAGACGAGCAACTCGAATAGTAGGGTATGGGCAGTGCAGTGACAGAGGCGCTGCTCTTACCGGACAGGGCGGCTCGGGCGGCTCGGCGGCTCGGCAACTCGGCGGCTCAGGCGGCTCTGGCGGCTCGCCGGTACGGCGGCTCGGCAGCAACTGCGGCTCGACGACTCGGCGGCTCGGGCGGCTCGGCGGCTCGGGCGGCTCGGGTGACTCGGCAGCTCGGGCGGCTCGGCGTGGTGCGGCGGCTCGGGCGGCTCGGATGGCGGGCGGCTCGGCAGCAGGCGACGGCGCCGGCGGCTCGGTGGTGACGGCGGGGCCGCGTGGGGACGGCGGCGGGGCCAGCAGAGGCGGCGCCGGGGCCGCACAGGTAGGCGACGGGGCCGGGAAGGGCAGCGCCGGGGCCGCAGGTAGGCGACGGGGCCAGCAAGGGCAGGGCCGGATCGGGAAGTGCGGCGTCAGGGCCGGGAAGGGCGGCGTCGGGGCCGCGGTGTAGGCGACGGGGCCGCAGGGCGGCGGATCGGGGCCGGGAAGGGCGGTGCCAGGGCCGCGGGGTAGGCGACGGGGCCGCAGGGCGGCGGATCGGGGCCGGGAAGGGCGGCGCGAGGGCCGCGGGGTAGGCGACGGGGTCGCAGGGCGGCGGATCGGGGCCAGGAATGGCGGCGCCAGGGCCGCGGGGTAGGCGACGGGGCCGCTAGGGTGGTGGATCGGGGCCGTCAAGGGCGGCGCCGGGGCCGCAGGGGTAGGCGACGGGTTGCTAGGGCAGCGGATCAGGGCCGCAAGGGCGGCGCGACACAGCCGCTAGGGCGGCGTGACAGGGTCGAGAAAGGGGAGCACGACTCGGGCAAGGGCTGAGCGCGCTCCGGGCAGGAAAAAAAAGAATCGAATCGGTGGGCCCTAGGAATGGTTCCCACGAGGGAACTTGCTCGATACCATGAGAAAACTGAAACGAGAATGATTGAACTATGAAAGAGTTGGGTACAAGTACGAACCCTAATTGTGTTGTACCCCATATGGGCTACCCCACTACAGCCTACACAAATGTATAAGCTATATAATGTTCTGACAAATCGGGCATCCACAGTGCAGATCTACTGACACCCCCCACACTGGGAGGCCCAGGACTAAGCACAGCGTGTGCATACACCGGGAATCGAACCCAAGACCGCTCTGATAGCATGTCAGAATCCCAACCACTAGACCATTGGGATAAAAGGGCTTATTAAGTAGCGGGTCAGTGCGCCCATAACCCCCCATGCGAACGCGCCTGTAACCCTCTCCAGGATCAATCGGGCATCCACAGTGCAGATCTACTGACACATGCTTCGGCGACTTTGCAGCAGTCGCAGCGTCAGTTCCAGGTTCCGAAACTTCGCTCGCCGGAATCGTTCCACCCTAGCGACAGGAAATCCGACGTAAGGCGATGGCTCGCAACGATCGAAATTTATTTCGCGGCGATCGGATGGTCGACGACGGAGTACGACGGCGAAAAATTTTGTCTCGTGACAACGTTGATGCACGGTCCAGCTCTCGAGTGGCTCGGAAGCAACAGTAGGATTTTCCAGGGCGAAGCCACGTGGCAGCAGTTCCGAGTAGACCTGCTCAAACGTTTTGAGCTGATTAATTACACTTATATTGCGCGCGAAAAATTACATCACCATAGGCAATTCGGGAGTGTCGCGCAATACACGCAGCAGATGGAGAAATTTTATAATCGCATTCCCGAGGGCGAAAAAATTCAGTCCTACATCGCGGGGCTGAAAACCGACATTCGCCGCCAGGTTGCAGCAGCGAATTGCAGCAGCTACAGCGAAATCGTATCGGCCGCGAAGCGTTTTGACTTGGTCAACGCCGGAACACGACAACCCCATGTTGTCGGATCACGACAAGGGGATTGCTCGACTTCAACCACGTTCGCCAACCCCATGGAAGTCGACAAATTCGACGCGACCTGCAAAAAACAAAACGTTTCGCCATTTTTGCGGCGGAAACGGACATCGGATTGTCGACTGTTTTCACATGAAATCTGCACGTGCGGCATTCCGAGCTCGAGGGAGTGGCGAAACTAAAGACAAAAGGTCAAAAAACGGATCTCGCCAGTGATTGCGGATCGTGCTGGCGAGGAAAAGCAAATCCGAAAGTGTCAGCGCAATTTGGACCGAATCGAAATTGAAGGACAGCATTGGGCGCGAGATTTGGAGAATCAAGCCCCTTGACCGAAATTTGTCAGAGGGATTCGCCGAGGAAAAGAAAACCTCCGCGAAAACAGACTCGACCTGGGCTGTCGATTGCAGGGCGTTTACCCTGCTGGACCTTGAATTCCAGGGTTGGGTTGCCCTTGAAAACTGAAATTGATGGGCTGGAAATATTCTGGCCCTGATTCTTTAGAGGGCTGATTTTGGGCTTAGGCATGGAAGGAAAAGGGTAGATTTTAGACGAGCCCTGGAACAAAATCTTTCGAGCCCCCCCTCCCCCCCAACACTCCTCCCTCTCCTCCCCCATTCGTTTCTAGCCTGATTGCATCTAACCTGGCTGGGCCACAAATTCAACTCAACCTGGAACTTGTGCTTAAACCAATCACAACTCGCTCTCTGTGGAGTGGGTAGACGGTTAAGGTTGGGTAGAAGTGCGCAAGATCATCAGTTTTGCAAAGGATAGGAAGCCTGCAAAGCGTGCGTAGTGATATGACGTTAACTAATTTTCTATATGTCGTGCTTGCTTGCTTGTGGTTCATCTCAAACGTAGTTGTAAGCTAGGTAGTTGAAATGAGGCTCCAGTCCAGAATTTTCCGCACCAAACCTGATTCAAGGGAGGAAAATTTTCCATGCTTGAAACCTAAAGGGCCGATATTTGCCCCAGCCCTGCTAAATACATGGTCATAAATGACGGGCAACCTGATTTGTCCGGGGGGGCCAAAACGAAACGACAGGCCTGGACTCGACCAAGACGGGAACTCTTCAATTCGACCACGGAAACAAACAGAATTCGTTAAAGTTATCTTTCAAAGATGCTTTATTGAAGACTGGTGATTTTCGCGGGACCGGAGCCATAGAAAAATTCCGGGAAGAACTCCAGAGGAAGCAGATAATTAAAGAAGTGGTACCGGTGCCTACGGAGCTGGGGAAAAAATTAAGGAGTGTGGAAAGGAGCAGGCCTTTTCACGGTGTCAACGTCTTCTCCCGGAACCAGCCCAAGACGACTCTCCACTCCCCAGGGAAGAAGTCTATGGAGCTGAAGCAGCGGAGGAGGCAGCTGGGAGTTGAAAAGAAGCTGTGAAAACTCCGAAAACCCCTCCAGGATGCATCCAGTGGATCGCAGGCGTCGACCGGATCCACCCCCTCAGGGTCAACCTATACGGTTACTACCTCTACTCCTGGCATTGGAGAGGAGCTTTTCTCCACGCAGCCTAGGCCAGCTGTTAGTCCAGGAGAAAACAGTGGAACCACGGTGTGTACTGAATATTGGGATGTACCCTATGATCATATTAACGAGACTATTTTTGGGTACTCCGAGCAACGCTCACCACTCCTGCTCGAGGTGATCTACAACAGACAGCGCCTCCAAGCACTCGTGGACAGCATGGCGTCGCACAGCGTCTACGACAAGGAAACAATCGACCGACTCGGAGGAGAGCTCAAGTCCTCAAGCTTCTCAGCAACGATGGTGGACGGCAGTAAGCTACCTATCTACGGGGAAACACGGTTACTACTCCAGATTGGACCCCTTGGATGGAAGCCTGCTCTCCCCATCACAAATATGAAAGGACTCGACGTTATCTTCGGGAGAGACTTTCTGAAAAAAATCAACCCCGAGATCAACTGGGTTAACCGGACGGCCAACATCAACAACAACGGGAGGAAAATCAGCCTTCCCAAATGGGACGACACGGGAAATATTCCAGTCGAGACACTCGCACGCTTTGAAAAGGACGTCAAACGAACCACAGTGGGATTTATGGCGATAGTCAACTAAGCAGACAACGGAGAGAAGCCGACCCAAGAACTTCCTCCGGCAGTCAAGAAAATTCTTGAAGAGTTCCAGGACGTTCTCCCCGACGATTTACCTGATCAACTACCGCCATACCGAACACATCAGCACGAGATCGTAGAAGAGCCGGGGTCCAAGCCGACGTTCCGAGCACCATACGGGCTGAGCCCGACAGAGCTTGCCGATATGAAAAAAAAAAAAGAGTATCTCCTGGAGAAAGGGCTGATTCGACCTTTGACTTCACCGTACGGAGCTCCAATTCTCTTCACTCCGAAGCCGGACGGAAGTCTGCGAATGTGCATCGACTACCGAGCCTTGAACAAGCAGACTAGAAAAAACAAATACCCGATACCACGGTTCGATGACTTACTCGATCAACTTCGCGGTGCTACGGTATTCTCCAAGCTCGACCTTAGATCGGGATACTGGCAAATTCGTATGGCGGACAACTCTATCCACAAAACTGCCTTTGGAACTCGGTATGGGTCATACGCGTATCTCATGATGCCGTTCGGACTCACTAACGCACCAGCCACATTTCAGGCGGAAATGAACCACATCCTTCGACCCCTTCTGGATGAGTGCGTGATGGTATACTTGGACGACATCCTGATCTACTCGAAAGACATGAAGCAGCACGTTGAGCATTTGCGACGCGTCTTCGAAATTCTTTGACGAGAACGCTTCTACGTGAAACTATCGAAGAGCGAGTTTGCACTGAAGAAAGTCCAGTTCCTTGGACATATGGTGAGCGCTCAAGGAGTTCACATGGATCCTAAGGAGATCAAAGCAGTGAGAACGTGGAAGACCCCTGAGAACGTGGAGTTACAGCAGTTCCTTGGATTCGCTAACTACTACAACCAGTTCGTACCGAACTACGCCAAGATTGTCGCACCATTAACGAACCTGTTGAAGAAGAATACACCATATCTGTGGGAGGCGAAGCACCAGGAAGCCCTGGAACAACTTAAAACCGCACTCACGTCTGCACCTGACCTTATCCTGCCAGACCCTGGACTTGACTATGTCATCGAGGCCAATGCTAGCGATCAAGCAGTGGGCGCAGTACTCATGCAAGATCAAGGGAAAGGGCTGCAACCCATTGCATACCTCAGTAAGAAACTTCACGGGGCAGAACTCAATTACCCTATCCGTGACAAAGAGGCCCTCGCCATCGTCAATGCATTCAAAGCATGGAGGTGTTATCTCGAAGGAAGAAAGACCACCGTCTACACCGACCACTGCAGCCTCAAGTATCTGAAAACCCAACCAACACTCTCCAGGCGGCAGGTCCGGTGGATAGACTTTCTCGAAACCCACTTCCATTACGACATCGTGTCTGAGCCGGGGCACAAGAACAAGGCAGACGCACTGAGTCGCCCTGCACACGTTGCCGCCCTACAAGTCGATGGCATGAACCCACTTTTGAAGGGACTCTTCACGCATGGATACACCATCGACCCCGAAGTCTCTGTAGCAGAAAAGCGCCATCTTCTACATTGGGATCAAGACATCGCATACCGCAAGGGATCCACAAAAATATGGGTACCTAATTACCCTCCTTTACGCCAGTTACTACTCGAAGAATATCATGATGTTCTCTACGCGGGCCACTTCGGTAGTAACAAGACGCTTGCCGGTATTGCGAAGCATTATTATTGGCCCCACATGGCGGATGACGTACAAAAATTCGTCACCTCGTGCGACACATGCCAACGGATGAAGAGCAGCAAACAGAAGAAAGCCGGGTTACTACAGCCTCTTCCAGTCCCTGAATAGCCTTGGCAAGTGGTCAGCTTGGACTTCATCACCGGGTTACCACCTACCAAAGCTGGTTACGACGCCATTCTAGTCGTCAGAAGACCAATAGCAAACTGAAGAACCTGTGAAGACCAATAGCAAAATCCAAGCTTATCTCCAAGCCTCAGAGGCTTGGAGCAGGCTACAGGAAGTCCCTCGTCTTCCTGGTACAGCTCCTCGTACTTGCTCCCAGGTAGGATATGTCGAAGCAGTAAGTTGAAGAGTACTGGCTAGCTAAGAACGAGAGTAGTAGTCGAGAAGAACAGTAGCTAGCTTAGTACGAGAATAGAAGCTTAGGATCGTAACCAGCTCAGATACCAATGATAAAGGGCTACGGCGCAGCGGCGCACGGCGCGGCTGGCCTGGCCGGCTTAGCGAGGAGAGAGCGGCGCCGTAGCTAAGAAGATAAGAAAGAAGAACGTTGCAGCGGAAGGGAGGGAAGCTAGGCTAGTGAGAGAAGCCCAGCTCTGGAGACGTAGAAGAGAGATCAAGAAGGAGAGTCAATAAGAAGATTCTGAGATTATATTAGAATGATCCAAGAATGAGATGATACAAGAAGAAGTAGGAAGAGATATTTATGTTAGAGAGAATAAGCGCGGCTCGAGAGGAAAGCCCGCATCACCACGCTTTGAGCATGGCATCTTGGCATAGCGCCTCGTTGCCATGCCTCGCTGGATTCTAGAGTGTGACGGGGATAAGAGGAAGATGTCTATGCTAGCAAGTGTTCATGTTCGAAGCTAACTAGGCATCGACCCTTCGGAAATTCCCATGCATCCCGCATGGTGAATTCCCGTCTTGTTCCAGTAGCGATCCTGCCGCCCAAGGTGCTCCTTAGTAGCGATCTTGCCACCCAAGGTGCTTCTTAGTAGCGATTCTGCCGCGCAAGGTGCTCCTTAGTAGCGATCATGCTGCCCAAGGTGCTCCTTAGTAGTGATCCTGCCGCCCAAGGTGCTCCTTAGTAGCGATCCTGCCGCCCAAGGTGCTTCTTAGTAGCTCCCCGCTTTTCCCCTCGTATCCCCCCCGGTTATGTTCCACGTAGTAGGTCCCCGTATCCGCCTCCTGATAACCCGCAAGTTTATCGAATCGTCGCCGTTTGTTCTGACGACCTCTCCCTTTATCCGCTCTATGCTTGTGCGCTTCGGATTCCTCGCTGTCTTTATTGGTTCAGTGTTACATGCTCCCCACCCCACTCTCCTCTATTCAAACCCGACCCTAAAACTTCCCGAACCCAGTGTCTACGCTGTGGCGCGAGCCCGAAATGCTGCCATCTTTCCTGCTCAAGGCCGGAAGGTCTGAGACGTCTTGAACCTTGAAACCCCCCCCCCCCCCACCGGGCTAACATCCCACGCTTCCCGTCTCTTCTTCCCCGCCCCTCTTCCTCCCAACCCCTGCATTTCCCCTGTTTCCCACCTGTAATGTGGGTTCACCTGTAATGGCCACCCACCACAAGGTGCCTGCCAGCATGTGATGAGTCGATGAGGCATGCCATTGTTCCAACCAGGGGAGGTGTGGTCCGTGAAGGTTCCAGGAAACGTCTGCCCCATTGCTGTACGTGTAACGTGCCTCTCCCCTTGCACCACAATGCCCCATGATCCCCCTTGCTCCATGCTCCATGCTCCACCTCTCTCTCCTTTCTATACCCCCTGCTCTGTGCTCCACGTCCCACCTTAGCCTCCGTCCCATGCTGCTCCATTCCCCATCCATTGCGTCAGAATGCTCCTTCGGTGCTTTTGAGAATTCTCAAAAGCTCCTCCAGTGCGTTTGGTCATGAAACCTCATGTCGCCCGTTTCTACCTTTCCAACCATTTCTTGGTCTCTAGTAACGCTGCCTGGCGCGCTGTGCTTCCAATCCGTCATTCGTGGTGTCTACTCCCCTCTGCTCTCACTCTGTTGTCTTGTATGCTCTCACTCTCTTGTCTTGTATGCTCTCACTCTGTTGTCTTGTATGCTCTCACTCTCTTGTCTTGTATGCTCTCACTCTCTTGTCTTGTGTGCTCTCACTCTCTTATCTTGTATGCTCTCACTTTCTTGTCTTGTATGCTCTCACTCTCTTGTCTTGTATGCTCTCACTCTCTTGTCTTGTATGCTCTCGCTCTCTTGTCTTGTATGCTCTTGCTCTCTTGTCGTGTATGCTCTTGCTCTCTTTTCTTGTATGCTCTCGCTCTCTTGTCTTGTATGCTCTCACTCTCTTGTCTTGTATGCTCTCGCTCTCTTGTCTTGTATGCTCTCACTCTCTTGTCTTGTCCAGGCTTCTTGGTGGTCGTGTCGTATGCCTGTTGTAAAGACTGAACTTGGTTGACTGGAAGATGGTCGCAGCACAGTAATGAGCAGTGCTAGCGAAGTAAATTAAATAACGTGCTGGTAATACATTTTCACCGGTAACGGGCACACAGCTCCATCCCATGTAATGCACACTGAGGAACATTCGCCTTCACTCTGCAGGAGCGGGTGATGCACTCAGCTTTATCCCATGTAATGCTCTGTTTCCACTCTTATTTCTGTGTGCATGTGCGAGCATGGAATTTCACGCATGCGTGTGTGGGCGTGTGCGCGCGCGCGCGCGCGTGTGCGCGTGCGTGCGTCCGTGCCTGCGTGTATACATGCGCGTGTGTGCGCACACTTGTTCACTCACACCAGGTAGGCATCACGATGACGGGGAGTAATAGCCCATCCAGGCAGGCCTAAGAGGGAAGCTCCTCCGAAATACCCACTACTACAACTTGTTCTGGTGAGGATGGCTGACTGTTGAGGTGCCTCAAAAGTCGCCTCACTGCACTATCTTCACTGCCAATGTCTCCATTCTCTAGTTCCTTCCTATGTATGCCTTTTCACTTCCTTCCACCGTAGCACTAACGTCAGGGCTCTCATGCGAAGCTTCACCTCATGATTTACGTGAACCTTCACATGATGATAAGTCTGGTGCTTTTGCAGGTTCCGGAGGAGAGAGGGATAGAGGGTGGGGTGAGTTTGGGAGTTATGGGGAGGGTGGGGCAGATGCAGTGACTGGGGAGGGTCTAGCAGCAGTGGCAACAGCAACAGCAGCAGCAACAGCAGTAGCAGCAGCAAAAGCAGCAGCAGCAGCAGCAGCAGGAGCAGCAGCAGCAGCAGCAGCAGCAGCAAGAGCAGAAGGAGCAGCAGCAGCGGAAGCAGTGGCAGCAGATTTCTCAGAGCACCGGTCAGAGTCTCTGCACTGTCTAGGCATCCATGACAGTGCTGCTGCTGCTGTTTCTGGTGGTGGTGGTGATGGCGGTGGTGGCGATACTGCGGCCTTTGCTGCCGTTACTGCTGTTCTGTGTAGGTGAAACAACTGCACCAGGTGCAGAAGAGTGCGTACCCGAAGCGGCAGCAGCAGCAGCAGCACCACCACCACCACCACCAATGAAGCCATCACAGACGGACCAGCTGCTAGAGCACTGTCTGCTGCAGGCCCTCTCTGTCTCTGTCAAGCCCTCCCACCTGCTGCTGGGAGCCAGCTCTCTCTGGTAAGCTCCCTCAGGTGGCATTGACACCGGCACAGATGGACCAGTTGTTGGATCACTGTCTGCTGCAGGCCCTCTTTATCCGTGTCAAGCCCTCCCACCTGCCCCTGGCGGGGAGCTCCTTCTGGTGAGTGGCTGCATGCCAAGGCTGTTGACAGTCTGGTGAGTGAGGGAGTGAGTGAGATAGATATGCTCTCACGTGCATTCTCAACTTATTGTCGTGCGAGTGCCTCTCCAAGTGGCTGCATGCCAAGGCGGTTGACTGGCTGGTGAGTGCGCTTGAGTTAGATAGGTGTGAGGGTGAGTGCAATTGTAAATGAGTGTGTGTGAGTGCTGATGTTGTCTATGCTTTTTAAATGTAATGTCATCACATCTCCTGGTCACATCTCGCCCAAGCCCCTGTCACTACACCCGAACCGAAGGCAGCTCAGGGATAGCTACCGGATCCGGCACCGTCACAACCACCACAACAGTAGAAGCGTTGCTTAAACTGTCTCTCCAGGTGTCTCCCCTCTTCGAAGTAGTTGGTCTCGACCCAAACGCCTATTACTCGCCCTCTGCTATTCGTAACGCCGCTCTTTCCTACATATCCCTCCACCCCCTCACAAAACCCTCTGACCCCTCTATAGTCATCCTCGACACTACTCTCTGTGACGCACTGTACAAAGGCGCGATAAATAAGGCATCGGCTTACCCAACGGAGTGCCCTATGCAAGACCTAGACTCCCTGTTACTCCCTGTGACCTAAGCATGAAGGCACAGCACAGGGTGGAGAAAGAGGGGGAGGAGTGTGGAGCAAAAAGGGGAGGTAGAACCGGTGCAGGTATTTGTGAGGGGGCGGCAGGGCAGCAGGAAGGTGACGCGGTTGACAGGCGTTGAGGCTTACCTGGTGGACACTGAACCGATCGCTGCTGAGCTGCGGAGGAAGTTTGCATCGAGCTCATCTGTGGCTGAATTGCCAGATGGGTGCAGCTGCAACAGGTGCGTGTGAAGGTTGACAGATACTGGGGGTAACGGATGCCTGTGTTAACAGGTCTGCTTCGAGCATGTCGGTAGCTCAAGTGCCAGGTGGGCGCAGCTGCACCACCAGGTGCCAGGGCTTTACCGACCCTACGAGGTCCCGAACCTACCAGGTCTGGCAGCTGGTTCATGCATTGTCTTTCGTAAAGGAGCACACTGACTGCACACTGCCAGCCAGGTGAGTATAGCCCTGTAGAGCTGCAAATATTCTAGAGGAACCCGTCCCTGCTTTTGAGGCGCCTCAAAAGTAGACCGGTCCCTGCTTTTGAGGCGCCTCAAAAGTAGACCCGTCCCTGCTTTTGAGGAGCCTCAAAAGTAGACCCTCCCTGCTTTTGTGTGCTGAAAGTTCCCATCTTCCACCCTTTCTTATGTACTCCTATTCTCCCTCGTTTCTAACCCCCCCTTCTGTTTCCCCAATTATTTTCATATCTTTTCTTGCACGAAACCCACCCATTTCGATTTTTGCCTCTTCCGTCCTCTCTACAACCCTTGCTTAAGAGCAGGCAGGAAAGGCCAGCATCAGGTGTTCAATCAAGGAGGGTTTCTGGATAAGTTGTCTTAGCTGCTTGTGGATGCGCATGGCATCCCAAAATTCTATGTAACGGCAACTGATTATATCAAAAGGTGATGCATGTACACGAATGCCCTTAAAAAACTTGTACACAGTATCCCACTTCGGTCTCATCTCTTGTAAGAACTCAGATCATAGTGAATGTAGATGACCAAGTTGATTAAAACAGAGATTACACACATGATAAATAGTTCCTAACTAGCCATGTACTCTGAGGGGTACATTCCCTTATTCTAACTACTTTAGAGGCGTTTCTACAGTGACTCTGACTATTGCACTTCTTTCTTGTTACCGAGTCGCTACATGTAACCTGTACATACGGTTACGCCTGTTGCCATTCTCGACGGTGAGTCAAACGTCGGTCCAGATGGTCAACAGTCGCGACAGTTGACTCTTGCGGCTGTTGATGTTCCTGCCCTTGATATAGGCTGATCCGACACTGCTGCTAGCGCTCCTTCGATAGAGATTGGTGCGATGCTGCTGCACCTGCAGGAATGCTAGTTATAATTCCCTTTATACTCCAACACTCCCCTTCATTCCTGGAGGTGCGCCACATGGCTCTTTCGAACAACCCCACACAGGTCCGAACAGTATTGGAACTTCTGACGTGGCAGTTTCTTTGTGAGGAAATCAGCTGCCATTTTGCCAGCTGGACAGTAAGAGAGCTGGACCTTCCCTTTGTCGATTTCGTCCTTCACGAAGAAGTAACGCAAGGCGATGTGTTTCATGCGGTTGATGAAGCCTGGCTTGTTTGCAATTTTGATTGCGCTCTGGCTGTCGCAGAGTAACTTGAAGGACTCGTTCATCGCCGTCTTTGTTTCCTGCAGGAGCTCCGTGAGGTAGAGTCCTTCGCGAAATACTATGCTTGATGCGATGAATTCCGCTTCTGCTGACAAAAGGGTGATGAGTTCCTGTTTGTTGGAGTTCCAGTAGATGGTTCCTGTAGGCTCAAGTTTGAAAATGAAGCCTGTACGGGACCTTCTGCTGTCTGCATCCCCAGCGTGGTCAGCATCCACATAGCCGGTGAGCTGTAGTGGAGCTGTTAAGTTAGCCTTGTAGGTGAGGTCGACATCAGGCGTGGAGATGAAATACTGTAAGGCGCGGCGCAGGTCTGCTAGGTTCTCCCCTCAGGTCGGTGCATGTACTAGGCGAGCTAGCTGGCGATGTAGGATAGGTCCGGGCGGCATGTGACGGCGGCGAACAGCAGGCACCCGAGTTGCTGCTGGTAGAGACGGTGATCGGCCGGTGAGAGCGGGGTAGTTTCGGGCTCGTGGTTAGGCGGAGGAATGCAAAATGGGGTGGTGATGCCGTCGGCAGCTATTCCGAACTTCTTGGCGAGGGTCTCGACGTATTTCGCGGCGGAGAGGTGAATCGTGTCCGCAGTCTGAGTGACATTGAGGCCAAGGAATTGGGTAACCTCATGGTCGATAGTCACCTCTAGCTTCTCCTTCATCTCACGTTCGAAGCGATAGAGCAGGTCTGTGTCGTCTCTGGTGTAGAGAAGGTCATCGACGTAGGCGACGAGCAGGATGAAGTGACCGCAGGATTCGAGGCGGTACATCCCCTGATCATGGGGAAGCTGCTGGAACCCGAGCTCGAGTGAAGATGCTGCTGCCACAGGCGTGGTGCCTGTTTGATGCCGTACAGGGATTTTTGGAGGAGACAGATGGCATCACCGTCTTCCTCGAATGCGTGTGGCTGCTCGACGTAGATGATGGCGTCGACGATCGCGTAGAGGAACGCGTTGGAGATGTCATTTTGCGGAGCGGGCGTTGTTTCACGGCGGCGATGCAGAGGAGAGTACGTGCTGAGGTATGACGTCTGACAGGTGCAAACATTTGGTTGTAGTCCACGAATTGTGTCTGCTCGAATCCGCGAACCACCCAGCGCGCCTTGAAGTTTTTGACCGTTCCGTCTTCGAGTGTCTTGATTCTGAAGACCCATTTTCCTGTAAGATTTTTTCTCCCCTTTGCGTGGCGGCGTGGTACCAGGTTCCAGGTACCGCGGCGTTGGAGTGCAGCGACTTCTGCGGCCATGGCGGCTCTCCACTTCTCAGCAACGGTGGTGGGCTCGACTAGCTGCTGGTTACCCCGAACAGCGACAGCGAGGCCAAGGATGCGAAGGCCCGTGAGGTTGGATTCGGCTGTGGTGGTAACTTCGACCATGTCGTCGTCGTCGCCAGGGATGTCGCGAAGGGTGTCGCGGGAGGAGTCGCGAGCGGGATCTTCGTTCATGGGTGAGTGCATTTCTGCACTTGCATAGTCGTGTTGTGCCTGTACTGCTTCGTGAGGATTGGTGTTTGTTGGAAAATATGTGGGAGTTCCGAACTGCTCTGTAACGGGGATGAAAGGTGCCTCATCTGCTGTTGGCTCGTCCGGTTGTTCTCCTGCCACGTCAACGCCGTCCTCGTCATTGGCATAGCTGTTCTGTCCCAGAAAAATTTTCTCTGGTGCGTTCTGTGCAATGCAGTGCTGGCGGTACAGTGGCAGAGTCAGTCTTTCGTAGAAAGATGTAGTCACGTGAACGCGTGAGCTGGTGCGTGGTATTCGGATTCGATTATGAGGTGAATGCCACAGCGAGCGAGGTCCTCAAATTTTCCGGTTCGGGCAGGGTAGGGGCAGTACTGTACCATACACGTGAAGACTCGCAGCATGCATGTATCATAGTGTTTTGCGGTCCACTCCTTGAAGGGTGAGCTGTTGTTGGGCAGTGCCTTCGAGGAGAGTATGTTGTGCAGCTGAACTGCATGCGCCATTGCAAAGGGCCAGTACTTGGTTGGTACAGCTGATTGCTTCATAAGGACTCGCATTTTTGTCGCGAGGCTTCTGTTTGTTCGCTCGGCCAATCCCTGCTGCTCGTGGGTGTAAGGCAGAGAGATCATCCTATTGATCCCCTTTTGCTTGCAGAGGGTTTTGAAATCGTCCGACTGGTACTCCAGGGCTCCGTCTGTCTGAAATGCCTTCAGCTTGTATCCGTCACTTTGGGTTTCCGCCATGCTGAGCCAGACCTCGAAGCACTGGTAGGCAAGGTAACGATTGCTGACGTTCATGGCCCATACGGCGTATGCCGGCGTCGATGAAGGTAAGGGTGTACTACTCCCCTCCAACTCCTTTTGCCGTGAGCACTAAGAAATCGCTGTAAACCTTCTCCAGCGGTTTGTATCGTTCGGCTCCATGAATCTTTTTGGCGAAGGGCGTGTGGCGGAGCGCGGCTACCGGACGAACGGTGCAATTGGGTAAGTCGGTTCGTGGTTTCAGTAGTTTTCCATCGGGCAGCAACAGTGCGTATGCCGCAAAATCGTTTGCGTTGATGCGATTGTTGAGCACTTCGTTCAAGGGATGTCCCATGCGTTGATGCCAGATGTCTCTGTCAGCCCGGTATCCCATGGTGCGCGAGTACAGCTCCTTCTCCTGTGCCAATATCTCCTCCGCTGTTTCTTGCCTGGTTTCGTCTGCAGGTTCGTCAGGCACAGCAACTTGTACGGCCGCTGCTTGAATTGTCGCGCCTTGATACGTTCCGCTGGTGTTGCCGATGGTGATGGTGTCGATCGTTGTCTGCAGCTCTAGCGGCCTTTCAGGAGGCGGGGGTGAAGCTCGTGCGCGACGATCATCAGGTTGCGTGATTTCACCTTCCTTGAAGTTGGTGTCACCGATCATTACTCCCCTTGTCTCGAGGCGAAGATAATCCCTCCCGTCCGTTGTGATAGGAATTAGGTGAGGTCCGTATTCCATTAGTGACTCTTCCTCCTCTGCTTCGGATGGCGACGGTGATCTCCACCTCGTTGAAGAGTCGTTCTCTGTTGAGGATGAAGACGTCTGATGACACTATGTGTTGACCACAACAGCTATCCAGGTACCACGTGTTGACTTCTTTTCTTGCCTTGGCGAGGTTGGCAAGCTTCGGAGTGATATGATGCTCCATGTCTTGCTCGTTCTCGTAGTCATAATAACACCCTTCTTCGTCGTATGCTATGCACGCAGGTGGCAACTCTTGGATCCACTACGGCATTTCCCGGTCATACTCCATTCTTCCGACTGTCAGCTCGTTGTACATTGGGTCGTTTTCTTCCTCATCTTTGACCGATCCCCCTGGCCGCTCCTGAGGCGGGTCTGCGAACATATCCTCCCAGCTACGGAAGAAGCGGTAGTGTCGGTTAGGGCGAGGTGGTCCCCGACACACCATGCAAGTCAAAACCTTGCTTTTGCCCTTATCGTTTGTGTTCACAGAGACGTGTGCCGGAGCTTGAGACGTGCTGGCGATGGCTGGTGGTGACACAGTTTGGTTGCGCGCTGGGACTCCTCCTTGCTGGTGAGTAGCGGCACCCTTCTGGTTGTTGTTACCGTTCAGCTTCCAGCAATCTTGAATCATGTGCCCTGTCTTCTTACAATACTTGCAGACGAGTCTTTTCTTGTCCGGTGGCGCTTGTGCGTAAAATGCAATTTTCTCCTTCTTGTTGCCTCTTTCATTGTACAGATCAATCTCCTTCTGTTCGGAAAGGAGCGTGGAGCAAAGGGCGGTTTCACAGAGGGTCCCTTGAGTGCGAAGGAGCGACTTGCATTGACGCCATTCCGAGCTCAATCCAGCGAGAATGATTGTGACGAACATGTCGTCAGGGAAGTTGTCGCCGCTTTTCCTGAACTGGTCTCTCAGGTTCCTGCAGCGGTTGATGTATGGTCCGGCCTTCTCGCCGGGGAACATCTTGACATTGTTCAGCTGGTTGAGCAAGCGACTAAGTGTCACTGAATCTGTTGCCATGTGGCAGGTGCGCAGGTGCTCCCAGGACTGTTGCGCGGGTGCCCACTCGTTCTTCAAGGGGCAAATGCTCAACTGTTCTTCGGGCGACATGTTCCGAATCAAGACGGTGAAGGCCAAGAGCGATTCGTTGTAGTCAGGGCCCAAAATTGGTTTAGGCCTACTCTTACAAATCAGGGTTCTAGCCCCTCCTTAGCCCGACCCCTAGGGTAAAAAATTTCGTACCCTGTTTGCAGCAGGGTAAATCAACCTATACCCTGATTTGAGCAGGGTAGTTTTAGGCTAAGCCTGTTTCAGCTACTATTTTGTGAGCTGAGTTTTTAATACTGACATAATATAGTAGCACTCACAACAGGGTCCTCGCTATCAGTCAATTTTGTCTTCTTGTATTAGAAATCAAACGATTTTTTCTCAGTTAATCTGATTTTCCTATATTTGATTTCGATTTCATCTGATTGGCTAGAAATCATTTTTTTAGTTTCATCTGATGCATCAGAAACGTATTTTCTAATTCATCTGAAACCGAATCATGTTATAGCCTACAGTTTCGAGCATTTTCATATCTGAGATGTCAAACGGACCTGCTATGATTGGGCGAAGCATGCTCTGACAGGGCGAATCTCTTGTGTAAGGGCGAATTTGCTCTTGTGTCGGGGTAATTCTGCTGTGATTGGCCAAATTTGTTTTTTTGTTTTACAGCGAAAAACTGTGATTGGGCGAATTTGCTATGCTCTGACAGCACGAAACCACCGTGCCAGGGCAAATTTGTTGTTAGGGCTTTTTGGAAATGTCTGTTTGTGTGGGTGTGGTACAGTTTGTGACCACGCGGAGTATGGCTTGATCCGTGGTAAAGACGTTTCGGTATCAGGGTAGTCTACACCCTACCCTGACAGCGTCAGGCTAACCATAAATCCAATTAGTGTAAGAAAAAACATGCTCTTTCTGCAGAAGGGTAACTATCGTGAAATCCTGATTTTGGTAGGGTACGGCCGGTCCCCAAGGTAATCAAGGCGTTTTACCCTGATATTTTGGGCCATGGTTGTAGTACTGCATCTTCTTCTGAGGTGAGCCGTTAGCTGGGAAGGGATACGAAACGTCGTAATACATCCTGATCTGAGCGCCCTGAGCTAGTAGCTCGAATTCGAAGCTCCAGGTGTAAAAGTCTTGCCCATCGAAGGGCTTGGTTGTCCTGAGCTTCGATGTTGAGAGGAACTTGCTCTGCATTGAAGCCATTACCTCAAAATTTGTTTATTGTGCTTGAGCAAATCCTTGAGCTCCGCGGTTGTCGAAGGTGAAGGATCACTCAGATCCAGCTCCTTGAGGATCAGGAGGCTTGCGGGCGTAGCTGGAGCCGTCGATGCTTATCACTTGATGGCTCTCCAGTGCGCTGATGCGGGAGATCAGCTGCTCGAGGAGCGCTGTATCCACAGTCGTTGTAGTGGAAGCGACATTGGTGGAGGGTTGCACTGGATTTTCTCCAGCCTCTCCGCAGTCTGCGCCTGGCATGTTGATGCCTTTAATGTCGTAGTTCTTAAGTTATTAAGAAGCTTGTTGGAAGCCCTTAAGCAGTTCCTATAATCCAAAATCGCTCTCATTCCATGTTAGAATTGTCATAATCCCAACCACTAGACCATTGGGATAAAAGGGCTTGTTAAGTAGCGGGTCAGTGCGCCCATAACCCCCCAGGCGAACGCGCCTGTAACCCTCTCCAGGATCAATCGGGCATCCACAGTGCAGATCTACTGAGAAGAATAAGGACCTTGGATAGGATAGGAATGCCTTAGAAGAGTTTGGTAGCGAAAGTCTTGTTGTAAGAACTCAGATCATAGTGAATGTAGATGACCAAGTTGATTAAAACGGAGATTACACACATGATAAATAGTTCCTAACTAGCCATGTACTTTGAGAGGTACATTCCCTTATTCTAACCGCTTTACAGGCGTTTCTACAGTGACTCTGACTATTGCAATTCTTTCTTGTTAGTGAGTCGTTGAATGTAACCTGTACATACGGTTACACCCGTTACCATTCTCGACGGTGAGTCAAACGTCGGTCCAGATGGTCAGTCTCTCTCTGCTACTGGTAGCCAGGCAACGAAGGCTGCGAGTGCCATGTCGCGGCTAGGGAGGTTGCGGTGCCAGACGTAGCGGGTGGCGGCCTCGATAAAGGTGATCATGTAGTTGTATGTTACTTGTCCTGGTTCCCGATTGAACAGGATGTCGCTATACACCTTTTCGAGTGGTGCGTACGCGGGTGCGCTCGGGTTGTGATGAGGCGTAAACGGTCGATGTGGTAAGTCACCTTCGGGGCAGGTGAAGCACGTTCCGCGTACTCGTTGGAGTTCTCGTCCGTCGGTCAGCAGAAGTGAGTCCTTGTCGAGTACTCCTGCTCTTATCGTATTGTTTAAGACTGTATTGCTTGGGTGTCCCATCCTTGCGTGCCAGGTGCTTTCGTCGGCGCGATGTCCGGGTGATCGTCGGTACATATCGGAGTTGGAGTAGAAGCTGGCGGTTAAGTTTGCGCTACGATGAACTTCTCGTGGTGCTGGGTGGAGCTGTTGTGCTGGTGTTGGTGGTGTGTCTTCGAGTTCGGTTGAAGTGACTCGCGGCGAGGCGTGCTGTTGTCGAGTTCTTCTTCTGGTGAGTAATATGGTGGTGACTCAGTTACACAGGAGTCACTCAGTTTTGCCATGCAGCTGACGATGTTTCTTGTTCCTTTCGCAGGTTGTCCCGTCGATGTTGTTGAGACTTGTACTGAAGTTGTCGGATTTGCTTGCGTTGAGGCGACTTGACTGCTTGAAGGTCGAAGTTGCTGCTGTGAAGTTGTTGACTGTTGACGAAGTTGTTGCTGTGAAGGATTTTAAGCCGGCAACAACATCGGCAGCAACAACACCGGCAGCAGCAGAGACAACATCGGCAGGAGCAGAACCATCAACGGCAGCAACAGGAACGTCAACACCAATCGCTGGTACTTCAACGACACCGCTCCTCATCGACGACACACCACCAACACCAGCACAACACCTCCACCCAGCACCACGAGAAGTTCATCGTAGTGCAAACTTCACCGCCAGCTTCTACTCCAACTCCGATATGTACCGACAATCACCCGGACATCGCGCCGACGAAAGCACCTGGCACGCAAGGATGGGACACCCAAGCAACACAGTCTTAAACAATACGATAAGAGCAGGAGTACTCGACAAGGACTCACTTCTGCTGACCGACGGACGAGAACTCCAACGAGTACGCGGAACGTGCTTCACGTGCCCCGAAGGTGACTTACCACATCGACCGTTTACGCCTCATCACAACCCGAGCGCACCCGCGTACGCACCACTCGAAAAGGTGTATAGCGACATCCTGTTCAATCGGGAACCAGGACAAGTAACATACAACTACACGATCACCTTCATCGACGCCGCCACCCGCTACGTCTGGCACCGCAACCTCCCTAGCCGCGACATGGCACTCGCAGCCTTCGTTGCCTGGCTACCAGTAGCAGAGAGAGAATCAGGCGTACAACTGAGAAGCTTCCAGTCAGACGGAGGAGGAGAATACACCTCTCAGCGATTCAAGCAGTACCTAGCGGAAAGGGGAATCAAGCAGCTCATCTCCCTTCCCTACGCCCATCAGCAGCAAGGTGTAGCAGAAAGAATGAACAGGACTCTGCAGAACAGCATGCGCAAACTGTTACGTGGCATGCGACTACCCAACCACTAGTGGCCTGCAGCAATGGACCACGCCGTCATGCTGCACAACTTGCTGTCGTCAACATCGCTTCCGAACAACGCATCACCGCATCTGCTATGGACAGGGAAACAGGGCAGCACAAAAATGTTACGAGTTTTCGGATGCATGGTACAGTACCGACCCCCAGCAGCACGAGTGGGCCGATTTTCACAACGCGCACAGTGGGGACTACACCTCGGCATCGAAAAGAACTACAACGCGTGGAAAATCTTCGACTTCCACTCCAAGGAAACAGTAGCAGCGCGTGATGTAATTTTCTACGAACGACTCACGCTCCAGACATGCAAGAAGACGAAGATCCCACATGTGGTTTTCGTGGTGACCGAGCCTTCGCCTCCGCAGCGAACGAAGCTGACTGGGACGAGCAGAATGTGCACAACGCGTCAGAAGAAGCCGGACCTCTTCCGTTCTGCTTCGTCGACGTTCCCATGGACGAAGACAACCCTCGCGAAAGTGCCAACGCCGAAACCTTCTACCATTTCGCGGACAACGGTTACGTAACACCTGCAACAGTCAACACCAACGAAGCCGAACGAGTAGGACCAAATTTCTTACCCGGTCCAGAAGCGGGAGATGAAGCAGCTCATCCCGAGGATGCAACTCTTCCCCGCTACTCACAGACCGGACTGCAGATTCTTGGACTCGTCACCGCAGTCCACGGCACCGCCACTCCTAAAGAGCCTGCGACAGTTCAGCAGGCTCTGGGGGGGGAACATAAAGAAAAATGGCGCGAAGCCATGGACAAGGAGCTGAAGGCACTGGAGGAACGCAACACGTGGAAATTGGTTCCTATCGGCGTGGCACGGAACAAGACAGTGCTCACCGGGAAGTGGGTCTTCCGTGTGAAGACGAAAGCCGACGGCACAATTGACAAATTCAAGGCACGATGGGTCGTGCGCGGCTTCGACCAAGAACACGGACGGGATTTTACCGAAACTTTCGCCCCGGTTTGCCGCCACACCTCACTACGCATTCTCCTCGGAATCGCCGCCATGAAGAAGAAGAAGCTGCGGCAAATTGACGTCGTGAACGCGTTCCTCTACGCACCTGTCGACGCAGAGATCTTCGTGGAACTACCGCACGGTACTAACGGAGAGCCCAACCAGGTTTGCCAGCTGCTGAAGTCGCTCTACGGAATCAAGCAAGCCCCGCGGCTATGGCAACAGTACCTACACGCTCGCCTCATTCGCATCGGGTTCCGCCAACTACCTCACGATCAAGGCATGTACCGGCTTACAAAAAACGACGACTATATCCTACTGATCGTCTACGTAGACGACTTACTCTACGTTGGCTCCACCGACAGCATCACTACCTGGTTTGAAGGGGCGTTACAAAAGGACCTCACACTCACGGTCTCCTCTACCGTCACGCAGTACCTCGGCTTGAACATTCGAGAGGAAGAAGGCGCGATTCACCTCAATGCCGCTAAGTACACCGACACCATCGCCAAACACTTCGCGCTCACGCCTACCACCATTTCTACGCCCTACCGCTACACGACAGGATACCACGAGGAAGGATCTACTCTACTCAAATCCGCCGAGATACGCGACTACCAGAGAAAGCTAGGATGCCTTCTCTTCGCAACTGTTACCTGTCGCCCCGACCTCTCATACTCCGCAAGCCAGCTCGCCACTCATCTCAAGAGGCCTGAAGCAAAACACATGGCCGAACTCGACCGTGCTCTACACTATCTCGTCAGTACGCCAACGATCGGCTTAACATATTACAAGAACGCGACCACGCCGCCTAAGCTAATCGGTTACGTCGATGCAGATCACGCGGGCGACTCCGACAATAGACGATCGCGCACCGGCTACATCTATCGCTTTGAGCCTATCGGGCCTATCTCCTGGCAATCGAGCAAGCAGGAACTAATTGCTCTCTCATCAGCTGAAGCAGAATATATTGCACTCTGCTTAGCCACCAAGAAAGGACTCTATCTTCGCGAGCTGCTGGAAGAAGCAAAGTTCTGCTACAAACAGTCCGCAATTCGCATCGCCAACAAGAACGGTTTTGCGAACATGACAAAACTCATCGCCCTGCGATACTTCTTCGTGAAGGACGAGATCGAGAAGGGAAGGCTCGAGCTGTCATACTGTCCCACGTCCGAGATGGCAGCTGACTACCTGACCAAGAAGCTCGGAAAGCAGAAGTTCGAATATTGCATGCTGCTGATGTCAGAATGTTATCTTATGCTCTAGCCTGTAGTGGGGTGCTCTATATCGAGTACAACCCTTCTAGGGTTTGCTATTTGTATCCCCATTCTTGCTAGTGCAAACCCTCTTCTCTCTTCTAAACTTTCACATGCTATCAGAGCAGGTCGATCCCCTTGGATCGATCCTGTGGGTGGGCTTACCACCTCGTTGCTTCCGCTGCAACCACTTTCCACTACTCTCTGAGCCGCACGCCCCGTGGCGTGCGGCACTTTTTCTTCCCGCCGTGCGCCCCGAGGCGCGCGGCGGTTTTCTGCCCGCCGTGCGCCCCGAGGCGCGCGGCGGTTCTCTGCCCGCTGTGCGCCCCGAGGCGCGTGGCGGGCTTCTGCCCCGTCGTTCGCCGCGTCGCCCTCTGGAGGCGCCGCGACGGGCGATGGGGACCCGCGCGTCGCCCCCTGTCGCCCGTCGTGGCCTGCGCGCGGCCCGTACAGGCAGCGGGCGGCCTGTACGGGCTGCGCCAGGCCCGCGCGCGGCCCGTACGGGCTGCGCCAGGCCCGCGCGCGACCCGTACGGGCAGCGCTAGGCCCGCGCGCGGCCCGTACGGACGGCGCCAGGTCCGCGCGCGGCTCGGGCCGCCTGCGCGCGACTCAGGCGTCTCTACCAGGCCCGTGGTGGGCCTGTTCCTCGCTTCCCCTGCCCTCCCCGCTGTCCCCCATTGCTTCTACTGGCGCCCCACCCCTCCTACTCCCCATTTTCCTGAATTAGGGTTTGGGGGTGAGGGGTATGGGGGTGACTTCACTCTGTACCGTTCCCTGCTCCTCCTCCTCCTCCGTCTCCTTGTGCTGCAGCTGCCGCTCAGGGGGGGTGGACGTGTTGGAGCCAGTGGAGTGGTACTAAGGGGGGGTGAAGGGGGAGTGGAGCTAGCGGTGTAGCAGTGGGTGTGTGCTAGGGGGAGTGGGATAGTTTGGGAAAGCTGAATGGAGGTTGCCGTCGTGTCGCCAGCAGCACATGTATTCCGGGGACTTCGTCCGGTAGCCCAGTCGTAGCCAGCTGTGCCAGCCGCCCGTGGGTCCGTTGCTCGTCTGCCGCTACTTTAGCCGCGGGGCCAGTTACTCCAGTATTCCGGAGCGTTGTTCCGGTAGCCGCTGTGCCAGTGTGCCTCCTGTTGCCCGTGTGTTTGCAGCTTCATCCGTCGCCTCCTATCTCCTCTCCTCTCACTCTCTCTCCTCCTCCTCGCTTGCTCGTTGTGACTACCACTAGCTTTGCTCATAATTGTGAACTTTAAACTATTGCTTCTTGAACTTGTGCTCAGAATGTGTGGTGACATTGTGATCCACCCTGAGCTTGTACTGCTTTACTTGCTCTGCTGATTACACCCCACTTTGGCTATGGGGGTGTGTCTGAATGTTATCTTATGCTCCAGCCTGTAGTGGGGTGCTCTATAGCGAGTACAACTCTTCTAGGGTTTGCTATTTGTATCCCCATTCTTGCTAGTGCAAACCCTCTTCTCTCTTCTAAACTTTCACAGCTGATTGGACAGAGCCACGTCAGCGACACTCCAGAAGCGAAGGGGAGTGTTGGAAACAATCGGTCCTAAGCGCCTCTGTCGTGTCGAAACACTAAAACACAAGCGAAGCAGAGCATATCGAGGCACCAGCGAGTCAACCCGCGGAGGTTGAAATAACCGCTGGAGGTTACGAGAAATTCAAAGGTCAGCGACCTTTGACTTGACAAACACATCGCGACAGCAAGGACACACAACTGACTCGACATTGAGTAGTTGCCCGAGTCGCACTGTATCGACTCGCAACAGTAAAACAGTTGAATTATATCTCTGCGTATTCCTTGTACTCTTATATAAACCTTTGTACTTGCTTGTTCTAATCAACTTACTTTGCCCTCACATACTAGCACAAGGTGGTTCAGAATCTCTTTATTAACGCTTCCGCTACCACATCACTCTACCCAGAGTTTAACCCTACCAAAGATCCTAAGGGGCAATCAGCCCAACAACTGAGTCGTTGAATGTAACCTGTACATACGGTTACGCCTGTTACCATTCTCGACGGTGAGTCAAACGTCGGTCCAGATGGTCAACAGTCACGACAGTTGACTCTTGCGATTGTTGACGTTCCTGCCCTTGATATAGGCTGATCCAACACTGTTGCTAGCACTTCTTCGATAGAGACTGCTGCGATGCTGCTGCACCTGCGGGAATGTTATGTATAATTCCTTTTATACTCCAACATCATCATTCCCATGGGTATCCTGAAACAATCTCAACAGCGTGAAATTATATTGATAATAGCACAATTAATCATATCATTATGTTTATTTCTCCAGTGGCAACCCATATCATGATAAACCCTGGGTTTGTTTAGAACACACTCATGCACCATCTCTACACGTGGCTATTGTTTATGCATCTCATGTCATCTTCGTGTAGTTCATGTAATTCACTTCAATTATTCCCCCACTCCCCGCATCTCACGGCGAATCAAGCAGTTCTTTGGGCATAGTGCACGAGAGTCAAGTATTTTTCTGGGTGATGTGCACGAAGTGGCGGTAGCTCAATGGTTTGATGGTTCACGTAAAACTCACATGTGCGGAAGTAGCAAAAGGACAGCGTAAAAATATTTTAGAGATTGACTCCAGTCGATGAATTTAGTTTGAAACTTTGCAGCCAAGCTTCTGTGTCATTGGTGCGACACACGCCCTAGCTAGCCCTTCCTTTTCTAAGTTCGACAATACCACTTACGGAAACTGGAAACTGAATCCGACCCTTTGACTAAAATCAGCTCCCACAGGTTAACCTCGGACAGTCAGGGTGAAAGAGAAATGTATACGAGCTGTCAAGCACCACACAGTGTGAACGCGGTCATTTTTGCTTCAGCACGTTTGTGATTCCACAAAACCGATTCTTATCCATGTTTACGGCACTCGAAAAGTGTGTACCACACCACACCACCCAACATCCACTTTGTAGCCGAACCACTCACTCATCCTGATGAATTATGGTTGGAACTTGGAACGCGTTTCTGCGAGCTTCTCGATGGTGATTCGCACAGGTTTACAATTCGCGATAGTGACAGGACTGAGCATGAGCAACTGCGCTTCAGCCCATTAATTCATATCCACCACAATCCACCCTCTCACACCATACAAATACCCACGTCTTTTTCCTTCCACCACCAGAACCAGATTTTGTAGCTCTTATTTCACTCGCTTCTGACTCCCTGCATCCTCTTTACTAGCTACTAATAGAAATCATGGCACGCTTGCTTACTGCTCTCGCTCTATTGCTTGCCGTCACCGTCACTCTCGAATCATTCGCTTCTACCGCTGCTGATCGATCTATTCAGCTTCGTGGAAATGGGATCGATGGTAAGTCGCCTTCTATGATGACTGCCAATTATTTCCGTCAATGGTGACGTGCATTCCGAGAAGCGAGAGACGTTGGCTCCATGTTATGGTAATTCGCAGACCATTGCGATTGTTAATCGCAGACCATTGCGATGGTATGTCGCTGACCCATGTGATGGTAAGTCGCAGACCCGTGGTGACGCGGCGCATCATCTCGAGAGATTGAGCACGTCCTCCATGCTTGGCTATAAGCGGCGTAAAATGACAATGAAAGGCGCTCGCGTCGTACATGGACACGTTTCTGCTTCCTCGCTTGCGCTGCTACCCAACCGACTTTTGACTCAAAAGACAATGGATGGCGCTCCAGTCGTAGCTGCAAACAATGTTGCTTCCTCACTTGCGCTGCGCCTCTCTCCCAGCCTCCCCCAACTCCCCTCTCACCTTGCCTGCACCGCTTCAGCCATTTTCGTTCAAGAGTGACCAATCCGCTGACAATAAGATTGATTCCCTCTGCACGGCCCATTGCTTCCGCCCATGCCGTGCACCCTCCGACGCGCACACCTCTGCGTCCAGCCCATGCCGTGCACCCTCCGGCCATATCTCACATCCTCACGCCGCATGAAACAGAAGCGCCAGAAACTCACTCCCTCCCCTTGCCTACCCTCAACCCTTCCATCTGTCTCCTCATCCCCTGCGCGAACCTATTTGTCGGCATGGCGTGGCGGCAGGTGCGTCGGGAGCGATAGACACCGCTGGCGTGTCAGAACATTATAGCTTACACTTTTGTGTAGGCTGTAGTGGGGTATCCCATAGGGGGTACAACCCAATTAGGGTTAGTACTTGTACTCACTTCATTCATAGTTCATTCATTCTCGTTCTCATTTTCTCATGGTATCGAGCAGGTTCCCTCGTGGGAACTGTTCATAGGGCCTACCGATTCTTTTTTTTTCCTGCCCGGGGCGCGTCCTGCCCCTGCCCGAAGCGCGCCTAGGGTCGCGCCCTTCTTAGCGGCCCCGTCGCGTCACCCTTAGCGGCCCATCGCGCCGCCCTTACGATCGCGTCGCGCCGCCCTAACGGCCGCGTCGCGCCGCCCTAGCGGCCTCTCGCGGCCCCGATCAGCCGCCCTTGCAGCCCCGATCCGCCGCCCTTTCACCAGCGGCCCGTCGCCGCCCTTGCAGCGGCCCGTCGCCGCCCTTCTCACCGCCCCGCCATCCCTTTAAACGGCCCCGCCGCCCTCACCTGCGGCCCCGCCACTCTCACCTGCGGCCCCGCCGCTTTCACTTCCGGCCCCGCCGTCCTGACCTGCGGCCCCGTCCCCTGCTGCAGCGCCACCCGCCACCCGAGCTGCCCGAGCCGCCTCACCCAGCCGAGCAGCCGACCGCCGCGCCGCCCTGCAGCACCACCGCCGCGCCGCCCTGGCAACCGAGCAGCCGGACAGCCAAGCCGCCGAGCCGCCCAGCAGCCGAGCAACCGAGCCGCCCTGCAGCCGAGCCGCCCAGCAGCCGAGCCGCCGTACAGCCGAGCCGCCGGGCCGCCGAGCCGCACTGCAGCTAAGCCGCCCAGCCGCCCAGTAGCCGAGCCGCCGAGCCGCCCTACTCCCGAGCCGCCCGAGCTGCCCCGTCCGGTAAGCACAGCGCCTTTTTCACTGCACTGCCCTCACCCTACTGTTTGCAATGCTAGTCTACTGTGGTCATGGCTACCCCTAGTGTCCTCGCTTTTGATGCTGAGGGTCGAGCCATTGACTTTGACGTCTGGGTATATGACCTGCAGCTGTTCTTACAGTGCGATAGGGCAGACGGTCTCTCTCTCTTTGACCTCACCTCTGGCACCTCTCCTCCCCCTCCTGCTGATGCTGACGCCACTGTTCGCTCCCACGGGGCCACGCGCAACGCTGCTGCACGTCTTGTTGTGCGTCGCCACCTCCCTACCTCCGAGCGTGCGCACTTTAGTCAGTACAAGAGTGCTCATACCTTGTACGACGCTGTAGTTGCACGCTACTCCTCCCCTGCCTCTGCTGCACTGAGCCGTCTTATGCTACCGTACATCTTCCCTGACCTTGCTGCCTTTCCCACAGTCGCTGACCTCATTACACACCTCCGCACTAGTGACACTCGCTACCGCGCTGCGCTTCCTGCTGACTTCTGCGCCAAGAACCCCCCCCCCATGTACATCACCCTCTACTACATAGTCACCCGACTCCCTGACTCCCTTCGCGTAGTCAGGGACCACTTCCTCGCAGTGTGCCCCACCACTCTCACCGTTGACCTCCTCGAGAAGGCCCTCCTAGCGGCGGAGAAGAGCATAGTCGCTGTAGGAGCCTCTCGTGGTGACCCCCGCACCCCTGTCTTTGAGGGGTGTTCTCCCTCCCCCCTCTTGCCCTCTGTTGCTTCTGCTACTGCGACCGACCTCGTTGGTTTTGAGTCGGTCGATGCTGCATCTTCCCCTTCTAGGAAGCGCCGCACAGGCAAGGGCAAGGGGGGCAAGGGCGCTGGAGGAGCTAGCGGGGGCGATGGAGGTGGCGGTGGAGGCGGCGGAGGGAGTGGGGGTGGTGGTGGGAGTGGTGGAGGGGGTGGGGGTACCGGTGGCAGCAATGGAGGCGGAGGCGGCGGCGGTGGCGGAGGGAGCGGAGGCGGCGGTGGTAGCGGAGACGGTGGAGGCGGCGGAGGCGGCGGAGGTGGCAATGGAGCTGGTCGCGGGTCTACGCAGAGGAGTGGCTCCGGTGGTGGTCCGCGCGAGCAGCAGCAGCGCAGTCGTGAGACCCTGTCCCCTCAGCAGCTCCGTGAGTGGTACACTGCACGCCAGCGGGGTGGGGGTTTTGGTCCGTGCACCTACGTCCTGCGCACCGGCGACCGTGCGAGTGAGCAGTGTGGGGGTGCGCACCCCACCCAGTGCTGCTTTGGCCGCCTGACGGACGCGTGGCGTCACCAATTCCCTGAGGCCATAGAGATCCCTCGCTGGGGCGAGCTGTCTAGGGCGGGAGTTGCCACTATGATCTTGATTTTGATGCTATTCTTTCTGCCATGTATCCTGTGACTACTAGTGATGAGGGTGACTATTACCGGTGTTTCTCGCCCGATCCGGGCATTGAGACTGCTGCTTGAGGTACTGGTGAGGCTGCTGCCCTAGGTGCTTGCAACGCTGCTGCTCTAGGTGCTAGTGCATCTACATCCTCAGGTACTGGTGAGTCTGCGCTCTCAGGTACTACGTCGGCTTCGGCCTCCCTCACCTTCACCCTTGACTCTGGGGCTTCTCGCTCCTTCTTTCGGGACCGCACCACACTCACGCCGCTTAGTCGGCCGGTTGCGGTGTCTCTCGCTGACCCCTCTGGGGGTCCTGTCTTGTCTCACTTCTCCACAGTCCTCCCGTGTCCGGCGGCTCCCTCAAGCACAGTGTCTGGTCTCTACCTCCCCTCGTTCTCTACGAACTTGGTGAGTGGTGCTGACCTACAGGATGGGGGAGTGCACCAGTTCAATTCTGCGCGTCAGCGAGTGACGCACTGCACAGAGGCTCGCACAGGCCGACACTTGGCTACGTTTACACGTCAGCCGGGGTCAAGCCTATACACACTGACCACCGCGCCTCCTCCAGTTGTCGAGTCTGGTAGAGTAGCTGCGTCGGGTCAGGTGTTTGCTGCAGGGTCCAGGTCTGGTCCTGGGTGTGCCCCGTGTTTGTGTCGTCTCCGGTCTCACGAGACTCTCCTCTGGCTCCACCGCCTTGGTCACCCCTCTCAGAGGCATGGCCTCCCGTCTTCTTGTTTCTGGTCTCCCCCAGTCCCTCCCTCCCCTTCCTCAGGGGCCTGGCCCTACCTGTGTCCCCTGTGTCGAGGGGCGCCAGCGGGCTGCCCCTCACTCCTCCCAGTTTCCTCCGATAGAGGCCCCGCTGCAGACGCTTCACATGGACGTGTGGGGCCCAGCCTGCGTCCGTGGACAGGGTCACGAGCTCTACTTCCTGCTCGTTGTTGACGACTACTCACGTTACACCGCGGTCTTCCCCTTGCGCAGCAAGGGTGATGTCACTGAGGTGCTGATCGACAGGATCTGCGCAGCTCGTCTCCAGCTCAGGCAGAGATTTGGCTCGGACTTTCCTGTTCTGCGTCTGCACTCGGACAGAGGCGGAGAGTTTTCCCCTGGCCTTCTGAGAGCCTACTGTCGCGCACGAGGCATCCGTCAGACCTTCGCGCTTCCGGACTCTCCGCAGCGAAATGGGATCGCTGAGCGCCGCATAGGCATGGTCATGGACGTCGCTCGTACGTCTATGATGCATGCGGCTGCCCCCCATGTTCTGTGGCCGTTTGCGGTGAGGTACGCGGCGCATCAGATCAACCGTCATCCCAGGGTCTCAAGGCCGGAGACCTCCCCAGCCTTGCTGTGGATGGGGAAGGTTGGCAATGCGTCGGCGTTCCGGGTCTGGGGATCTCGGGCGTTTGTCCGCGACTTGTCTACGAACAAGCTGTCCCCTCGTGCTGCTCCTTGCGTCTTCCTTGGCTTCCCCCTTGACGCGCCTGGGTGGCAGTTCTACCACCCCACCTCTCGAAGTGTTCTGTCCTCCCAGGACGTCACATTTGACGAGTCGGTCCCCTACTACTGCCTCTTCCCCTACCGCACTCCATCCCTCCCCCCCCCCCCCCCGCTCTTCCTTGTACCAGGTCCCCCCCCGGTAGACCCCCTCCCCCCTCAGGGTCCTGCCCCTTCAGGTGTGTCCCAGGTAGACGCAGTCGAGCCTGTCGAGGTTACTGGTGACTCTAGTGCTGCTGAGGGTGCTGAGCCTGGGGGTGCTGAGCCTGGGGGTGCTGAGACTGGGGGTGCTGAGACTGGGGGTGCTGAGCCTGGGAGTGCTGAGCCTGGGGGTGCTGAGACTGGAGGTGCTGAGCCTGGGGGTGCTGAGCCAGGGGGTGCTGAGCCTGGGGGTGCTGTGCCTGGGGGTGCTACGCCTGGGGGTGCTGTGCCTGGGAGTGCTACACCTGGGGGTGCTGAGCCTGGGGGTGCTGAGCTTGGAGGTGCTACGCCTGGAGGTTCTCCGGGTGCTTCGTCTCTGCGGGAGCCACTCTCTCCACAGGAGCTGCGCGAGTGGTTTGCCCGGCGCTGGAGCCGTGCTGCTGGAGCTGGAGGTTCTTCGGCTACTGAGGGTGCTGCTGTCGCGGGTCCCGGAGGTGCTCGTACTGGGAGTACTTGAGGTGCTGGGCCTATGGGTTCGACTCGAGCTGGTGCTGCTGAGGGTGTTGGTGCTAAGACTACTGCTGGCGGTCCTCCTGGGGGTACTACTGGTGCTGCTAGAGGTTCTGGAGCTGCAGGAGGTGCTGCTGGAGCCGGTGCTCCTGCTGGGGGTTTTGGTGCTGTCCCTGCTGTGTCTGGCGTTGCCGCGCGGCCTCGACCGTACTTCGTTCCACTCCTGCAGCAGGTTCTTGGTCTTCCGCCTTCTACTGGTCCTCCTCCTTCTTTAGAGTGTCCACAGCTTGTCCCCTTTGCCTGCTCCTTCTCCCTACAGTGGTCCTACTGGAGGTCTTGCTGAGCGTCGTGAGCCTGCGTCTCGCCCTGCGTCGCCTGTCCGTGCTGCTCACACTAGTGGTCGTGGTTCGCGTTAGCGTCCTCCTCCCGTCCCTGGCACACACAGGATGTCTCTACATGCCCCTTTGCCTTCTCCTTTTGAGTCCTCTCTTCCTGCTCTTGCCGACCCGGAGTCGGACTCTCTTCGTGCTGCCAGTCCTACTGTCACGCGTCTCCTTGCTACTGTCGTCACTGACCCTTCTTTTGAGTCCACTGCTATGTCTGCCCTAGTTGCTGAGCTCGTCGACTTTGCTGCTCGCTGTCGCCTAGACTACGCTGCTAGTCTTGTCGCTGAGTCTGAGTCTGTATGTCCTCTGTCCGTCGGGGGTGAGTGTGCCCTTGGCACGGACGTCTTTGAGGACAGGCAGAAGGAGTTCCAGTGTCTGGCAGCTGCTTCACCTCATCTCGTGTCCGTACTGCTTACCCTTGAGGGAGACCCGGATGCACTTGACATCCCGACTCCGCACTCTTACGCGGAGGCGATAGAGGGTCCCTACTCCTCTAAGTGGCAGGCAGCTATGGACACAGAGATGGCTTCCTGGAAGTCCACAGGCACCTACGTTGACGAGGTTCCCCCGCCTGGGGCGAACATCGTCAGTGGCATGTGGATCTTCAGGGTGAAGCGGCCGGCGGGTTCTCCGCCTGTCTTCAAGGCACGGTACGTGGCTCGTGGCTTCAGTCAGCGGCAGGGAGTTGACTACTTTCAGACCTTCTCTCCCACCCTGAAGATGACCACTCTTCGGGTACTGCTACACGTTGCTGCTCACCGTGACTACGAGCTGCACTTTCTCGACTTCAGCACAGCTTTCTTGCAGGGCAGAAAGCACGAGGGGATCTGGCTGCGCCGCCCAACTGGCTTCACTGGGTCGTTCCCGCCTGGTACCTAGTGGAGTCTCCGGCGTCCAGTCTACGGTCTCCGCCAGGCACCACGTGAGTGGCACGACACACTGAGGACTACGCTTGCGGCTCTTGGGTTTGCTCCTTCTACTTCCGACCCGTCGCTGTTTCTGCGCACCGACACCTCTCTGCCACCGTTCTACATCCTCGTGTACGTCGACGACTTGGTCTTTGCCACAGTTGACACTGCTGGACTCGCCTACGTGAAGTCCGAGCTGCAGAAGAGACACACGTGCACTGACCTGGGTGAACTGCGCAGCTACCTTGGCTTGCAGATCACCCGGGACAGAGCACGCCGCACCATTACCCTGACTCAGTCACACATGGTGCAGCAGGTCCTTCAGCGCTTCGCCTTCACGTACTCCTCGCCTCAGGCCACTCCTCTGCCTACTCGCCACTCGCTCTCAGCTCTGCCTTTGGATGAGTCCGTAGAGTCGAGTGGCCCGTATCCAGAGCTTGTTGGCTGCCTCATGTACCTGATGACCTGCACATGACCTGACCTTGCATACCCTCTTAGCATTCTCGCACGCTATGTTGCTCCTGGGAGAAACCGACCAGAGCACAAGGCTGCAGCGAAGAGGGTGTTGCGCTACTTGTGCAGTACGTCGGGCATGGGGCTAGTGCTTTGAGGGCGGAGTCCAGTGGTCCTCACTGGGCACGTAGACGCTTCTTGGGCTGACGACCAGGCTCGGCAGCGGTCGTTACAGGGTTACACCTTCAGCCTTGGTTCCGGCTCTGTCTCGTGGCGGGCTACTCGCTCGTCTTCTGTTCTCGGCTCCAGTTGTGAGGCTGAGATCTACGCTAGGGCCATGGCTGCAAAGGAGCTTCGCTGGCATACCTACCTGCTGACTGACCTCGGAGAGCCGCCTCGTTCTCCTCCAGTACTGTACGTAGACAACAAGGCCATGCTGGCCTTGTGTCGAGAGCAGCGACTAGAGCACAGACCAAAGCACATTGCTCTCCGCTACTTCCTTGCTCGTGAGCTACAGCAGCGTGGATAGTTGCGGCTTACGTACGTGGCCTCTGAGGCCAACACTGCTGATGTTTTCACCAAGGCACTTCCGCCTTGTGATCATCAGCGCTTCTGCACTCAGCTGGGTCTTGTCCCTATCTTGCCTCACTTGCTCACCTCTTGACCTTACTTGTACTGTTTCAGATATATATATATATATATACCTACTCTTGCTATCTAGCCTTATATATATATGTACTCCTGCATGTGAACTGGCCTTGTGGCCTTGAACTTGTGCTCGGAATCTGTGGTGACTTTGTGATCCACCCTGAGCTTGCTTTGCTTTGCTCTGCTTGAATGGTCTTCTGACCCCCTGTTCTCCCCCACTTTGCCTATGGGGGTGTGTCAGAACATTATAGCTTATGCTTTTGTGTAGGCTGTAGTGGGGTATCCCATAGGGGGTACAACCCAATTAGGGTTAGTACTTGTACTCACTTCATTCATAGTTCATTCATTCTCGTTCTCATTTTCTCATGGCGGCGTCATCACGCCGGAGAGCGCGCCGAGTTCTGCTCAGCGCTGCGCGGGGGACGAGCAGAGTCGTCGCCGCGAACTCGTTTCGAGTAGGATTGATCAAGCCAAGCCCCCATATGTTTTTGTTCCTGCGGATATTTCTTCTTTTGTTTCTCTATTACCGTATTTCTTGCTGTTACTGCACACAAGTAGCTGGTTAGCATTGAGAGAGGACTGCTGTTGGCTTCGCCGGCAGTCGGCTGTAAGGGACTGGTGAAGCAGGGTGCGCCTTAAAACAACTCATATTTGAGGCGAATCTCGGCCGTCTACTTGCTCCTGCCTCCCTTGATGTCACTCATTCTCAGGCGAACCGTTCCCGAAGTGAATAAGTCGACCCAAAATTCTCCCTTTTTGCTGTCACCCGTTTGCAGGATCGAGCTGCGATAAAGCGAGGAATAGGGATTGCTCGATTTCGGTGTTTCTTGGCATTAAACGGAACATGAACCTAAGGGAGCAGAATGTATGCGAGAATGCCCGTGCGAACACGCTTCGGGAATGTGACGCTTGGGGCTACTAGTGAGTGGGAGATGCTTGTTGGTGCCTGGGCTATGCTTGTTGGTGCCTGGGCTATGCTTGTTGGTGCCTGGGCTATGCTTGTTGGTGCCTAGGCTATGCTTGTTGGTGCCTGGGCTATGCTTGTTGGTGCCTGGGCTATGCTTGTTGGTGCCTGGGCTATGCTTGTTGGTGCCTGGGCTATGCTTGTTGGTGCCTGGGCTATGCTTGTTGGTGCCTGGGCTATGCTTGTTGGTGCCTGGGCTATGCTTGTTGGTGCCTGGGCTATGCTTGTTGGTGCCTGGGCTATGCTTGTTGGTGCCTGGGCTATGCTTGTTGGTGCCTGGGCTATGCTTGTTGGTGCCTGGGCTATGCTTGTTGGTGCCTGGGCTATGCTTGTTGGTGCTATGCCTGTTGGTGCGAGAGAAATACTTTGTTAGTGACAGGGCAATATCCTGCGGAGTGTGGTGCTTGTATGCTGCATGCACACCGCCATGATACTATGTGAAGGGAGTGCTTTGCCGCGCACACTGAGCGTCATGGGAAGGTCATGCGAGCGTACAAGCCTGGAAATGGCAAGTACTGTCGCATGTTCATTCATTTCCAGCCCGGTCTTACCCCACCTCACCGCCGTGTCGTGCTGCGGGGCTCAGCCATCATGCTGCCAGCATGTGCGCTGCATGGAAAGATTTCTGAGGCGCCTCAATACCCCTGTGCATGTGCTTCACGGCTCAGCAATCATGATGCCAGCACGTCGGCATGTGAACCGCACGGAAAGGCCATAGCAGCTGTCCTTGTGCAGCGTGGCAGAGTCTGGAGAGCCTATGATGTGGAGCCCACCACGCCAGTTTGTGCATGTGCTGAGATACTGTTTGGTGCAACCTCCTTACCTTGTCCTTTTGTCCGCAGATCCAGCAGCTGCCTAGTGCTACTCCAAGCAACACGCGGGGCCTGCCGAGGCTGGGAGCGTGTAATGGTGGTGGGGGAAATATGAGGGGGCTTCCGCTTGCTGCAGTGGATATCACCAGCCATGTGATCATGTGGGTGTCTACTCTATAATGTGGGTGATCGTTGGTAGTGTATCCTTGTGTAGGTGGGTGCTTGGGGTCTTAATCTGATTGTAACACACAGTATCTGTTTGTAACCTTGGTCTCATTGGAACTCTAGTTCATCTAAAGTATGATTCTTTGAATTCTGTGCTAGGTGCATCTGTAGTGGCTAATACATGAATCATTGTACATGCTAGCCTAAAGCATCACTCCACAGAGCTGAGATTATGATTGTGGTGGGTGAGAGCCCGCACTCATAGCAGAGGGAGGGATAATCAGGAATGCAGGGGTGAATGGAGTAAACCAGCAGCAATCATCATCAGCCGCGACACGAAATTCACCAGCAACTTCTGGCGGAACCTGTGGCAAAAGTTCGGCACGCGACTGCAGTTTAGTTCTTCGTACCACCCCGAGACTGACGGACAGACAGAACGGATAAACTAGACCATGGAGCAACTCATTAGAGCCACGTGCGACGACCCGATCACCTGGGAACAGTAGCTGCCACTCATCGAATTCGCATACAACAACTCGCCATCCGCCATCACCCAACAGTCACCGTTTTATCTGAACTACGGACAAGAGCCCACAGTACCCATGACCCCAAATCCCGACAACCCGGTGCCACGCGTGCAACAGTCCGCCAAAATTTTACAAGCAGCACGAACCAGAGCAGCAGACGCGATTAAAAAATCAAACATCATCGCTAAACGCAACGCCAATCGCCACCGCCGGCCTGTCACTTACCAGCCTGATGACCTAGTTTTACTCGACACCCAGAACCTCCGCCTGCCCATTACCCCAAAACTCCGCCCCCGACAGTGCGGGCCATTTCGCATTAGCCACATGATCACACCCGTCACCGCCCACCTCCTCTTCCCTGCTGACTGGAACGTCAGCCCGTCATTCCACATCAGCTTGCTTCGCCCTTACGTACCATCCACCAACCAACTGCCTCGCAACCGCCCAGCCAGCATGACACGACCACCGACCGAGCCAATTATCATGCCCGAGAAGATTCTGAGCCACCGAGTTCGTGACCCACGAGGAACACGACGACCAGTGCGACTAGTGTGAACAGGCGAGGCAGGACGAGACGCAGGCTCACGACGCTCTGTAAGCGAGCCTGTCTGCTCAGTGTAAGGAGAAGGAGCAGGCAGTGGTGCGCCGGATTGTAACGGGAGGCCAGTGGAAGATGGGAGGCTAAGAACCTGGCGAAGCACGGAGTCAGGCGGTGGTAGAGACGACGGTGACAGCGGAGCGAAAAACAGTCGCGACGGTGCAGTGCCACCAGTACCAGTAGCTCCAGCAGCTCCAGAACCTCCAGCTCCAGCGCCTCGAGCAGCATCACCTCCAGCTCCAGTCACTCCAGTAGCAACACCTCCAGCTCCAGCGCCTCCAACAGCTCCAGCGCGTCCAGCAGCTCCAGAACCTCCAGCTCCAGCGACTCCAGCAGCAGCACCTCCAGCTCCAGCGCCTCCAGCAGCAGCACCTCCAGCTCCACGGACTCCAGCAGCAGTACCTCCAGCTCCAGCGCCTCCAGCAGCTCCAGAACCTCCACCTCCAGCGCCACCAGTAGCAGCACCCCCAGAACCGGCACCTCGAGCCTCAAGGTCACCAACTCTAGGGTTGACAGGACCAGCGCCAGGGCCTCCAGCAGCAGCACACCCAGAACCGGCACCTCCAGCTCCGGGTCTCCAACGCCAGGGTCGACAGCACCAGCTCCAGGGCCTCCAGCCCTAGTACCTCCAACAGCAGCACCTCCAGAGCCGACACCTCCAGCTCCAGGAGCAGTACCAGTCCTGGCAGCTCCTGTACCTCCAGTACGAGCACTTCCAAGACCAGAGACACCAGCACTCCCAGCGCCTCTACGACACGTAGCCTAGCAGCACGACTCCTCAGGCGGGTACGCGATGCAAGCCACTCTCGTGCCCGCTGTGGTGAGACAGGCCCTCGTCGTGAAACGAGACCCAGAGGAACGTCAACAGACTCAGCACGCCCAGGCTCCGCACCCCCCAGCACCTCACCGACGGGCTCAGCACCCCCAGACTCCGCAGTCGCAGGCTCAGCACCCCCAGGCTCCGCACCCCCCAGCACCTCACGCGCAGGCTCAGCACCCTCAGAAGCAGCACCCCCAGCAGCACCTCCCGCAGTAGCACCTGAGTTGCTAGTGACCTCTACAAGCTCAGCCAACGGGGGCGGGTCTACCTCAGACACACCTGAAGGAGCAGGTTTCTGAGGGGGGAGGGAGTCTACCGGAGGGGGGCCTTGAGCGAGGAAAAGCGGCGGGGGAGGGAGAGGGGCAGTGCGGTAGTGAAAGAGACGGTAGAGAGGAACCGACTCGTCAAAGGTGACGTCCTGAGAGGGGAAGACACGGCGCGAGGTGGGGTGGTAAAACTGCCAGTCAGGCGCGCCAGGGACAAAGCCAAGGAAGACACAGGGAATGGAGCGGGAGGAGAGCTTGTCCGCGTCCATATTTCGGACAAGGGCATGAGCACCCCAGACCCGGAAACGCGACGCATCGCCAACCTCCCCCGTCCAACGCAGTGTGGGCGAGGTCTCTGGCAAGGAGACATGGGGCCAGAGGTCGAGCTGCTGCGCGGCGTACCAGACCGCAAACGGCCACAGAAAATGGGGAGCCGCCGCATGAATCAAGGAGGTACGAGCGACCGCCATGACTAAACCAATGCGGCGCTCAGTAACCCCATTTTGCTGTGGTGAGACCGGAAGCGTGAACGTCTGCTCGATGCCCTCCCCTTGACACAAGGTTGGAGGTGAACTCACCACCTCTGTCAGAGTGCAGACGCAGGACAGGAAGGTCCTGGCGGAACCTGCGGCAGATCTGGAGATGAACTGCTTGGATCCAAGGGATCAGGACAGCAGGGACCTCACCCTTGGTGCGCAAGGGGAAGATCGTGGTGTACTGTGAGTAGTCCTCGACAACCAGCAGAAAGTACCGCTCACCGCCCAGTCCACGAACACGGGCTGAGCCCTACACGTCCATGTGGAGGGTCTGCAGAGGAGCCTCTGTCGGGGGAAACGAGGAGGAGTAAGGAGCGGCGTGCTGCCGCCCCTCGACGCAAGGAAGGCAGGGCGGCGCAGGCGAGGCAGGGAGGGGAGGGAGATACCTGGGAAGACCAGACACAAGGAGGCGACGGTGTATGCCACGTAGACGGGGGAGGGAGGGGTGGCCCAGGCGGTGGTGCCAGAGAAGAGTCTGGTGCGACAGGGAGCAACACTCACAAGGGGAGGCTACCTGACCTGATGCAGAAACTTGACTAGTAGCAGCTACCAGAGGAGGCGCAGTCGTCAGTGTGTAAAGACTCGACCTTGGCCGACGGGTAAACGTGGCCAGGTGGCGGCCGGTCCGGGAGCACGTACAGATTGCCACACGCTGTCCTCTAGGGGTAAAGGTGTCAACTCACTGGTCCTAGAGAACTGCGTTGCTCACCAAGTTCGTAGAGAACGAGGGGAGGTGGAAGCCTGTCAGTGAGCCAGACGGAACCGCCGGGCACGGAAGCATAGTGGTGGACCGTGCAAGAACTGGGCCCCCTGAGGGGTCAGCCAGAGAGAATGCAACAGGTGCAGGGAGTGGTGTGGGTGCAGTACTGTCACGAAAGAAGCAGCGGGAAGCACCTGAGTCAAGCGTGAAGGTGTGCAAGGCCTCAGCAAGCGCAGTACCTTAGGAAGTAGACTCGCTAGCACATAAGGCAGCAGCCTCACCAGCACTTAGAGCAGCAACCTCTATGCCCTGGTCGTACTGCACACACAGGTGATAGTCACTCTCGGCACCACAAGGCAGAGCACACATGGCAGTAAGGATGGCGTCATAGTCTAAAGCAAAGACAGCAACGCTCGACCTAAGCAGCTCAAGCCAAGGGGGGATCTCAGCCTCGTCAGTCAAATAGGCGAAGCAGCGGGACTGTGCGTGACCAGGTGTCCCATAGGTCTCACTAGCTCGACGACCTGTGCGAATGACGTACGGGCAGCGATCCAGACTCGGAGTCGGCCCACGCTGGTAAAGCCACTTACGAAACTGCCGGGGCGTAAGGGTCGGACGCCGCCGTAGCTGCATCTGGCCACCGCCAGACACTCCACACCAAACAGCGCCACAGTGACTGCTACTACGGCCGCCACCACTCCCTCTGCTGCCACCACCGCCGTCACCACTCCCACCGGTACGACAAAGGGAAGTCATGGCGGGCAAGCTAGGAGGAGCGCAACCTCTAGGGCAATCGGGGTGAAGGCAGTAGCACGAGTAGCAGCAGCAACAGTAAGAGCAGCAGGGCGGCGCGCGGCCACAGCAGGGCAGCGCGCGCCCACAGCAGGGCAGTAGCAGGCAGCAGCAGGTAGTAGCTCCTAGGGCAAAAGCATTTTTTTATTATTGTTATTTTAATTTTATTTAGGGTTTAGCATGGCGCTGGCGCAGGGCAGTAGAGCACTGTCAAAATTAGAAGAAAGAAAGAGGATTGAACTAGCAAGAATGAGGATACAAATAGCAAACCCTAGAAAGGTTGTACTCGCTATAGAGCACCCCACTACAGGCTAGAACAATAAGATAATATTCTGACACACCCCCATAGCCAAAGTGGGGTGTAATCAGCAGAGCAGGCAAAGCAAAACAAGCTCAGGGTGGATCACAATGTCACCACACATTCTGAGCGCAAGTTCAAGAAGAAATAGTTTAGAGTTCACAATTATAAGCAAAGCTAGTGGTAGTCACAACGGGCAAGTGAGGAGGAGGAGGGAGAGTGAGGGGAGAGGAGACAGGAGGCGACGGCTGAAGCTGCAGACACACGGGCAACAGGAGGCAGACTGGCACAGCGGCTACCGGACAGCGCCCGGAGTACAGGAGTAACAGGCCCCGCGGCTCAAATAGCAGCGGACGGGCAACGGACCCACGGGCGGCTGGCACAGCTGGCTACGACTGGGCTACCGGGACAGCGCCCCGGACTACAGGTGCTGCTGACGACAAACTGGCAACCTCCGCTCATCCTCCCGCACACAGTCCCACCCCCCTGATACACACCCACTGCTACACCACTAGCTCTACTCCCACGCACCCCCCTTAAACCCTAAACCCAGTCTCCCACACAACCACCCCCCTCAGCGACAGCTGCAGCAGTGGGAGAAGAAGGAGGAGGAGGAGAAAGGGAGGAAGGCACACCGACCACCCCCATACCCGCCACCCCACAGCTCGCCCCTCCCGTCGTCCTGTCGAGGCGACCTGAGGGGGCCGCAAGCGGCCCCCTCAGGTCGCCTCGACAGGACGACGGGAAATGGGGGGAGGGGGGGTGTGGAGGAAAGGGCCCACCACGGACCTGATTGGAGGGCGGGGCCGCGACAAGGGGCGGGGCTGCGACGAGGGGCGGGGCCGCGACGGTCGAGGCGGGGCCGCGACGTAGGGCGGGGCCGCTTCGAGGGGCGGGGCCGCGACGCAGGGCGGGGCCGCATCGTAGGGCGGGGCCGCGACAGGTCGGCGGCGGGGCCGCGACGTAGGACGGGACCGCGACAGGTAGGGCGGGGCCGCGAAGGTAGGGCGAGGCCGCGACGAGGGCGGGGCCGCAACGGTCGGGGCGGGGCCGCGACGTAGGGCGGGGCCGGTGCGAGGGGCGGGGCCGCAACGCAGGGGCGGGGCCGCTTCGAGGGGCGGGGCCGCGACGCAGGGCGGGGTCGAGCAGGTAGGGCGGGGCCGAGCCGGGCAGGCGCACGGGCGGCGACGGGTCGGGGCGGATCCGCGACGAAGGGCGGGGCCGAGCCGGGCAGGCGCACGAGCGGCGACGGGCCGGGGCGGGGCCGCGACTTAGAGCGGGGCCGCGTCGAGCGGGCGCACGGGCGGCGACGGGCCGGGGCGGGGCCGCGACGTAGAGGAGAAGCCCGCCGCGCGCCACGGGGCGCATAGCGGGCAATGAACCGCCGCGCGCCTCGGGGCGCACGGCGGGCAGAAAACCGCCGCGCGCCTCGGGGCGCACGGCGGGAGGGAAAAGTAGCAGCGGAAGCAAGGTGGGGACACACCCACAGGATCGATCCAAGGGGATCGACCTGCTCTGATAGCATGTCAAAATTAGAAGAAAGAAAGAGGATTGAACTAGCAAGAATGAGGATACAAATAGCAAACCCTAGAAAGGTTGTACTCGCTATAGAGCACCCCACTACAGGCTAGAACAATAATATAATATTCTGACAAGCACGACGCGCGAGGTAGTACCGCGCGACTCGTGGGCTGCCTTAGGGCGCGACGCGCAGGCTGCAGCAAAGCGCGACGCGCGGGGCAGCAGGGCACAACGCGCGGGTTGCCGTAGGGCGCGACGCGCAGGGCCGCAGCGCGGGCGTAGGGCAGGGCGTAGGCGCAGGGCAGGGCGCTGGCACAGGGCAGGGTGCCGGCGCAGGGCAGGGCGCTGGCGCAGGGCAGGGCGCCGGCGCATGGCGCGCGTCAGCGCAGGGCAGGGCGCTGGCGCAGGGCAGGCCGCTGGCGCAGGGCAGGGCGCTGGCACAAGGCAGGGCGCCGGCGCAGGGTAGGGCAGGGCGTGCGCGAGGCAGCGCGACGCGGGGCAAGGCAGGGCGTGCGCAGGGCAGCGCGACGCAAGGTAGTAGGGTAACGCGTTAACCGCAGTCGGAAGCTAAGTATGGTGGGCTCGAAAGAAAAAACGGTCCTACGCTCCTACTGCTCTGGAACCATGTCAAGATAGCAAGCAGGAACGATTGCATTGAATGAAATGTGGGTACAAGTACTAGCCCTAACTTCGCGTTGTACCCCATATGTGCTACCCACTATAGCCTACACAGAACTAACACATATATAGTTTGACACGACCGCCAACTTAGCCAATCATCATGCCCGAGAAAATCCTGAGCCACCGAGTCCGTGACCCGCGACGAGCTCGACGGATCGAGTTCCTGATGTCAGAATATTATCTTATGTTCTAGCCTGTAGTGGGGTGCTCTATAGCGAGTACAACCCTTCTAGGGTTTGCTATTTGTATCCCCATTTCTGCTAGTTCAACCCTCTTTCTTTCTTCAAACTTTGTCACCTGATCCGCTAGAGAGACCGTACGCCCACCGAAGACAACTGGGTTCCCGTGGACAAAATTGAAAACCACCCCGTCCTCGCCGAGCATCTGCGCAGCCGAAATTTTCGGGACGTACACGTGCTTTTGTAAGGAGGGGCTCCTTAAGGGGGGGGGAGGGGGGGGGGGGGGGGGGGGGGGGGGGGGAGTGTAAGGAAATTTTATTTTCCTTACTTCGCGTCCCTGCTCAGCGCGTACGCCACTGTTCCCGCCAACAGCACCTAACAGTAATCCGTTACCTCTCGCGACATTCGCCTCGACACAGTTCCCGCCACTGTTCACGACGCGACCCAACCTGACGGTTCGGTTGGTAACCCACGCCTTGGACCTCCGCCTCGTCATTTCTCAACCTCAGCGCTAGGCCCGTCGCGCACCCCATTTCCACGCATTACCGTTACCACTTTAGTTCCGCTATATATTCTTCGCTCATGCCTTCGCTCATTGTTCTCTTGCTTCGATAGTGCAATTCTCGTTCCTTCAGTCAATTGCACTCGTAACAGTTAGTAAAGAATTCTGTATATACATATATAATTTAACTATGTATTGCAAATCAAAGGCATGTAGTTCATATAATTCACTTTCTGTAGACTCCCCCGCATCTCACGGCGATTCAAACAGTTTTGGGGAGCAGACTACACGAGTCAAGTATTTTTCTGGGTGATGTGCAGAAAGTGGCGGTTGCTGAAGGGTAGATGGTTCACGTAAAACTCAGACTCCACCGAAGAACTAGCGGAATTCTGATCTGGAAACCCTACTCAAAACCAGACTCTCAGTGCAGATTTAATGTTCGATGCCTACTTGTAACCAGGATTCCTGGTCTAGGGTGAGGTCACATGCCCATAGCTAGCGCTTCCTTTTCCAGTTCCCAGTTTCCACAACCACTACTGAAACTGGAACCGAGATCCCATTTCCAACAGGTCTCAGCTCGGGCAGTCAGGGTGAAAGAGAAATGTGTACGGCTCGTGATTGTGAACGCGATCAACCGTTTGCGATTCAAGCAAACCGATTCGTATCCATATTTAACGCACTAGAAGCGTGCGTAACACACCACACCACCCAAGCGTGCGTAACACACCACACCACCCAAGATGGTTGGAACGCGTTTCACCGAGCTTCTCGATTGTGATTCGCTTAGGATAGCGATTCGCGATGGTCACCACGCCGAGCATAAAATCCCGTTTCAACCCATACTCACATCCACCACAATCCGCTCTCTCACGCCATACAAATACCCACGCTTTTCCTTCCCAACACCAGTACGACATTTCGAAGCTCTTGATTCACTCGCTTCCAACTCCCCGCATCCCCTTCACTAGCTACTAGTAGAAAGCATGGCGCGCCTGCTTACTGCTCTCGCTCTACTGCTTGCCGTCACCGTCACTCTCGCATTCGTTTCTACTGCTTCTGCTCGGTCTGTTCGGCTTCTTGGCAATGGGATGACTGCCGATGGTAAGGACGTGGGCACTCCATCGATCATGCAAAATCGATCTGCCACCGCACAGAAAACCTGCTAAATATTTCTTCACCTTTTTAAACGCCGTAAAAAAACCATCCTGCGGCAGGATCGATCGCCAAAATCTGTGGGAGTGTCCACATCCTAAGTGGCAGAGCTGTGCGATGGAAAGTTGCAAACCTGTGCGATGGCAAGTTGCAGACCCGTGCGATGGCACGTCACAGAATCGTGCGATAATAAGTCGCAGACCCGTGCGATGGTGGCGCGCATTTTAAAAACCTGAGAGTCCTCCATGCTTGGCTTTAAGAAGCGTGAACGACGATGAATGGCACTCGCGTCGTACCTGCACACATTGTTGCTTCCTCACTCGCGCTGCCCCCTCTCTCTACTTTCCCCACCTCCCCCCATCCCCCCCTTCTCACCGTGTCAAGCGGCTACTTGTTCTCCAGCCATTCACTCTCGAGAGAGACTCGCTGTGCACGGAACATCGCGTCTCCCTCTGCACCCCTCTGCACACCCCTGCATCCGACCAAGCCTCCGACCATGCCTCACGTCCCCAAGCCGCGAGAAAAAGGTGCCACTAATTTCCTTTCCCCCACGCCCCTCACACCTTCCCCCTGTCTCTTCCTCCCCTGCGCAAATCCATGTGTCGGCATGGCGCGGCGGCAGGTGCGTCGGGAGCGGTAGACACCGCCGGCGGCGCCATCACGGCAGAGAGCGCGCTGAGTGATGCTCGGGCCAGTGCGGGGGACGAGCAGAGTCACCGCAAACTGCAGTCCCCGACTGCAGATTCTTGTAAGAATGATCAAGCCAAGCCTGCACATGAATAGACTTTAATTCCTGCGGTTACTCGTTTCTTTCTTTCTTTTGTTTTCTGCTGTTTCTGAATAGTACAGGAAGCTGATGATTCCATGTTGCCCATTAGGCTGGGCAGCATTGTCAGAGTAAAATGAGTTGGCTGTAGTAAAATGCGCGCTTAAACAGCTCAAATCTGAGGTGAATATCGGCCGTCCAACCTCCTGGCCCGTACCCCGAAGTGAAGTAGTCGACTAAACAGGCCCCCCTTTGCTGTCGCCCACTTGCAGACCAGATGGCGTGCAATGAAGTGAAAAGCGATTGCTCAGCGCCCAACACGTACTTTTTTGGTCTGATCAAAGGAAAAAAACCCAGCGCGCAGAAGATCAAAGAATGCGAGGACTTGCATAGGGCTTTAAAAGCTAAGTATCGGTGTCCATAGATGCATGTTGGTGAGAGGGTGATGCTTGTTAGAAGCCTGTATGGAGAGAGCTTCTGCCAGCTACAATGGATATTAGCCTTGTGATCATGTAGTAGTGCGCATGACCCTTGGATATTAGCAATGCTCATGTGCATATATGGTCCTTCTGCGTGGGTGTTAATCTATGCTACGTTGGTGTTTGTACGTAGTATGGTGTTTATCCTTGGGTGGGTGCTTGGGTGAGGTGAATTTTAGATGATGTGCCTGGATTTCGATCAGCAATGCAACGGAATACGGTTGTAACACCTTCAGTTCACTTCATGGGGCGGTGCGAATTTGAGGTCCGCAAACAACATCCCACAGTACTCCTTGCCCATCACGCGCTACAGGAAGCCATGGTGGGCTGCTAATCGGTCTCTGCGTGGTGCCCATGCACAGACGATACCCCGTACCGCTGGGCACATGGTGCGGGATGGGTGGGGAGGAAGGAAAGAAGAGGTGTGTATCTGCTCCGCTCTGCTGGGCCATGGGTCCATCACCTGCCAGTTGCCCTCGCATGGAAGTGTCACATGTACCTACGATGCCCCGAACCGCTGGGCACATGGTGCGGGACGGGAGGAAAGGAGGGAAAGGAGAGGTGTGAATAAGCGCCGCACTGCGGGGCCATGGGTCCATGACCTGGCAGTCGCCCTCGCATGGGAGTGTCACGTGCACTAAGGATACCCCCTACTCTCGGGCGCAGGGGTGTGGGCGGTGCGGAAAGGAGAAGAGGAGGGGGGAGGGAGGAATGAAAAATGGGAGGTTGGGTGAAGACATAGGCAGCCATGCCATGCCATACAATGCCATGCCATGCCATGTCGTGCAGTTCCATGGTATGCCGTGCTGTGCCATAACCCTGCTCACCTCATCCGCCATTTGTTTCATGGCTGACACAGGTCTGACAGCATCGCTTGCGAACAGGTCCAGTTCGAACTAGCACGCGAGGTCCGGTGGGGAAGAAGGGGGGTTGAAGGGCAGGCCGATTACAGGTGATTTCACATGGGACAAGAGTGGCAGCTTGAGCATATAGCCACGTGTTCCCGGCAAGAATCGTAGCTCACTGCTGCTTGCATGTTATGACATGTCTCCGCATGTTCTCACGTCTCAAATACAAAGTTCGTGTCACGTGGGTCATGTGGTTTCTTGATGCTCTACCACCATGCTATTGGTGCATGGCAGGTCCAATCACGAGCTGCCCTGTCGACTGCCCAGCACAACAATGGTTACTAGTGGTCACACAAGAAGCTGAGCTCATGCCAGGGCTTTGGATGGGCTGGTGAGTGAGAGAGTGATAAAATTTGTGTGTATGATGATGAGTGAGTATGGTATGCAACCACTTCATCCTTTTGTCACAGGAGCAGCTCTCAAAGTGGTTGCATGCCAGGGCTGTTGATGGGCTGGTGAGTGAGTGCGGGAGCGAGTGAGAGTGTGTGCTAGTGAGATGGATTGTGTGCTAGCGAGCAAGAGTGTGTGCTAGTGAGAGAGAGTGTCCGTGTCAGTGGGTGCATGCCAGGGCTGTTGATGGGCTGGTCAGGGAGTTGAATGAGACAGTGAGGTAGTTGTGACGTGAGTGAGCTTGTATGTGAGTGTGATTGAATAATCTGTTGAATGAGTGTATGTGAGAGTGTTTGATTAATCGGTTGAATTAGTGTATGTGAGTGTGTTTGAATGGTCTGTTGAATGAGTGTATGTGAGTGTGTTTGAATGATCTGTTGCCAGGTCTGGCTGCAAGTTCTGGGATTGTTTTTTGCCGAGCACCTGAGTGCACAAGTGCCAGGTGAGTATAGCCATGCAGAGCTGCAGAAGTGCCTGAGCAGCCAATATGTTTCATCCTTCCTATTTTATGCTGAAATTGCCACCCTTTCTTTTGAAGTTATGTTCTATCCCTAATCTAATTGCACGCAACCCCCTTCTATTTCCCCATTTTCCTTCGTCCCTTTTCTTCCACGCTACCACTCCCTTTTGATTTCTGCCTCCTCCCTCCTCCCTCCGTTTTGCCCTTCCCTTGCTTAGAAGTAGGCAAGAAGGGGCAGCATGAGGAGGGTTCATGGATAAGTTGTCTCTGTCAAACTATATCTGTGCTAGTTCTGTGTAGGCTATAGTGGGGTAGCTCTTATGGGTACAACCCAATGTTAGGGTTAGTACTTGTACCCACAATTCATTAAATGCAGTCATTCTAGCTTATCATCTTGACATGGTTTCGAAGTAGTAGGTCCGTAGGACCGTTTTTTTTTTTCGGGCCCACCATTCCGACTGCGGTTACCGCGTTACCCCACTGCCCTACCCCGCGTCGCGCTGCCCCGCGCACGCCACCCGTGCGCTGCCCCTGCTGGCCGCGCGCCACTGCTGCAGCGCGCGTTTTCTCTAGCGCGCTGCCCCATCTGTGCCCCGCGCGCTGCCCCGCCGGCCGCATGTAGCCCCGCGCGCCGCCTGCCCCTGCCGCGGCTGCCTGCTACACCCCGCGCGCCACCCGTCGCGCTGCTCCGCAGCCCCGTGCGCCGCCAGCCCTGCTGCCGTGGCCGCCCGCTACGCCCTGGGCGCAGCCCGCCCAGCTGCCCTGCTGGCCGCCTGCAGCCCCGCGCGCCGCCTGCCACAGCCGCGGCCGCCCGCTACGCCCCACGCGCCGCACGCTCTGCTGCCCTGCCGGCCGCCTGCAGCCCCAAGCACCGCCTGCCACAGCCGCGGCCGCCCGCTACACCCAGCGCGCCGCCTCTGCGCCTGCCCCTATTGCGGCCGCCCCTATTGCGGCCGCCCGCTTCAGCCGAGTGCGCCGCCCCTGCTACTGCTGCTTGCCTGCATTTGCTCTGCCCTGCTAGTCCTGCGTCAGCTGCTATGGCCACCCTCCGCGTTCTGTCATTCGATACTGAGAGCCGCCCGATTCAGTTTGAGAGCTGGCTCGATGACCTGCAGCTGTTCCTACTGAGCGATAGCAAGGACAATGTCTCTCTCTTTGACCACACGTCTGGTGCCTCAGTCGCTCCTGCTGCCACAGCTGAGCTTAGCGCCCGTTCCCAGTGGCAAACTCATGACGCTGCTGCTCGCCTAGCCGTTCGCAGCCACCTGCCGTTAGCCGAACTCCCGCATTTTGGCGAACACAAAACCGCTAAGGCTCTGTACGATGCTGTAGTTGCTCGATACTCCTCCCCTGCCACTGCTGCAATTAGCCACCTCATGCTGCCCTACATGTTTCCTGAGCTATCCACCTTTGCCACAGTTGCCGATCTTATCACCCACCTTCGCACTAGTGACACTCGCCTTCGCGCCGCCCTCCCCAAAGAGTTCTTAGCTAAGAACCCGCCTTCGATGTACTGGACCCTCCACTTCATAGTGACCCGTCTCCCTGACTCTCTTCCCTCGGTCAGGGACCACTTTCTCGCTCGGTGTCCCACCGATCTCACTGTCGACCTCCTAGAGGAGCACCTTCTAGCCGCCGAGACTGGCTTGATCACTGTAGGTGCTGCTCGTGGCGCTCCTCGCACCCCCATCTTTGAGGGGTGCTCTCCCTCTCCCCTCGCCCCCTCCTACGCTACTGCCGCTGCTGTTGACTTCCTTGGTGCTGAGTCTATTGGTGCTGCTTCTGCTCCTAGTGGGAGGCGCCGCAGCAGCAAGGGCAAGGGAGCCAAGAGTAGCGGAGGTGGCACCGGGGGGGGGGGGGGGGGGTGGTGGTGGAGGAGGTGGAGAAGGAGGAGGTGGCGGAGGGAGTGGTGGCGGGAATGCTGGCGGGAGTGGTGGCGTCGGTGGCGGCGGTGGGAGTGGAGGTGGAAGTGGTGGCGGCGGAGGGGGTGGCGGCGGCGATGGCGGCGGCGGTGGCGGTCGGAGCGGCAGTGGCGGTGGCGGTCGAGGCAGAGGCGCTGGCGCTGGCCAGAGACAGCAGCAGCAGTAGCGTCCCCGTGAGACTCTTACGCCCCAGCAGCTTCGTGAGTGGCTTGCTCAGCGTGGGACGTCTGGGGGTAGTGGTCGTTGCCCGTATGTCATTCGCACAAGTGACCGCAATGGTCAGACATGCGGGAAGTTCCACACCCAGCACCGCTGCTTCTCCCGCCTTGACGACGCTTGGCGCGAGGAGATGGGCGAGGAAGTCAGCGCCCTCGCTGGCATGAGCTGCTTAGAGCTGGTGTAGACATCTTTGCTCTTGACTATGATGCTATCCTTGCTGCCATGTGTGCATTGACTGTTAGTGCTGAGGGAGATTGTTACTTGTGTATGCCGCCTCACCCATGTAAAGAGGCTGCTGCCTTAGGTGCGAGCGAGTCTGCTCTCTCAGGTACTGCGCCTGCTGAGGCCTTGCACACCTTCACACTTGACTCAGGTGCTTCCCGCTGCTTCTTTCGTGACAGTACTGCACCCACACCACTCACTGCACCTGTTGCAGTCTCTCTGGCTGACCCCTCAAGGGGCCGAGTTCTTGCATGGTCCACAACTGTGCTCATGTGCCCCACAGTCCCGTCTAGCTCACTGTCGGGCCTCCACCTCCCCTTGTTCTCTACAAACTTGGTGAGCAACGCAGTTCTCCAGGACCAGTGGGTTGACACCTTGACCCCTGGAGGACAGCATGTGGCGATCTGTACGTGCTCCCGGACCGGCCGCCACCTGGCCACCTTTACCCGTCGGCCAGGGTCGAGTCTTTACACACTGACGACTACGCCTCCTCAGGTAGTTGCAACTGGTCAGGTGTCTGCGTCAAGTCAGGTAGCCTCTCCTTGTTCGTGTCGCTACCTGTCGCACCAGAATCTTCTCTGGCACCACCGTCTGGGTCACCCCTCCTTGCCACATCTACGTGGCATGCACCGTCGCCTCCTTGTGTCTGGTCTTCCCAGGTATCTCCCTCCCCTCCCTCCCTCGCCTGCGCCGCCCTGCCTTCCTTGTGTCGAGGAGCAGCAGCGTGCCGCTCCTCACTCCTCCTCGTTTCCCCCGACAGAGGCTCGCCTGCAGACCCTCCACATGGACGTGTGGGGCCCAGCCTGCGTTCGTGGACAGGGCGGCGAGTGGTACTTTCTGCTGGTTGTCAACGACTACCCGCGTTACACCACGGTCTTCCCCTAGCGCACCAAGGGTGAGGTCCCTGCTGTCCTGATCCGTTGGATCCGAGCAGTTCGTCTCCAGCTCCGCGAGCGGTTCCGCTAGGACCTCCCTGTCGTGCGACTGCACCCTGATAGAGGTGGCGAGTTCTCTTCCGACCTCTTGTGGCAGGGGGAGGGCATCCTCCAGTGGTTCACACTTCCGGGCTCACTGTAGCAAAATGGGGTTGCTGAGCGCCGCATTGGGTTGGTCATGGAGATCGCTCGTACCTCCTTGGTCCATGCGGCGGCTCCCTATTTTCTGTGGCCGTTTGCAGTCCGGTACGTCGCACAGCAGCTCAACCTCTGGCCCCGTGTCTCCTTGCCGGAGACCTCGCCCACACTGCGTTGGACGGGAGAAGTTGGCGATGTGTCGGTGTTCCGGGTCTGGGGAGTTTGTGCCCTTGTCCGCGATACGTCCGCGGTCAAGCTCTCCTCCCGCACCATTCCCCCCTGTGTCTTCTTCGGTTTCCCCCCTGATGCGCCTGGCTGGCAGTTTTACCACCCCACCTCGCGCAGTGTTCTGTCCTCTCAGTACGTCACCTTTGATGAGATGGTTCCTTTCGACCATCGCTTCCCCTACCGCACTGCCCCTCTCCCTCCTCCGCCGCTTTTCCTCGCTCCAGGTCCCCCTCCGATAGACCCCCTCCCCACTCAGGGTCCTGCTCCTTCGGGTGTGTCTCAAGAGGACCCACTCCCCTTGGCTAAGCCTGTAGAGGTCACTAGCAACTCAGGTGCTGCTGCGGGTGGTGCTGCTTAGGGTGCTGCGTCTGGGGGTGCTGAGCCTGTGCGTGAGGTGCTGGGGGGTGCGGAGCCTGGGGGTGCTGAGCCTGCAAGTGCGGAGCCTGGGCGTGCTGAGCCTACGAGTGCGGAGCCTGGGGGTGATGAGCCGGAGGGTGCCGGGTCTGGGGGTGTTGAGTCTGGTGGCGTTTCTCCGGGTCTCTTTTCACGACGGGGGGCTCTCTCACCATAGCAGCTACGAGAGTGGCTTGCATTGCGTGCCCGCCTGAGGAGTCGTGCTGCTTGAGCTGGAGGTCCTACTGGTAGAGGTACTGCTTCTCGAGGTGCCGGTTCTTTGGGTGCTGCTGCTGGAGGCACTGGAGCTGGAGGCCTTTGAGCTGGTGTTGTCGACCCTGGAGTTGGAGACCTTGGAGCTAGAGGTGCCGGTTCTGGAGGCACTGGAGCTGGAGACCCTGGAGTTGGAGGTGCTGGAGCTGGAGGCCCAGGAGCTGGAGGCGCTAGCGTTGGAGGCGTCGGGGCTGGCGGCCCTGGAGCTGGAGCTGCTGGTCCTCCTGGTGCTAGTACTGGAGGTACTGGAGCTGCTGAAGCTGGTGGTGCTGCTGGTGCTGGAGGTGCTGGTGGTACTGGCACTGCTGGTCCCGGAGGTGCTCGTCCTGGAGGTGCTGGAGCTGCCATAGCTGGAGGCGCTGCAGGCTCTGGAGCTGGAGGCGCTGGCGCTGGAGGCGCTGGAGCTGGAGTCGCTGGAGCTGGACGCGTTGGAGTTAGAGGTGCTGGAGCTGGAGGTTCTGGAGCTACTGGTGGAGCTGGAGCTGCTGGTCCTGGAGGTGCTATTACTGGAGGTACTGGAGCTGCCGGAGCTGGTGGTGTTGCTGGTGCTGGAGGTGCTGGTGGTACTGCACAGCAGCGACTGTTCTTCGCTCCGTCATCACCGTCGTCTCTGCCACCGCCTGACTCCTTGCTCAGCTAGGTCCTTAGCTTCACGTCTTCTACTGGCCTCCCGTTACTGCCAGGCTCCCCACTACCTGCTCCCTCTCCTTACAGACTCACTTGTGGAGCGTCGTGAGCCTGCGTCTCATCCTGCCTCGCCTGTTCGCGCTGGTCGCACTGGTCGTCGTGTTCCTCGCGGGCGTCCTCCTCCTGTCCCCGGCACGCACACTATGGCACTTCGTTGTTCCTCTGTTCCATAGCGTGCTCTCCTGCCATCTCCTCCTACGTCCTCTCTTCCGCACGTTCCGGACCCTGAGTCTGACTTAGCTCGTGCTGCCAGCCTTACTGTCACCCGTCTCCTGGCCACTGTTGTCACTGACCCTTCGTTTTAGTTTGCTGCTATGTCTGCCCTAGTTCCTGAGCTTGTCGACTTTGCTGCTGGCTTTCGTCTAGACTACGCCACTACTCTTGCTGCTGAGTTTGGGTCTGTCTGTCCTCCATCCGTCGGGGGTGAGTGTGCTATTGACACGGACGTCATTGAGGATAGGCAGGAGGACTTTGAGTGCTTTGCAACTGCTGTACCTCATCTCGTGTCCATGCTGATCACACCTGAGGAAGACCAGGATGCACCAGACAACCCGGCCCCGCGCTCTTACGCAGAGGCGATTGAGGGCCTCTACTCCTCTAAGTGGCAGTCAGCCATGGGCGCAGAGATGGCATCCTGGAAGTCCACAGGCACTTACGTCGACAACGTTCCCCCACCTGGGGCGAACATCGTCAGTGGCATGTGGATTTTCAGGGTGAAGCGGCCGCCGGGTTCTCCACCTGTCTTCAAGGCGCGTTACGTTGCACAAGGCTTCGGTCAGAGACAGGGAGTTGACTTCTTCCAGACCTTCTCCCCTACCCCGAAGATGACCACTCTTCGGGTTCTGCTGCACGTCGCAGCTCAGCGTGACTATGAGCTTCACTCTCTTGACTTCAGCACAGCTTTCTTGCAGGGCAGCCTGCACGAGGATATCTGGCTGCGCCGCCCATCTGGCTTCACTGGGTCGTTTCCTACAGGTACCCGGTGGAGCCTCCGGCGGCCAGTCTACGGTCTCCGTCATGCGCCTCGCGAGTGGCACGACACACTAATGACGACGCTTGAGGCTCTTGGGTTTGCTTCTTCGACTGCTGCCCGTCATTGTTTCTGCGCACCTACACTTCGCTGCCGCCGTTCTACATCCTCGTGCATGTCGACAACTTGGTCTTTGCCACTGCTAACACTAAGGGACTTGCCCATGTGAAGTTGGAGCTGTACAAGAGACAAACGTGCACAGACCTGGGAGATCTAGGCAGCTATCTTGGCTTGCAGATTACCGGGGACAGAGCATGGCGCACCATTACCCTGACTCGATCACACATGGTGCAGCATGTCCTTCAGCGCTTCCACTTCACGTACTCCTCACCACAGTCCACTCCTCTGCCTACCGGTCACTCGCTCTCAGCTCTGCCTTCGGATGAGTCCGTAGAGCCAACTAGCCCGTATCCAAAACTTGTGGGCTGCCACATGTACCTGATGATCTGCACTCGACCTGACCTTGCTTACCCTCTTAGCATCCTGGCACGCTACGTTGCTCCCGGGAGACACCGACCAGAGCACTGGGAGGTCGTTAAGAGGGTGTTTCGCTACTTGTGCAGTACGTCGGGTATGAGGCTCGTGCTTGGAGGACGGGCTCGGATTGTCCTCAATGGCCACGCACACGCTTCTTGGGTTGACGACTTGGCTACGCAGCGATCGTTACAGGGTTACACCTCCAGACTTGGCTCTGGCTCTGTTTCTTGGTGGTCTACCCGCTCGTCTTCTGTTCTCAGTTCCACTTGTGAGGCTAAAATCTACGCAGGGGCCATGGCTGCACAGGAGTTACGCTGGCTTACATACCTGCTGGCTGACTTGGGAGAGCCGCCTCGTTCTCCTCGAGTTCTGTATGTCGACAACAAGGCCATGACTGCCTTGTGTTAGGAGCACAGACTGGAGCATAGGACGAAGCACATCGCTCTGCGTTACTTCCTTGCTCGAGAGTTGCAGCAGCGTGGACAGCCTCGTCTTGCTTACGTGGCCTCTCGGGCCAACACTGCTGATATCTTCACCAAGGCACTTCAGCCTTGTGATCATCAGCGGTTCTGTACTGTTCTATGACTTGTGCCTACTTGGCCTCACTTGCTCACCTCTTGACTTTGCTTGTACTGTGATCTATATTGTATACCTCTGCATGTGAACTGGCCTTGTGGCCCTTTGCTTGTGCTCGGAGTGTGTGGTGATGTTGTGATCCACCCTGTGCTTGCTTTGCTTTTCTTTACTGGTCTTGGGACCCCTTGTTCTCCCCACTTTGCCTATGGGGGTGTGTCAAACTAAATATGTGCTAGTTTTGTGTAGGCTATAGTGTCAGAACATTGTAGCTTATACATATTGTGTAGGCTGTAGTGGGGTATCCCATAGGGGGTACAACTCAATTAGGGTTAGTACTTGTACCCACTTGTTTCATAGTTCATTCATTCTCGTTTCTTCTCATGGTATCGAGCAGGTTCCCTAGCGGGAACGATTCCTAGGGCCCACCACTACGACATTTTTTTCCTGCCCAGAGCGAGCTCCGCTCAGGCCCGAGTCGCGCCCCGGGTGCTCTCCCTATCGTCACCTTTAGCGGCCCTCTCACGGCCCGTCGCGCCGCCCATTACGGCCCATCGCGCCGCCCTTTGCGGCCGCGTCGCACCGCCCTTTCGCGGCCCCGTCGCGCCGCCTCCATCGCGGCCCCGTCGTACCGCCCGAAGCGGCCTCGTCGCCGCCCCCCCTTCGGCGGCTTCGCCGCCTCCCCTCACGGACCCGTCGCCTACCGCGGCCCAGTCGCCACCTGCGGCCCCGTCGCCTACTGCGGCCCCGTCGCCTACCTGCGGCCCCGTCGCCACCTGCGGCCCCGTCGCCTACCTTCGGCCCCGTCGCCACCTGCGGCCCCTTCGCCTACCTGCGGCCCCGTCGCCACCTGCAGCCCCGTCGCCACCTGCGGCCCCGTCGCCACCTGCGGCCCCGTCATCTACCTGCGGCCCCGTCGCCACCTGCGGCCCCGTCGCCACGTGCGGCCCCGTCGCCTACCTGCGGCCCCGCCGCCTACTCGCGGCCCCGTCACCTACCTGCGGCCCCGGCGCCTACCTTCCCGGCCCCGTCGCCTACCTGTACGGCCCCGGCGCCGTCTCTGCCGGCCCCGCCACCGTCCCCACGCAGCCCCGCCGTCTTCGCCGAGCCGCCCGAGTCGCCCGAGCCGCCCGAGCCGCCAATTCGCTGAGCCGCAGCTGCTGCCGAGCCGCCGTACCGCCGAGCCGCCCGAGCCGCCGAGTAGCCGAGCCGCCCGAGCTGCCCGAGCAGCCGAGTCGTCGAGCCGTCGAGCCGCCCGAGTCGCCCGAGCCGCCCTGTCCGGTAAGAGCAGCGCCTCTGTCACTGCACTGCCCTTACCCTGCTGTTCGAGCTGCTAGTCTACTGCTGTCATGGCTACCCCTAGTGTCCTCACTTTTGACGCCGAGGGTCGGGCCATTGACTTTGACGTATGGGTAGATGACCTGCAGCTTTTCCTACAGTGCGATAGGGCAGACGGTCTCTCTCTCTTTGACCTCACCTCTGGTGCCTCTCCTGCCCTGCTGCTGACGCTGACGCCACTGTTCGCTCACAGTGGGCCACGCGCGATGCTGCTGCACGTCTTGCTGTGAGTCGCCACCTACCTACCTCTGAGCGTGCGCACTTTAGTCAGTACAAGAGTGCTCAGACCTTGTATGACGCTGTAGTTGCACGCTACTCCTCCCCTGCCACTGCTGCACTGAGCCGCCTCATGCTACCGTACCTCTTCCCTGACCTTGCTGCCTTTCCCACAGTCGCTGACCTCATTACGCACCTTAGCACTAGTGACACTCGCTACCGCGCTGCGCTTCCTGCTGAGTTCTGCGCCAAGAACCCCCCCCCCCCATCTATATTACCCTCTACTACATAGTCACCCGGCTCCCTGACTCCCATCGTGTAGTCAGGGACCACTTCCTCGCAGTGTGACCCACCACTCTCACCGTTGACCTCCTCGAGAAGGCCCTCCTAGCAGCGGAGAAGAGCATAGTCGCTGTAGGAGCCTCTCGTGGTGACCCCCGCACCCCCGTCTTTGAGGGGTGTTCTCCCTCCCCCCTCTTACCCTCTCTTGCTTTTGCTGCTGTGGCCGACCTCATTGGTTTTGAGTCGGTCGGCGCTGCGTCTGCCCCTTCGGGGAAGCGCCGCACAGGCAAGGGCAAGGGGGGCAAGGGCGTTGGAGGAGCTAGCGGGGGCGGTGGAGGCAGCGCTGGAGGCGGCGGAGGGGGTGGGGGTGGGAGTGGGGGTGGTGGAGGGGGTGGAAGTGCCGGTGGCTGGAGTGGAGGCGGAGGCGGCGGCGGTGGTGGAGGAGGGAGCGGAGGCGGCGGTGGTGGCGGAGGCGGCGGAGGTGGCGAAGGCGGCGGAGGCGGCGGAGGTGGCGGTGGAGCTGGTCGCGGTTCTGCGCAGAGGAGTGGCTCCGGTGGTGGTCCGCGCCAGCAGCAGCAGCGCGGTCGTGAGACCCTGTCCCCTCAGCAGCTCCGTGAGTGGTACGTTGCACGCCAGCGGGGTGGGGGTACTGGTCCGTGCACCTACGTCCTGCGCACCGGCGACCGTGCGGGTGAGCAGTGTGGGGGTGCGCACCCCACCCAGCGCTGCTTTGGCCGCCTGATGGACGCTTGGCGTCACCAGTTCCCGGAGGCCACGGAGATCCCCCGCTGGGGTGAGCTGTCTAGGGCGGGAGTAGCTATCTTTGACCTTGACTTTGATGCTATTCTTGCTGCCATGTTTGCTGTGACTATTAGTGATGAGGGTGACTATTACCGGTGTTTCCCGCCCGACCCGGGCATTGAGACTGCTGCTCTAGGTACTGGTGAGGCTGCTGCTCTAGGTGCCAGCGAGGCTGCTGCTCTAGGTGCTAGTGCGTCTGCTTCCTCAGGTGCTGGTGAGTCCGCGATCTCAGGTACCGAGTCGGCTTCGGCTTCCCTCACCTTCACTCTTGACTTGGGGGCTTCTCGCTCCTTCTTTCGAGACCACACCACACTCACGTCGCTTGGTTGGCCAGTTGCAGTCTCTCTGGCAGACCCCTCGGGAAATCCTGTCCTTGCTCACTTCTCCACTCTCCTCCCGTGTCCGGCGGCTCCCTTTGGCACCCTGTCTGGTCTTTACCTCCCCTCGTTCTCTACGAACTTGGTGAGTGGTGCAGACCTATACGATGGGGGAGTGCACCAGTTCTCTCCTGCGAGTCAGCGGGTGACACACTGCACTGAGGCTCGGATAGGCCGACACTTGGCCACGTTTACACGTCAGCCAGGGTCGAGCCTGTACACACTGACCACTGAGTCTCCTAAAGTCACTGAGTCTGGTCGGGTAGCTGCGACGGGTCAGGTGTTTGCTGCAACGTCCAGGTCTGGTCCTGAGTCTGCCCCCTGTTCGTGTCGTCTCGTCTCACGAGACTCTCCTCTGGCACCACCGCCTTGGTCACCCCTCACTGCTTCGTCTTAGAGGCATGGCCTCCCGTCTCCTTGTTTCTGGTCTTCCCCGGTCCCTCCCTCCCCTTCCTCCAGGGCCTGGCCCTACCTGTGTCCCCTGTGTCGACGGGCGGCAGTGGGCTGCCCCTCACTCCTCACAGTTTCCTCCGACAGAGGCCCCGCTGCAGACGCTTCACATGGACGTGTGGGGCCCAGCCCGCGTCCGTGAACAGGGTCACGAGCGCTACTTCCTGCTGGTGGTTGACGACTACTCGCGTTACACCGCTGTCTTCCCCTTGCGCAGCAAGGGTGATGTCACTGAGGTGTTGATCGACTGGATCCGCGCAGCTCGTCTCGAGCTCAGGCAGAGCTTCGGCTCGGACTTTCCTATTCTGCGTCTGCACTCTGACAGAGGTGGAGAGTTCTCCTCTGGCCTTCCCTGAGCCTACTGTCGTGCACGAGGCATCCGCCAGACTCTCCACAGCAAAATGGGATTGCTGAGCGCCGCATTGGCATGGTCATGGACGTCGCCCGTACGTCCATGATGCATGCGGCTGCCCCCCATTTTCTGTGGCCGTTTGCGGTTCGGTACGCGGCGCATCAGATCAACCTTCACCCCAGGGTCTCCAGTCTGGAGACCTCCCCAGCTCTGCTGTGGACGGGGAAGGTTGGCGATGCATCTGCGTTCCGTGTCTGGGTGTCTCGGGCGTTTGTCCGCGACTTGTCTGCGGACAAGCTGTCCCCTCGTGCTGCTCCTTGCGTCTTCCTTGGCTTCCCCCCTGACGCGCCTGGGTGGCAGTTTTACCACCCAACCTCTCGCCATGTTCTGTCCTCCCAGGACGTCACGTTTGATGAGTCGATCCCCTACTACCGCCTCTTCCCCTACCGCACTCCGTCCCTCCCCCCGCCACCGCTCTTCCTTGTGCCAGGTCCCCCCCCCGGTAGACCCCCTACTCCCTCAGGGTCCTGCCCCTTCAGGTGTGTCCCAGGTAGACGCAGTTGAGCCTGTAGAGGTCACTGGTGACTCTGGTGCGCTGAGGGTGCTGAGCCTGGGGATGCTGCGCGCTTGGGTGCTACGCCTGGGGGTGCTGAGCGTGAGGGTGCTACTACTGGGAGTGCTGAGCCTGGGGGTGCTACGCCTGGGGGTGCTGAGCCTGGGGGTGCTGAGCCTGGGGGTGCTACGCCTGGAGGTGTGGAGCCTGAGGGCGCTGGACCTGTTCGTGTGGCGTCTGGTGGTGCTGGGCCTGGAGGTTCTCCGGGTGCTTCGTCTTGGCGGGAGCCACTCCCTCCAAAGGAGCTGTGCGAGTGGTTTGCCCAGCGCTGGAGGCATTCTGCTGGAGCTGGAGGTTCTTTTGATACTGAGGGTGCTGCTGTCGCGAGTCCCGGAGGTGCTCGTACTGGGAGTACTGGAGCTGCTGGGCCTGCGGGTACGACTGGAGCTTGAGCTGCTGAGGGTGTTGGCGCTGAGGCTACTGCTGTCGGTCCTGGAAGCGGTCCTGCTGGGGGTGCTTCTGGTGCTGCTGGAGGTCCTGGAGCTACTGGAGCTGCTGGTGGTACTGGAGCTGGAGGCGCTGCTGGCGCTGGTGCTACCACTGGGGGTACTGATGCTGTCCCTGCTGTGTCTAGAGTCGCCGCGCGGCCTCGACCGTACTTTGTTCCGCTCCTTCAGCAGGTTCTTGGTCTTCCGCCTTCTACTGGTCGTCCTCCTCCCTTAGAGTGTCCACAGCCTGTCCCGTCACAGTTACAGTTACAGCCGGCCTCCCCTCTGCCTGCTCCTTCTCCTTACACTGGTCCTACTGGAGGTCTTGCTGAGCGTTGTGAGCCTGCGTCTGGCCCGCGTCGCCTGTCCGTCCTGCTCGCACTAGTGGTCGTGGTTCGCGTCAGCGTCCTCCTCCTGTCCCTGGCATGCACCGGATGTCTCTGCGTCCGTCCACTGCTCCTCTGCGTGCCCCTTTGCCTTCTCCTCCTGAGTCCTCTCTTCCTGCTCTTGCCGACCCGGAGTCGGACTCTCTTCGTGCTGCCAGTCCTACTGTCACGCGTCTCCTTGCTACTATCGTCACTGACCCTTCCTTTGAGTCCACTGCTGCGTCTGCCCTAGTTGCTGAGCTCGTCAACTTTGCTGCTCGCTGTCGTCTAGACTACGCTGCTAGTCTTGTCGCTGAGTCTGAGTCTGTCTGTCCTCCGTCCGTCGGGGGTGAGTGTGCCCTTGGCATGGACGTCCTTGAGGACAGGCAGGAGGAGTTCTAGTGTTTGGCTACAGCTTCACCTCATCTCGTGTCCGTACTGCTTACCCCTGAAAGAGACCCGGATGCACTTGACATCCCGACTCCGCGCTCTTACGCGGAGGCGATAGAGGGTCCCTACTCCTTTCATTGGGAGGCAGCTATGGACAAAGAGATGGCTTCGTGTAAGTCCACAGGCACCTACGTTGACGAGGTTCCCCCGCCTGGGGCGAACATCGTCAGTGGCATGTGGATCTTCAGGGTGAAGCGGCCGGCGGGTTCTCCGCCTGTCTTCAAGGCACGGTACGTGGCTCGTGGCTTCAGTCAGCGGCAGGGAGTTGACTACTTTCAGACCTTCTCTCCCACCCCGAAGATGACCACTCTTCGGGTACTGCTACACGTTGCTGCTCACCGTGACTACGAGCTGCACTTTCTCGACTTCAGCATAGCTTTCTTGCAGGGCAGAAAGCACGAGGACATCTGGCTGCGCCGCCCACCTGGCTTCACTGGGTCGTTCCCGCCTGGTACCTAGTGGAGTCTCCGGCGTCCAGTCTACGGTCTTCGCCAGGCACCACGTGAGTGGCACGACACACTGAGGACTACGCTTGCGGCTCTTGGGTTTGCTCCTTCTACTTCCGACCCGTCGCTGTTTCTGCGCACCGACACCTCTCTGCCACCGTTCTACATCCTCGTGTACGTCGACGACTTGGTCTTTGCCACAGCTGACACTGCTGGACTCGCCTACGTGAAGTCCGAGCTGCAGAAGAGACACACGTGCACAGACCTGGGTGAACTGCGCAGCTACCTTGGCTTGCAGATCACCCGGGACAGAGCACGCCGCACCATTACCCTGACTCAGTCACACATAGTGCAGCAGGTCCTTCAGCGCTTCGGCTTCACGTACTCCTCGCCTCAGGCCACTCCTTTGCCTATTCGCCACTCACTCTTAGCTCAGCCTTCGGATGAGTCCGTAGAGTCGAGTGGCCCGTACCCAGAGCTTGTTGGCTGCCTAATGTAACTGATGACCTGCACACAACCTGACCTTGCATACCCTCTTAGCATTCTCGCACGCTATGTTGCTCCTGGGAGACATAGACCGGAGCACATGGGTGCAGCAAAGAGGGTGTTGCGCTACTTGTGCAGTACGTCGGGCATGGGGCTAGTGCTTGGAGGGCGGAGTCCAGTGGTCCTCACTGGACACGCAGACGCTTCTTGGGCTGACGAACAGGCTACGCAGCGGCCGTCACAGGGTTACACCTTTAGCCTTGGTTCCAGCTCTGTTTCGTGGCGGGCTACTCGCTCGTCTTCTGTTCTCGGCTCCAGTTGTGAGGCTGAGATCTACGCAGGGGCCATGGCTGCACAGGAGCTTCGCTGGCTCACCTACCTGCTGACTGACCTCGGAGAGCCGCCTCGTTCTCCTCGAGTTCTGTACGTAGACAACAAGGCCATGCTGGCCTTGTGTCGAGAGTAGAGACTGGAGCACAGAACAAAGCACATTGCTCTCCGCTACTTCCTTGCTCATGAGCTACAGCAGCGTGGTCAGTTGCGGCTTGCGTACGTGGCCTCTGAGGCCAACACTGCTGATGTCTTCACCAAGGCACTTGCGCCTTGTGATCATCAGCGCTTCTGTACTCAGCTGGGTCTTGTGCCTGTCTTGCCTCACTTGCTCACCTCTTGACCTTGCTTGTACTATTACATATATATATACCTGCTCTTGCTTGTCTAGCCTTATATATATATGTACTCCTGCATGTGAACTGGCCTTGTGGCCTTGAACTTGTGCTCGGAATGTGTGGTGACTTTGTGATCCACCCTGAGCTTGCTTTGCTTTGCTTGACATGTCTTGTGACCCCTTGTTCTCCCCCACTTTGCCTATGGGGGTGTGTCAGAACATTGTAGCTTATACATATTGTGTAGGTTGTAGTGGGGTATCCCATAGGGGGTACAACCTAATTAGGGTTAGTACTTGTACCCACTTGTTTCATAGTTCATTCATTCTCGTTTCTTCTCATATAGTGGGGTAGCCCTTATGGGGTGCAACCTAATGTTAATGTTCGTACTTACCACAATTCATTCAATGCAGTCATTCTAGCTTCTCATCTGGACAGTCTCGACCGCTTGCAGATTCGTATGGCATTCCAAAATCCTATGTGACGGCCATCAGTTACGCAAGAAAGTAATGCATGTACGGAGTATGGCATTCTGGAAACATTCTGAATCATGTGCAATTACATCGATATTAGCACAATTAATATCGGTGGTCGATGGTAAAGTGTTAATATTTTAATCAGAATATGCTATATTACTGTTCATTTTATCGCCTCATTTCATGGCTATCCTGAATTGGTTTTGAGTTTAATGCTCATGGATCATCCCTTATTTGAAATCTTAGTATATTTGCTAATTGTTTAGCTACGCATCTCAAATCAAAGCCGTGTACTTCGTATAATTTACTTCCATGTTGCCCCTACCCGATCTCACGGCGATTCAAGCAGTACTTGAAGCTGGGAACGCGACCATTTTTTTTTAAGAACTGGTTAGTGATTCAAGAAAACCGATTCTTATCCCTATTTAACGCTCTGGAAACGTGTGTAACACACCACCACCCCACATCCACCCTTTGGTCGATCTACCCACTCATCCCAAGGAATTATGTTTGGAACTTAGGAACGCGTCTTACCAAGCTTCTCGATGGTGATTCGGCGAGAATCGCGATTCGCGATGTTGAGAGCGCTGAGCGTGAGAAACGGGAAAAGATCAACGAGAGGCCGAACAGTGCCAGAGGGGTGATCGACCAGGGGCCGGGAGGCCCGGAACTTCCCAAACCGCTGCGCATAGAGGGATTAACATATGGTCTTCCTTTATTGCACGTAATTATGTTATTAGTGTCATGTACCAGCTCGCATTTTCGCTCGTGTGTCGTTTAGCGAGCCAACGCTACTGGAAACTCTTAGGGCAGCAAAAAAAAACTACAACTCTTAGGGAACCTGGATGCATTTTCGGGATGGGTCAACCCTAAAACGGATAACTTCCTGATATTTAGGGTTGATTGAAGAAATACAAACGAGAATGAATGAACTATGAAACAAGTGGGTACAAGTACTAACCCTGATTGGGTTGTACCCCGTATGGGATACCCCACTATAGCCTACACAAAAGCATAAGCTATATATGTTCTGACACACCCCCATAGGCAAAGTGGGGGAGAACAAGGGGTCACAAGACCAGTCAAGCAAAGGAAAGCAAAGCAAGCTCAGGGTGGATCACAAAGTCACCACACATTCTGAGCACAAGTTCAAAGCAACAAGGCCAGTTCACATGCAGGAGTACATATATATATATAAGGCTAGACAAGTGAGAGCAGGTATATATATATATGTAACAGTACAAACAAGGTCAAGAGGTGAGCAAGTGAGGCAAGACAGGGACAAGACCCAGCTGTGTGCAGAACCGCTAATGATCACAAGGCGGAAGTGCCTTGGTGAAGACATCAGCAGTGTTGGCCTCAGAGGCCATGTAAGCAAGCCGCAACTGTCCACGCTGTTGTAGCTCACGAGCAAGGAAGTAGCGGAGAGCAATTTGCTTCGTTATGTGCTCCAGTCGCTGCTCTCGACACAAGGCCAGCATGGCCTTGTTATCTACGTACAGAACTGGAGGAGAACGAGGCGGCTCTCCGAGGTCGGTCAGCAGGTAGGTGAGCCAGCGAAGCTCCTGTGCAGCCATGGCCCCAGCGTATATCTCAGCCTCACAACTGGAGCCGAGAACAGAAGACGAGCGGGTAGCCCCGGCGTAGATCTCAGCCTCACAACTGGAGCCGAAAAAAGAAGACGAGCGAGTAGCCCGCCACGAGACAGAGCCGGAACCAAGGCTGAAGGTGTAACCCTGTGACGACCGCTGTGTAGCCTGGTCGTCAGCCCACGAAGTGTCTCCGTGCCCAGTGAGGACCACTGGACTCCGCCCTCCAAGCACTAGCCCCATGCCCGCCGTACTGCACAAGTAGCGCAACACCCTCTTCGTTGCAGCCATGTGCTCTGGTCGGTGTCTCCCAGGAGCAACATAGCGTGCGAGAATGCTAAGAGGGTATGCAAGGTCAGGTCGTGTCCAGGTCATCAGGTACATGAGGCAGCCAACAAGCTCTCGATACGGGCCACTCGACTCTACGGACTCATCCGAAGGCAGAGCTGAGAGCGAGTGGCGAGTAGGCAGAGGAGTGGCCTGAGGCGAGGAGTACGTGAAGCCGAAGCGCTGAAGGACCTGATGCACCATGTGTGACTGAGTCAAGGTAATGGTGCGGCGTGCTCTGTCCCGGGTGATCTGCAAGCCAAGGTAGCTGCGCAGTTCACCCAGGTCAGTGCACGTGTGTCTCTTCTGCAGCTCGGACTTCACGTAGGCGACTCCAGCAGTGTCACCTGTGGCAAAGACCAAGTCGTCGACGTACACGAGGATGTAGAACGGCGGCAGAGAGGTGTAAGTGCGCAGAAACAGCGACGGGTCGGCAGTAGAAGGAGCAAACCCAAGAGCCGCAAGTGTAGTCCCTAGTGTGTCGTGCCACTCACGGGGTGCCTGGCGGAGACCGTAGACTGGACGCCGGAGGCTCCACTGGGTACCAGGAGGGAACGACCCAGTGAAACCAGGTGGGCGGCGCAGCCAGATCTCCTCGTGCAGGCTGCCCTGCAAGAAAGCTGTGCTGAAGTCGAGAGAGTGCAGCTCGTAGTCTCGGTGAGCAGCAACGTGCAGCAGTACCCGAAGAGTGGTCATCTTCGGGGTGGGAGAGAAGGTCTGAAAGTAGTCAACTCCCTGCCGCTGACTGAAGCCACGAGCCACGTAACGCGCCTTGAAGACAGGCGGAGAACCCGGCGGCCGCTTCACCTTGAAAATCCACATGCCATTGACGATGTTCGCCCTAGGAGGGGGGACAGCGTCAACGTAGGTGCCTGTGGACTTCCAGGAAGCCATCTCTGTATCCATAGCTGCCTGCCACTGAGAAGAGTAGGGACCCTCTATTGCCTCCGCGTAAGAGCGCGGAGTCGGGATGTCCAGTGCATCCGGGTCTCCCTCAGGGGTAAGCAGTACGGACACGAGATGAGGTGAAGCAGCGGCCAGGCACTGGAACTCCTCCTGCCTGTCCTCTAGGACGTCCGTGCCAAGGGCACACTCACCCCCGACGGACGGAGGACAGACAGACTCAGACTCAGCAACAAGACTAGCAGCGTAGTCTAGGCGATAGCGAGCAGTAAAGTCGACGAGCTCAGCAACTAGGGCAGACACAGCAGTGGACTCGAAAGAAGGGTCAGTGACGACAGTAGCAAGGAGACGTGTGACAGTAGGACTGGAAGCACGAAGAGAGTCCGACTCCGGGTCGGCAAGAGTAGGAAGAGAGGACTCAGGAGGAGAAGGCAAAGGGGCACGCAGAGGAGCAGTGGACGGACGCAGAGACATCCGGTGCGTGCCAGGGACAGGAGGAGGACGCTGACGCGAACCGCGACCACTAGGGCGAGCAGCACGAACAGGTGACGCACGACGAGACGCAGGCTCACGACGCTCAGCAAGACCTCCAGTAGGACCAGTGTAGGGAGAAGGACCAGGCAGTGGGGAGGCAGGCTGTAACTGTAGCTGTGACGGGACAGGCTGCGGACACTCTAAGGGAGGAGAAGGAGGAGGACCACTAGAAGGCGGAAGACCAAGAACCTTCTGCAGGAGCGGAACGAAGTACGGTCGAGGCCGCGCGGCGACGACAGACACAGCAGGGTCAGCACCAGGACCCGTAGCAGGAGCACCCGCTCCAGCAGCTCCAGAACCTCCAGCAGCACTAGCAGCACCCACAGCAGGACCGCGAGCAGGAGGCTCAGCACCAACGCCAGCAGTAGCACCAGCTCCAGTCGAACCCGCAGGCCCAGTAGCTCCAGTACTCCTAATACGAGCACCTCTGGGACCAGCAGCACCAACACCCTCAGCAGCCGAAGAACCTCCAGCTCCAGCAGCACGCCTCCAGCGCCGGACAAACCACTCGCGCAGCTCGGGCGGAGAGAGTGGCTCCCGGCGAGAGGAAGCACCCGTAGGACCTCCCGGCGTAGCACCTCCAAGCTCAGCACCCCCAGGTACAGCACCTCCAGGCGTAGCACCCCCAGGCTCAGCACCCCCAGACTCAGCACCCCCAGGCTCAGCACCCCGAGGCTCAGCACCCCCAAGCGTAGCACCCCCAGTCTCAGCACCCCCAGGCTCAGCACCCCCAGTCGCAGCACCCCCAGGCTCAGCACCCCCAGTTGCAGCACCCCTAGGCTCAGCACCCTCAGCAGCACCAGAGTCACCAGTAACCTCGACAGGCTCGACTGCGTCTACCTGGGACACACCTGAAGGGGCAGGACCCTGAGGGGGGAGGGGGTCTACCGGGGGGGGACCTGGTACAAGGAAGAGCGGGGGAGCGGGGAGGGACGGAGTGCGGTAGGGGAAGAGGCGGTAGTAGGGGACCGACTCGTCAAACATGACGTCCTAGGAGGACAGAACACGGCGGGAGGTAGGGTGGTAGAACTGCCACCCAGGCGCGTTAGGGGGGAACCCCAGGAAGACGCAAGGAGCAGCACGAGGGGATAGCTTGTCCGCTGACAAGTCGCGGACAAACGCCCTAGATCCCCAGACCCGGAACGCCGACGCATCGCCAACCTTCCCCGTCCACAGCAAGGCTGGAGAGGTCTCTGGCGTGGAGACCCTGGGGTGGAGGTTGATCTGATGCGCCGCGTACCTCACCGCAAACGGCCACAGAAAATGGGGGGCAGCCGCATGCATCATGGACGTACGAGCGACGTCCATGACCATGCCAATGCGACGCTCAGCAATCCCATTTTTCTGCGGAGAGTCCGGAAGCGTGAAGGTCTGACGGATGCCTCGTGCGCGAAAGTAGGCTCTCAGAAGGCTAGAGGAAAACTCTCCGCCTCTGTCCGAGTGCAGACGCAGAACAGGAAAGTCCGAGCCAAAGCTCTGCCTGAGCTGGAGACGAGCTGCGCGGATCCAGTCAATCAGCACCTCAGTGACATCACCCTTGCTGCGCAAGGGGAAGATTGCGGTGTAACGCGAGTAGTCGTCAACAACAAGCAGGAAGTAGCGCTCGTGACCCTGTCCACGGACGCGGGCTGGGCCCCACACGTCCATGTGAAGCGTCTGCAGTGGGGCCTCTGTCGAAGGAAACTGGGAGGAGTGAGGGGCAGCCCTCTGGCGCCCCTCGACACAGGGGACACAGGCAGGGCCAGGCCCCTGAGGAAGGGGAGGGAGGGACCGGGGGAGACCAGAGACAAGAAGACAAGAGACCATGCCTCTGAGCCGAAGCAGAGAGGGGTGACCAAGGCGGTGGTGCCAGAGGAGAGTCTCGTGAGAGAGGAGACGACACGAGCAGGGGGCAGACTCAGGACCAGATCTGGACGTTGCAGCAAACACCTGACCTGACGCAGACACCCTACCAGACTCAGTAACTGGAGGAGACTCAGTGGTCAGTGTGTACAGTCTCGACCCCGGCTGACGAGTAAACGTAGCCAGGTGTCGGCCTGTGCGAGCCTCGGTGCAGTGCGTCACTCTCTGACGCGCAGGAGTGAACTGGTGCACTCCCCCATCCTGTTGGTCAGCACCACTCACCAAGTTCGTAGAGAGCGAGGGGAGGTAGAGACCAGACAGGGTGCCAGAGGGAGCCGCCGGACACGGGAGGACTGTGGAGAAGTGAGACAGGACAGGACCCCCAGAGGGGTCAGCCAGAGACACCGCATATGGCGGACTGAGCGGCGTGAGTGTGGTGCGGTCCCGGAAGAAGGAGCGCGAAGCCCCAAAGTCAAGGGTGAAGGTGAGGGAGGTCGAAGCCGACGCATTACCTGAGAGTGCAGACTCACCAGTACCTGACGACGCAGACGCACTAGCACCTAGAGCAGCAGCGTCGCAAGCACCTAGGGCAGCAGCCGCACCAGTACCTAGAGCAGCAGGCTCAATGCCCGGATCGGGCGGGAAACACCGGTAATAGTCACCCTCATCACTAATAGTCACAGAATACATGGCAGACAGAATTGCATCAAAATCAAGATCATAGATGGCAACTCCCGCCCTAGACAGCTCACCCCAGCGAGGGATCTCGGTGGCCTCAAGGAACTGGTGACGCCACGCGTCCGTCAGGCGGCCAAAGCAGCGCTGGGTGGGGTGCGCACCCCCACACTGCTCACTCGCACGGTCGCCGGTGCGCAGGACGTAGGTGCACGGACCAAAACCCCCACCCCGCTGGCGTGCAGTGTACCACTCACGGAGCTGCTGAGGGGAGAGGGTCTCACGACTGCGCTGCTGCTGCGGGCGCGGACCACCACCGGAGCCACTCCTCTGCGTAGACCCGCGACCAGCTCCACCGCCACCTCCGCCGCCTCCGCCGCCTCCGCCGCCTCCGCCACCACCGCCGCCTCCACCACCACCGCCGCCTCCGCTACGACCGCCGCCTCCGCTACCTCCGCCACCGCCGCCGCCTCCGCCCCCACTGCTGCCACCGGTACCCCCACCCCCTTCACCGCTCCCTCCACCACCCCCACTCCCTCCGCTGCCTCTACCGCCACCTCCACCGCCCCCGCCAGCTCCTCCAACGCCCTTGCCGCCGTTGCCCCTGCCTGTGCGGCGCTTCCCCGAAGGGGCAGATGCAGCGCCGACCGACTCGAAACCAACGAGGTCGGCAGCAGCAGCAGAAGCGACAGAGGGCAAGAGGACAGAGAACACCCCTCAAAGACAGGGGTGCGGGGGTCACCACGAGAACCTCCAACAGCGACTATGCTCTTTTCCGCCGCTTGGAGGGACTTCTCGAGGAGGTCAATGGTGAGGGTGGTGGGGCACACAGCTAGGAAGTGGTCCCTGATCACTCTTAGGGAGTCAGGGAGTCGGGTGACTATGAAATAGAGGGTGATGTACATGGGGGGGGGGGGGGGGGGGTTCTTGGCGCAGAAGTCAGCAGGAAGCGCAGTGCGGTAGCGAGTGTCACTAGTGCGGAGGTGCGTAATGAGATCAGCGACTGTGGGAAAGGCAGCAAGGTCAGGGAAGAGGTACGGCAGCATGAGACGGCTCAGTGCAGCAGTGGCAGGGGAGGAGTAGCGTGCAACTATAGCGTCGTACAAGGTCTGAGCACTCATGTACTGACTAAAGTGTGCACGCTCGGAGGTAGGGAGGTGGCGACGCACAGCAAGACGTGTAGCAGCGTTGCGCGTGGCCCATTGGGAACGAACAGTGGCGTCAGCATCAGCAGCAGGGGCAGGGGAAGCGCCAGAGGTGAGGTCAAAGAGAGAGAGACCGTCTGCCCTATCGCACTGTAAGAACAGCTGCAGATCATCTACCCAGACCTCGAAGTCAATGGCCCGACCCTCAGCGTCAAAAGCTAGGACACTAGGGGTAGCCATGACGACAGTAGACTAGCAGTGCAAGCAGTAGGGTGAGGGCAGTGCAGTGAAAGAGGCGCTGTGCTCACCAGACTGGGCAGCTCAGGCAGGTCGGAAGTAGGGCCGCTCGGCGGCTCGGCTGCGGGTCGGCTCGGCGGCTCGGCTGCAGGGCGGCTCGGCTGCTGGGCGGCTCGGCTGCTGGGCGGCTCGGCTGCTGGGCCGCTCGGCTGCTGGGCGGCTCGGTTGCTGGGCGGCTCGGCTGCTGGGCGGCTCGGCTGCTCGGCGGCTCGGCTGCAGGGCGGCTCGGCTGCTGAGTGTCTCGGCGGCTCGGCTGTCCGGCTGCTCCGGTGGCCGGGCGGCTCGGCGGTGCTGCTGCAGGGCGGCGCGGCGCTGCAGCAGGTGAGAGGCGGCGATGCCGCAGTAGAGGGCGGCAAGGCCGCAGGTGACAGCGGCAGAGGGCGCAGTAGAAGGGCGGCATGGCCGCAGCAGGAGGCGGCGAGACCGCAGTGGGGGCGGCGAGGCCGCAGCAGAGACGGGCGGCGACGGGCCGCGCTAGGATGGCGGCGGGCCGCTGCGGATAGGGCGGCGACGGGCCGCTGTAGGGCGGCGGCAAGCCGCTGGGGATAGGGCGGCGACGGGCCGCTTTAGGGCGGCGGCGGGTCGCTGCGGAAAGGGCGGCGACGGGCCGCTTTAGGGCGACGGCGGGCCGCTTTAGGGCGGCGACGGGCCGCTTTAGGGCGGCGGCGGGCCGCTGCGGAAAGGGCGGCGGCGGGCCGCTGCGGAAAGGGCGGCGGCGGGCCGCTTAGGGCGGCGGCGAGCCGCTGCGGAGAGGGCGGCGACGGGCCGCTGCGGAAAGGGCGGCGACGGGCCGTCTTAGGGCGGCGGCGGGCCGCTGCGGAAAGGGCGACGGGCCGCTAGGGGCCGCCGCTAGGTTAGGCGCGCTTCGGGCAGGGGGCAAGACGCGCCCCGGGCAGGAAAAAAAAAATTGGTTGGTGGGCCCTAGGAGCAGTTCCCATGAGGGAACCGGCTCGATACCATGAGGAAATACAAACGAGAATGAATGAACTATGAATGAAGTGAGTACAAGTACTAACCCTGATTGGGTTGTACCCCCTATGGGATACCCCACTATAGCCTACACAAAAGCATAAGCTATATATGTTTTGATATTGATGCCTTCCGAGTCGCATCTGTTTTCGAATGGGTAATATATATTTTTCCAGTGCATCTACGATCGGGTAGGTGATATTTATCACCCAGAATATAATATGCTATACGTACTCACGATTTGATCTGCCGAACTTTACTTCCAGAAGAAGGCGACGCGCGCGCTGTAGTAGACGGAGGTCAAAACCCTCAATAAAAACCATGAATACACAATTTGGTTCTTCTAGCAAATATCGTTTACTTCCGGCTCGGCTTGTTCGGCAATTCGGTTGGGCAGCTCTTGGCTGAAATCCTACGGTCGAGATTTACCAGCCCTACTTTGAACACTCCTCTGGCAATGTTCGGCCGCTGGTTGATCTTTTCTCGTGAGCAACTGCGCTTCTTCCCCTTCACATTCACAACGAAGTGCCCATTTCACACCATACAATACACACGCCTTTTTTCTTCCAACACCATTCCCGCATTTCGGAGCTCATTCACTAGCTTCCAACCTGCATCCTCTCTACCAGCTACTAGTAGTAATCATGGCGCGTCTGCTTACTGCTTTCGTTCTCCTGCTTGCCGTTACTGTCACTCTCGCATCACTCGCTTCTACTGCTGCTGCTCGATCTGACCTGACTGGCGACGGTAAGTCGCAGACCCGTGCGATGATGACTGCCAATCATTTCCGTGCAATGGTAACGTGCGTTTTGATAGGTTGGCTCCGAGCCATGTTATGGTAATGCGCATATCCGGCGTGCGATGGTAAGTCGCAGACACGTGCGATGGTCACGCGCATCTCGAGCAACTGAGCACGTCCTCAACGCTTGGCTCTAGGATGCGTGAAACGACAATGAATCGCAATCGCGTCGTATGTGCACACATTCTTGCTCTCTCACTTGTTTTGAGTCAATTTTTGAGTCTGTTTTTTAGTCGAATTTTGAGTCTTTTTTTTAGTCGAAGCGCCTGACACTCCATCCCTCTCTTTGATGTAGAGGACTATCCTCTACTTTGCAGGAACTGGGAAATGTTCTAAACGATAGAGCTCTGTCTTAGCTTTCCAACGAGCCGTCAATCACTTCGTTCACCTAAGTAACGAGTGAGCTATGGCTGGAAACGTAAAGACTAAGCTCTAGGAATAGAGATTAGGAGCTCTCTGGAATTTTGTCGAGTTGTACCATGTACAAGGAGATTCAGGATTTCACTATATGAGTCATGCACACAAATCAATCACAATTTATAGCAACTCATTTACATCGAACCGCATGTGTAACATCGAGTCGCTACATTTCGCGTCGCTAGTGCGCCGCATGTAACAATTCGGTTGGGGTGAAATTCGGCCACCGAATTTCACACCGAACACACCGAATTCGCCTTGCACTTGAAGGTTGGAATGTGGTGCTGCCACGTGGCACCAAACCACAAGTCTTTCGAAGTCAACCGGTGCTTCCCCACCGATCCCTAGTCAAAGGGATCGAAGGCACCGAAGTGCCCTTGGTGGGTTGGGGGCATACTACCGCCCCACCACCGTTTTCCTCTAACACTCTTTGCCTCCCCTAATTCCTTTCCCCCGGTCCCCTCGTCCCCTCCGCAAATCTACGTGTCGGCATGGCGTGGCGGCAGGTGCGTCGGGAGCGCTAGACATCGCCGCCGGCGTCATCACGGCGGAGAGCGCGCCGATTGTTGCTCAGTGCAGCTTGGGGGACGACGCGCAGAGCCGCCGCACACTCCGCTTTTTTGGGCGTCCGGAAATTAAGTTCGCGGCTGATGGTAAGAATAATTATGCCAAGCCCACGCAAAGACTAAATATTTTCAACCCTTGCGGTTAGTACTCGTTTTCTTTCTTTCTTTCTTTCGTTCTGTCCTTTTTTGTTGTTACTGTATACGAGGAGCTCGTCATTCCGTGCTGCCCAGACTTGAATGCCGGGGAGCATCGTCACTACATCGCGAAAAAGGAAAGCTGCGATTTTTGGCCCCCGAAGGTTTTTCTGCGTTGGCCTTGCGAGAAAGTTGTGGAAAGCTTCATAAAAACACCGCACCAGAATCGCAACTTTTTGCACATCAGAAACGCACAACTTCATCGTAGACACAAAAGTGACTTGGCGTTAACTTTTCCACGAACATGTACGAAACTCGAAGCGCACACATACATCTTGAGTCGCAAACGCGGCTCCCATGTCATTGGAACCAAAATATGCGACATAAGTATGTTGTAACTGGTGTTTCTGTCAAAATACAACATGTAACTCCACTGTTACGGTGCTCATATCCACATTAACTAAACGGCTCCATCAACTCAAAATAATACTGCACACACTATTACAACCACTACACCAACATAAGCAATGCGTACCCCCCCCGTTCGATACCGCACACAATCAACTCCTACAACCAAACCCCCCTACTGGCAGTACAAAGTCCACAATCCATTACCTCCGGCGTCAACCTCCCGCGGTTCGTATACCTAACGGCCACCTTGCGCGATGCGGCGCTCGGCCGCCGGCGCAGGGGCCTATTGGATGGCTCTAGCACCACAAGAGGCACTGCGGAACAACTCCCAGTCGCTTTGTAGAGGATGCCGACGCTGACGATAGGCTCCACCACATTGCGCTTATCCGGAATGTAGGACTTCGGCAGCCGGCTGGGAAGAAAATTAATCTCGTGGAAGCAGAACACGTCATCCGGATGTGCGGTAGCAAGCAGGGCCTTCAGGTCACCCATTGTAACACACTGTCACTCTGGTACGCAAGTATGCATTGAAGGGCACACGACCTCCTCCTACATACGTTTTATATCACCTTGGCGTACCCCCAGCTTGCCCCTGCACGCACACTGTGTACAGTAGTTGAAATTGGCCACACAACCAACTGACCACATTCCCTGCGCCGCACAGAGATAACGCTCTCCTTTGATACGACCACCTGTAACGCCCACCTAAAACATCCCGCCCCCACGATGCCACGTACGCGTCACCCATATCCAAACAACCAACTGCCTGAGACCCCGAGTGTGTACCACCACATATTGTGGTTGTGCAACCCCGACCGCGCAAGGAATAAGGGTACCCGTACGCGTTATACGATTCATAATTTAACCACCATACTGCACACCTCTACCTGATTGAACGTCTCTCCTTACCACGAGTGTACAATATCATCACCGCTGGATAACACAACTTCCATCCATTCGTGCATCTACACATAAAGAACGCACTACGCAGTAATTTATGGTTTAAAATTCCGAGATGCAACCACTGTCCGTAAACGCATTGCGTCACTCGCATAGTAGATATCTATTTACTAGCTGCACCTTTTTGTTGCTGTACGAAGGGCACACGTGCACCACTCTCTGCAGGCTTTTCAGCTCCACCACCGAGAACCTCACATCCTCCACTGTCTTGTGCAGCTGCGTACATCCCGTGAGGTTGCAGCTCCCAGCCTTCTCATACCTCACATATGCGTACCCCTTCTAATCCCCTTCACGGTCAACCGCCCTGAAAATGCACAGACATTTTGCATACCAGTCCCCACCCTTGTCATTGAGCAGTGCAACGTCCGAATACCACCTCTCTCGGGGCGACGCCTTCACAAATGTCCCTTTGGCCACCAGCTCTCCGCCTCTTGTGCGCGGAATGGCCACCGCCGTGTGGACCTGTCACCCCATCCCCACCAAACCAACAACACGTGCACATCATGAGTGCGGTGAGTACCATCATGTAAGACTACAAACGTCACATGTCCGCCAGTTTGTAATCACTTCACCTGCACGCTGTTGGTAGCCAGACCCAACGCCTTAAACTCGTCTGCCAAACCCTTCATATCGTCTCCCACCGCGGTTATGTACTCATTGTACACTGGATCCGCCGCTCCGCCAATCCGCATTGTCCGATACTTCTTCGTAAGCACCGGTTTCTTCGTCAAGATTGCCTGCACGTACCACACGCATTCGCACAACGAATCAAACGGTGTTTGAATCACGCCACCACCCCGGTGTACGGTGTACTCTGTACTACCAACATTGGGCATCATCGTCGCCAAGACCCCCTAACACACCTTACGCAAGGCGCGCGCGTACTTTCGCCCACCCCCAGCGTCTGCCGCCACCTCGCGGTACACCTCGCGCTGCACCTCCTCCTCCACGATTTGTCGAGGTATGTCGCTCCAATTGCTCCCTCTTACTGGACCCTTCACCGTGCCCTTGTGCGTGCGCTCCCACATTTCGGTTGAATAGTGGTGCGGCATCCCACGCTCCTTCACGTTGTCCAGCAAATGTCTTATCATGTGTATCTTTGGGAGCTTCCAGTGGGATGCCTGCGATGGGAATGCCTTCGGTAGCAACGCCACCAACGTGCACCGGCACCCCCGAGAAGGCACAAGACTGGATGCATCACCGTATTTGGCGACCTCAAAATAGCTGTCCAATCTGGAGGCATAGCCTCCCATAAATCTTGTTGACCCAACGGCGTGGGGTATACAAATACTCACGCTATCGCATGCTGCCGGGCAATCGCAATTGTCGTGTGTGTGTGTCTGTCAACCCCCAGAAACGCCTTGTAGAACACAGCATACAACCGGAACGCCTTGACCTGCAAAGCACGTAGCTCTCCCTCCGGTCCATCCTTCAATGCACTCTCGTCTGCCACGAGTAGCGGCATTATCTGCATCATGCTCGTGTGCTCGAAAGCCGCGTAGTTTGCGCCTGAACTGAAGAACGATGATCCCCCAGGGATACGAAGGAGAACGCTTGGAGTGAAACGCTTGAACTCCTTCTTGCGGCTGCGCACATACATAGTACGACGTCGTTATCCGCTTGACACACATGGGGGCCTAGACCGCTCAAAAATCCCTGCAGAACATAGTTGGCTACCGCTCTGACACCCGACTACACCTAACTCACCTTTCTAGCAGCCGCATCTCAACCTTTCCAAGGGGTTCAATGTAGGAGTCCATCATGTGGATCAGCACACCGGAGTCCAGCACGTGCAGTGTGTCTGCTAGGCATGCCAGGTACACGTTTCCCCACTCTGTGTCTGCAAAACTCCACCTTTGAAGCACGCACTGCAACCATCCCACAGACGATACAGTGTTGTCAAACAGTCCACATGATATCCAGCGCCCCTTCATTACGCACCACCAAACCGCGCACCAGCAAACACACCTCGATCGGATGGGTTGACCATAACTTCCGCACATCGTCTGCCTCGCCCTTCTTCTTGCACGCCAAGATTTGACGAACAATGTCCCTCTGCTGATCAGGGGTCCGTGGATCACACTTCCCCACCATCATGGTCAACTCCCCCTTCACAGCATAGCAGTTAGGGCATGGCCGATGCGATCCTTGCTGCAGAGTTGCGGAGGCTCTGCTGGATTCCGGGAAGTCGGCAGGGTATCCGTACAGGCAAGGGACCGCCTTGTGCACCTTCCCGTCCGCGTCTGTGCAGTAGAAGAAGCGTACTGGCGCGCTGCATAGGGCCGCCATGCACACATAGTGTTCACTTAGTGATGGATCGTATGCATATCTCCCAAAAGGGTGGCTACTAACTGGGGTGGCCCCCCTTCCCCATCCGTGTATCGTTATCATACCCACCCCCATCCCCTCCCAGTACCTGGCGGACTCTCGCATGATGGGCGCGAGTATTATCTTCAGCGCCTCCTGGAACATGCGCGTCTTTTCCGTGGGCGACGCCCATTCAGGCGGGAATGGAAGCACCGCCGCCAATGTGTGCCCGGGCTCTACTCCTCGCAATTCTTCGGGTATGTTGACAAGTGATATCAGCACAGGCCACGCGTTCCTTCGTCCATTCCGTGATGCCTGCGTGCTATCGCTATATATCAGCACGCCTAGTACGAGTGCCTGGTCGTCGTTAATCTCCTTCTGCCATGTAGAGCGCACGGGCCGTTGAGCGTTGTGACACCTCGTGCAGGTACCAGTAAGCACGACATATGACAATTGAACAACTAACATGTGCGTACCTGAGCATTGTGCATCCAATCACCTGTCTCCGGTCCTTCAAATACCCTCTCGTTGTTCTTCTTCCGATATATCTTCCTCGGCTTCCATACGAACCCCTTTTTGGATGAGAACGTCCGCACCAGCTTTTTCAATATCTGTGTGCGTTGCGCAAAAACTTGGGTGAGAACATGATGGGTGCCAACTTCATCTACGCGTCACCTAGACATCGCCTCCAGGTTGGCCTCCCATCACGTACCAACTCGGTGTCGCGGAAGTGCAGTAGCATCTTCATTTGCAGTCCTTTGGGACCCCTCACCACTATCTCCTCCGTTTTCCACGGGACCATGTTGGGTGGAGCTCGCACCATGCCCCAGCGGCGCACATCCACCCAGTTGCGCCATCGTCGGAGAGCCCTGAGGTTGAAGCGAGGGTTGCGGAAAATGTGTAGCAGACGGTTAATTTCCCGGTGCGACAGATCGGCGTCACGGAAAAACAGATACAACTCTGTGAGTGTATCAAAAATCTCAGTCCTATCGCTGCCTTCTGTAGATTCGGCGTTAGCGCCGTCGGATGGTGTATCCGCGTCGCCAACCACACTAACTTCGGGTATCGACACCGTTGGAGGTACGGAGAGAAAGCTGCCATCGTTGTTTTTAAGCCTGGATGCCGGTGGGGTATTTGCTCTACCCTCTCCTTCGCACGCAACGGCTTCCAAATATGCAGCCCACAAAAGTTGTTCACGTTTCCTCTTCAACTCCTCGCGACAAACAGCCCCATTCACTACATGGGACTGTAACCTGCTGTCGTCCTTAAACACCGTCTTGCACACCAGGCAACTGTTCCCCGCCATCCTACAGCCGTGAAACCCTAGGAATTGCTGCTGTGAAAACAATGCCTAGGCCATCAGGTGCACTCTTGTAGAACAGAGTTGGTCTGGTTCGAGCACACGCATGTGCGGGAACCTTTGTGGTGTGCGCACAGAACATAGCCGTGTCGAAATATATTGTCATGTTTTATAACTGCTTGTAGTTGTAGTTAGTGTAGTTATTTAAACTGTTGTTGGTGGTGCACCTTATTTGGTTTCTATGCTATATGTACCCTTGAACCTATAGTGAAACCATCCCTTTTCACCAATTCCTCTCTCAACTCACTCGACACCTCGCCTAGGGCAAAACCCGCTCGATACCTAAGTACGGGCCTAGGCTACTAAGCATAGGCCCTTCCTTTCAACTTAGCCTATTACTTTGATATGGAATCGGAGCTTTTTACGACCTGGCCTGTGGGCCCGCCTTACGCTTCCGCGATGATTTTTCGGTCGCGCGCCTAGGGCGCGTGACGATTTTTACTTAGTCCCGCCCACGGGTGTGTGGCTCCTACTCTGCCCGTCGCGCGCCCCGTGGCACGCGACGGTGCCCTTCATCTGCCCATCGTGCGCCCCGTGGCACACGATGGTGCCTTGCTCGTCGTGCGCCCCTAGGCGCACGATCGGGCCCTTTTTATTCTTCTACCCGTCGTGCGCCCCGTGGCACTGGCATGCGACGGGCCTTTCCGCCCCTGCTCTCCCTGAATCCGCCCCTGACCCATCTGCACCGACACCTTTTCGCCGCTCTGCGGCTTTCTTCCTTCCCACCCCCCTTCTTCCTTTGTCTCCCTGCAGCCGTGGGGAGGAGGGTATGGGGGTGGAGGGTGTTGGAGTGTTGGGTCACCTCTCTCCCTTCCCCTCCTCCTTCTTTCAGTCCCACCGCTGCAGCTGCCGCTGGGAGGGGGAGGGTGTGAGGATGTGGGGGAGCAGGGGGAGTGGTACCGGGGTGGCGGGTGTGAGGCAACATGCAGCCGTCCCTCCACCACTCCTCACTTCCCCCCCTTCTCTGCTGCTCTGCAGCAGTGTGGGGGAGGGGAAGGAGGAGAGTGAGGAGATGGAAGGGGTACCTGCTGTTGCTTGCTATGCTGTAACTACATATCTACCTATAAGCATTATGGGGGCGTGTCGAAATATATTGTCATGTTTTATAACTGCTTGTAGTTGTAGTTAGTGTAGTTATTTAAACTGTTGTTGGTGGTGCACCTTATTTGGTTTCTATGCTATATGTACCCTTGAACCTATAGTGAAACCATCCCTTTTCACCAATTCCTCTCTCAACTCACTCGACACCTCGCCTAGGGCAAAACCCGCTCGATACCTAAGTACTATTACTTTGACAAGCCGTACTCGTTGGAGTCAAAGGTACAATTATATTATCTGTGGATGTGCAGTACGTGAATCGGGATGTACATTTGTCAAACCGCCCCACCAATGATTGTAACTTGTTGATCGAGATGATAAAAATATCATAAACTGGTTCCGTAACCACCAACAACCATTGCATATATTTGATTATTTGTCATGTAGGGTAACAACATTTTTTCCAAACTCTGACCACCTTGAACTGACGTAACATAACACATTGCAATCGCGTGTTATTGTTATACAAGTTTAATAACCATGTACGCATCGATTGCATAAAACCTGGACTCGGCGCGCGAAGAGACACATACACGTATGTTCACCACACGACGTACATCGTTACCATACTTCGCGTCATTCGGCCTTCTCATCAAAAAATTCGAACTACCGTGCATTCGCTTGCATGCCGATGCTTGGTAACTCGGCTTCAGCCACCGACCACAGCATCTGAAACCCTAGGATTAGCACACGTGGATCTGCATGGCGCTGAACCATCACATCCTCTCGAGTGGTCGCATCACACCTGGCCATCGCATGCACGGTTGCGCCAACGGTGTACATCTATGTAGCTCTACACGACGGTCACACCAGATGTGCATGATCCTAGAGGGTTACGCCTTTCTATCTCCTTCATTTTCCATAGTATCCTCAACGCTTGCGCTCCCCGTAAATGTGTTCCTCCTGCCAACCCACCCTGGTCGCGTCTTCATAAGCCAGGGTAGTTTGTATTCTAGTCGTTGATAGATAAAGATGGCGAAACCTAAGCAGTTGACATCTAAGCGCAACAGGTTCTATGAACCCGAAAATAGCAGCGGCTCCGACGACCAAGATCCTGCCCCGCCGACGTGCAGAACTAGGTCGTCGAAAAATGCAGAGTCTAACATGAAGAATCCAGGGCCGATCCCGCCAACTAAGGCCTCCGGAAGGGCCATGAAGTTTGCTACGACTAAGGAGGATATGGCGCGGGAGGAGGTGCAGGAAGATTTGGTGTCCCTCGTCGCACGGAATTACATGAAGTCTTCGTACACAAACATGACGCTTATAAATCACCGCGGCGTCGGGTGCGAGGTGGATAAGGACGACCTCATGTCGATCGAGGATGATCAGTGGATCACTGATGGTGTGCTAGACTTTCACAACGTGTAAGTATCTTCACTGAGGTCACTTGGTTGACGCTTTGTTGCGTAGTATCTGATGTATGGGCAACATCTAATACGCTTTGTTATTTCTTGTTCATTACCTGTGCAGGCTGCTTAGCATCTGGAAGTCGACTCTCCGTGACGGGAAAACATGGGCTGCCTTGGACTGCAAGGCGTACTTCCAGACGAACTCGTGTGGTGCGCCTTTGACGCTGGGGAACGGGCTTCCTCTACTGCAGCACGACTATCTCGCGATCCCTGTGCTAGAGGGGTACGTATCACAAGTATTCGGTTCGTGAGTGGATTCTTTAGCATGACACCGATGGTTGACTAACCCTAATCCCAACATACCCTCTCATGTTGAGCGTAGGGAGCACTACTCGCTCGTCATCGCTGTATCTCCATCGGTGCTTACCAAGTCCGCGGAATCCGAAGGCAAAGAGCGAATGAAGTTGGTCCTGCTGGACAGTAGCATAAAGACAAGGAACACCCGCATGATTTTTGCAGGCATCAAGCTGTGAGTACGGGGTTCACTGTCGACGTTGCATGTCGCTGGCAGCTGATGCATAACTTGTTTTAACGATTTCGGCCTGTAACGTGCAGAGTGCTGTCCGAACTCGCGAAGGCGAGCAACCCCGACGCGAACATGGAGCTTGTTGACAAGCTCCTATTGGATGCGGAGTGCATAATATTACGGGTGAGGGCACCAGTGAATGCGCATACATGTGTGCACAATGTTTACGAGGGTAGACGGATTGCTAACTGTAGTGTGCGTTTGTCGAAGTGCAGGAGGATAAGCTGCCACAGCAGCCGAACAAGCAGGACTGTGGGATTTTTGTTTGCCAGTACCTGAAGACCCTGGTGATGTCCGACTTCACCACGTTATTGAGCGGGCTCTGGTTTCATGGAGTGACGCCGCACCAATACCGGCGGGAGATGCGGCGCGACTTGTGCGCACACGCGACCGGAGATCTCATTCAGCAGTTGGAAGCACTGGGGATCGAAATTCCCCCGCAGGACGCAGGCCGGGTAACAGAGGGGGAGACAGTAGTGCGGGAGAGGAACGGTGGTATCGAAGATGTGAGGCAAGCACCGGTCAGTCAAGCCGGGGATGACGCACGGGTTACGGCGATGATGAGGGAAATTGCGACTATGAAGAACGATGTGATGTTCCTGGACGCGAGCTTCACCGTCATATCCAATTTTGTGGGATTGAGGCGCGAGGAGGTGGTGTCCGCTGCAACCCAACTACTGATGCAAGGCAACCCCGTGAGATCCGGCGCAAAAGCAGAGGCAGGTGGCACCAAGAATGCCCCACAGACTCCACAACGTCCATCCGGGCGCAAAAGGCTTGTTGACAGCAGTCCAGAGGAGGATGTCGTACGCAATGCCACCCGTGTTGCGCTGGCCTCATCGTTCGCTGCATGTGATCCGACAGCGCGCTTGCTGCAAAACCCGCTGATGTCGGGAGGGACCATACCTCACTGGATGTTCACCCGCGGGAGACCGCTGCTCGGGGTGACGGTGCGGGCTGGAGCTGATGCGTGGGGAGATACGAGCGGCCACGAGACGGTGAAGGCAGAAGAAGAGGAGGATCTCGTGTCAGACACGGAGGACGAAGAGGATGGTGACGACACGTGTGTAACGAAGTACACAGGAGTGAAGTTGGAGAAAGCATCAGGCAAGTTTGGCGTGAAGATCCTGATCAAAGAAGGAGGAAAGCGTAGGCAACAGCGGCTGGGTGCATACACATCGGAGGAGGAGGCGGCGTATGCGTACGCCGCAGGTGCGTTCGTCCTGAGGCCACGAGACAAGATACCCAACACGGTCAGTCTGTCAGCCGCAGAGAAGGCGATGCTGCGTGGATGCACCAAGGAAGATCTGCAGCTCCTGGTGGAAGCGCGGAAGTGGTGGAGGTGGCGGAGCTGGCGGGAGGCGAGGGAGGGCGTGAACTGGAAGATGAAACAAGGGAGGAAGCGAGTGGTTCCCACGCGCACACCAAAGAGGCAGAGGGTGGTGGATAGAAACAAGGCGGCCAACGAACCAGACGACCCTTACAATGCTGAGAGTGGGGGAACGGCCCCTGTGCACAACGGTAGCAGCGGGTGTGCTCGGCACAAGGAAGCCGAGGAGGGTGTCGAAGAGTATGCTGCACATGAGATGTTGGCAGAACATCCTGCGTAGTTGGTGTAGATGCATAGACGTACACATGAAAGCAATTGTGCGGTATCGTTTTCGAGTAATTCTGTTGGAGATGTGCAGGGCGGTAGTTTTTCTGCTGGTATTCGTAATTGATGGGTGCGAAGGCTATTGCTTACACTATGGTGGTCAAATGTTCGGTACATTGTGTGGTAGTGTAACGAGCTATTGGTGACATGTATAATGAAAGGATGTACGTCAACAACGTGCAGAGTGAACACTTTCATGAGAGAAGATGTACGTACAAACGAGTTCCACCGATACGGTTGTGTCGCCATGATGTGCGCGGTGTGTGGTTTATGTGTGCACACATGTACATGGCGGCGGATGACGTGGTGTGCATGTATTAGCCGTTTGGGATTGCGGTCATCCAAACAGACACGAAGTCGTATTGCCCACCTAACTCACTGCCCATGATGGGCATCAAGTGTGGTAAGAAGTTGGGGTATATGTATAAGTATAGAACCGCCCGTCATTCTGTGACTACATCACTGGATACTATTGTTGCTACAATGGATACTTCGCTTGCTTCAGAGGATACTCTGACGGTAGGGCGCGCCCGTCGTGTATCTAACCCGCCGGTGTACCTGCGAGCGTCGTATCAGCTGACATTGCCGCGCGGTCGGCTGTCTAACGGGAAACGCGGGCCGACACTGCCTAAGCGTCTGAGCGTGACCAAGAAGGGAGACGAGGTGGTACAGCATGAGCAAGGTATGCAGAAAGAGCGTGGATGAGTGACTCGTTGTACTCATGCGGCTGTTCGCATTGTATATACGTATGAATCCCAGTGCCCAAAAAGTATAGCTGACATGTGGTACCGTGCTTGTATGGAGCCTCTGTGTCATCGCAGATGACGGCACTGGTGCAAAGAGTGCTTCATCGTCCGAGCGCAATGAAGAGGATGGCGAGGCAGACTCAGACACATCGGCCTCAGCCTCACCCGAAGAATCCGGCAAACCTGCCACTGGAGGGAAGACGGCCGGCGATGGGTGTGCGGGAACCGCTTCACCCAAAGCAGACGGGCGCGAAAGTCGGGGCGCGGGGGAGACGGATGTGTATCGGGGCGAAGGCCGAGGACATGTGGACGGGCATGTGCACCGCGCATGCCCGACCCCAGTGGACACCGACGGCCATGACGTGCGCATCTCGAGCCGGGTTCTAGAGCAACTCATCCGGGCTCAGGACAGGAGCGCCAAGGAGAACGCGCGGTTGGAGGCGCTATTTTTGAATGCAATGGCGGAGCGTTCTGGTGGATCTCGTAAGCGTAAGGCTCGAAAGCAGAGAGACCCAGAGCAGGGGTGCTTGAACCCGAAGCATAAGCGTGGCGAGACATGGAGCGGCGGGTCGGACGATGACGGAGAGGACGACGAGGAAGATACGCATGGTTCTGGTGGTCGTCATATGCGTACTGCAAAGTCTCCTATTCTGCAACGCGCGTTGGCGCATCTGCCGACAGATAAGGCGTGGAAGGTGAGCGGGCATGTTTCCATCTTGGTTGAGTAAATTCCCGTCCGGAATGGGTTGCAGTCTGTACACGTTGATGGTACTAGGTGAATGCTGATGTTGGTGATGGTGTATACTATGGATGCGCAGCAGGTGTGCGAGCTGGCCAGAGTTCACTTGTTTCTCAACAGGCCCACGTCGTCGATGACCTTCTACCCGAGCAGCGACGATAAGACTCACGGAGTGTGCGCGGTGCTGGACCGCCTGCCTCACAGCTTCGCCTGTTTGGCGTTGGCGGCTGACAAGTCGCGACGGGCGGATCTCAACAAGACGCTGTCGGAGTGGAAGACAAGGGCTGCCGCTCGCGTGCGAGACATTGCACTTCCCAAGCTCGGCCTGTTCCGGGACGACAGGGATGCATCCAGCCCGTGGGCACCTGAAAAGGAGCGTAGTATCGACAAGATAAGGGAGCGCATTGGGCTTGGCGCTGACCCCCCTGGTGAGTGCATGAGACGACCGTTGGAGTCGTCGACCGTTTGTAGACATGCACCAATGCGAGAATTGTGGACATTGATACCCACGCTTTGGATGTGGTGTGCAGAAACTCTAGTGCTGACCAGCTGGGCACACGACAGGGATGGCATGCCGTTTGCCTCCCGGGCGTTCGCGACATGTGCGAAGGCTGCCTTCAAGACGAAGAAGGCAGGGCTGGTGATGACCCTTAAGGTGTACCACCTAGCCTGGTTGGAGCATGTGGTGAGTGTGTGCGCGCGAGGGTTGAAGGGGTATGCATCCTACTGAAAATGCATGGACTGACGCTTTTTGTGTTGGGCGCAGGTCTCCGACTGCGTCCTCTACTGGGAGGCGCGGAAAGGCCGGCTCTCCAGCTCGGCGGGCGGGAACGCCCACGTGGTGGATGGGCTCAAGGTCCTGGTCAAGGAGGCCGTGGAGAGGGTGATCCGTATCCGCAACCCCGAGTATGACGCGGAGCGCGAAGCGTGGATTTGGGGGCGCCATGGCCTGCGCATCTCTACGTGCGGCCTGGAGCACATGAAGCCCGCGGCCACCACCAAGCTGCAAGGCATCGTAGGGGATGACGACCTTTCGGCGTCACTTGGTGATGAGTAGACCGTCAATAGAGGATGCTGGTGGTGAACGGTTGAAGGGACAGCTGAAGAGATGCGTAGAAGAGGGCTATTTGTGCGGTGTTGGAAGTTTGGATATGTGGGGTAAGGGGGTTGCATGTGTGTGATTGAGCGTTGAAGAGGACGGGTGTAGTTAGGAGTTGTGGTACTCATTATGTGCGACCGTGTTATGAATGGGAGAAGTCGTTTGGGGTAATTGATGTTCGAGATAACACAGGCAAGTAGAGGATGATGTACAATGCGAAATGCAGGACGGAACCAGGTGTGCGGGCAGACTAATAGTGCGCCGCATTTGGCTGCGCGAGTCGTGGAGGGTTCCATATGTCGTGACTGGGTAGGACGTGCCCGTGACAACAGTGCGGGCGTGAGGCGTTCTGATTGGATATCATCATGGATAAGCATTATTGTGGAACCTATGCCCAATTTGACACGCACGGACAAAACTACGCGTGTCACTCTGGTGTACGTTAGAACTATCAAAATTACGTGTAGGAGTGATGGCGTACTGGTTGGGAGATCGTGTTGATATTCGGCGAGGACGCGACAGGTGTACGGTTAATATTATTTCGCGCACATTGAGCGAAGGCTTATGGCGAGGAGATGGATGGATGGTTACTAGATGTGCGAGTGGACGATCCGAAGGCAAGTGAACGGGGTAGATCGCGGCTGTGAGAACAACGTGGCAGCGGGGATTTGCAGACTAGGTGTGCAGATGGACGGTGAGAATGGAGTCGCAAACGTGTATCGTGAGCAAAACGATTGGGTGCCGAGAAATATGGCGAAGTAAACGAGATTGTGGCGGTGCGACATTTGTACGGCGAGGGTGCAATGTTGGATAGGGAGGAAAGGCATGATGCGCCCTCCGATGGATGCCAAGTGTTAAAAACCTAGTGGGTCTCGTACACGAGAGTTGCGACGTGAGCACCGCTGGGCTGGTTCCAAGCGTCATGTATTTACGGGCTGATTGATGAGGAGATGGACGGAGAAGATGCGAGTGCGATGTGTCAGCGAGTAGTCGCGAGGTGGTGCTCCCGAAGGAGTAACATGATGTGCGAGTAGCTGACAGGGCGACACGTGAACCGTGTAGATTGCGTAAACAAACGGTAAATCTAACGGATGGGGTGAGGGTACGTTTTGATGGGTGAACGCTTACGTGGACCATCGGGTTGATACTGGATGCCACGTGTGTTGTCGAGTACGGATGGCAGTTGGGGTTGCATAGTTGCAACTTTTTAGTCGGTTGGAAAGGTTAGGTTTGGTAAGCTTTCATGTGGTGTTCATTGTCACGGTTTTGCAACGACAACGTAGCAGGTGTAGTATCCGATTTGATACACGCATGTGTACAGAATGCAGCGGAATAGTGACTGGGTAGTTGGTTTGTCAGTTACAGATGCTATGCAGTTCTAAAACCTTGACTTGAAAGTGCCGGGCAGAAGTTATCGAGGAAGTCGCGGCAGAGTGTATTCTGAGTGACTTTTTGAACGTCCCTTTTTCGCGATGTATTAGATAGTCACTAATACGGTATTACCAACTGTAAGGGACTAGTGCACGCCTTTAAACAGCTCAAGTATGGAGGTAAATCGTGGCCGTCCGTTGCCGCTCCTCTTCATGTAGCTCAATCTCAATTCCAAGCGGCCCATACCCCCAATGAGAAGCCCACTCAGACTGTCTCTCCTTGCCGTCGCCCTTCTTGCTGCCGCCCCTCTTCAACTCTCCTTGCCGTCGCCCTTCTTGTTGCCGCCCCTCTTCAACTCTCCTTGCCGTCGCCCTTCTTGCTGCCGCCCCTCTTCAACTCTCCTTGCCGTCGCCCTTCTTGTTGCCGCCCCTCTTCAACTCTCCTTGTCGTCGCCCTTCTTGCTGCCGCCCCTCTTCAACTCTCCTTGCCGTCGCCCTTCTTGCTGCCGCCCCTCTTCAACTCTCCTTGCCGTCGCCCTTCTTGCTGCCGCCCCTCTTCAACTCTCCTTGCCGTCGCCCTTCTTGCTGCCGCCCCTCTTCAACTCTCCTTGCCGTCGCCCTTCTTGCTGCCGCCCCTCTTCAACTCTCCATTCCGTCTCCCTTCTTGCTGCCGCCCCTCTTCAACTCTCCTTTCCGTCGCCCTTCTTGCTGCCGCCCCTCTTCAACTCTCCTTGCCGTCGCCCTTCTTGCTGCCGCCCCTCTTCATCTCTCCTTGCTCGCCCTTTTGCAGGCGTGACTAAGTGCGATGATGTGAAGAGTAAAGATTGCACACAGCCCAAGACGTACCTTTTTGGCTTGATCAAAGGCAAAGACCCCACCAATCAGGAGATCATGGACTGCCTTGTGAAGCGTGATCAACAGCTCAAGGAGTGCAGCATGTCAGACTGGTGAGCGGGCGGTGCATGTTGTTTAGAGGGTGATGTGCATTGTGAGAGGGTGATGCATGTTGGTGAGAGAAGACGCATGTTTGATGAGAGCCTCTCTTGTATCATTTCCGCACTTGTCTTCTCTTCTCTGTCACGGTGTTGCCAACCAACCTCCCCGTGTGCACTGGCTATGGGGCTCAGCCATCATGTCGGCATGTGCGCCGCATAGAACGGTCATAACATCTGCTCCTCTCAACGCGGCAGAGACTCTGTGGGGCCCACCTCGCCCTCGTATGCATGTGCTGTGAGGCTCAGCCTCATGTCCATGAGCGCCGCATACCAGCTGTCCCTATGCAGCGCGGCTGAGTCTGGAGAGTCTATGTGTGGCCCACCTCGCCCGCGTGTGCATGTGCTGTGGGGCTCAGCCATCATGGTGCCAACACGTGCGTCGCATGGAAAGGCCATACCGCTGACCTTTTTGCAGGGCGGAAGTGTCTATGGAGTCTATGCTGAGCCCAACTCGCCCGTGTGTGCATCTGCTGTGAGACTGACTCGTGTCACCTTCCTACCTTGTCCTTCTGTCCGCAGATCTCTGCCGGTCCAGCAGTCGCCAAGAGCAGCGCCTAGCAACACCCAGCGGGCCCGCTGTCAAGACTGGAAGCGTGTAATACTATTGTAATACTAATACTAGTAACGGAGGGGGAAAGACGAGGGGGCTTCTGCTTGCTGCAACGGAGATTAGCCTTGGCGCCATGAGGGTGTGCTCATTCCTCTCCTGGTCCTTCTGCATGGGTGTGCATTTATGTTAGTGTTCTCAGTGTGGGTGTTCGTGGGTGCTTGGGTGAGATGGATTTTAGGTGATGTGCCTGGATGTCAATGAGCCACACAGTGTATCTTATTGTAATATGTTTTGTCCACTAAGCATATGCTTGCTTTAACCCTTGCGCTGCATCTTTTGAACAGCTAATATCGTTATATGGTAGCCAACAGTTACTGTGTATCTGCGTGCACCTGGGTGGAAGCGACGAGAGTGGCGGCACTCATGCGAGAAGCAATTTCGAAGATCAAGCAAGTGCCAGGAATCTAAAAATCAGCTCGTTTTCCGAATCGTGCTGCGACACCAAAGAAGTGGACTTCGGCCTTTCGAAACAGAAAATGAAGGCGCCCCAGAATGTCGCAAAATTTACATTGTGAATTGGATCGGAGAGTAAGACCTTCTTAGCAACTAGCGGCGTCGATTGCCGAGAATAATGACTAACACGGCAAGTACGATGCGAGCTAAAATTGTTACCTTAAGTGCTACTAAATTCGTGTAACCTAGGCCGCAATTAGTCACGTAACCTAATTTTCCGTCTGGCTGAGTAAGCTGGAGGGTAACAATTAGGGAGGTAAGCAGCCAGATAGAAATCAGAATTTTATCCTCAGTCGTAGGGCGTCTCCATTAGCGAACTCCAGTTAGGGACGTGTGAGGTGAGGCGAACATTTCGCAATTGTCTTTACAGGGAATAAGCACTCTGTTTCGTTGATAGGTGTAACCACGAAACAGAAAACGAGTTCGGTTTGTTTGGACCAACATGAAATCTCGTGGGCACCTGACCGAGTACTCCCAACCGTACCCAGCCAATCTAGTTGCTTTATGTACCGCTGTAGAACGCAAAAACGACTTATCGGACCGCATTCAATCGAACCTGTGAGACACTCCCTGACCAGATGCCTCCATGCTCGCTTCAGCCTATTTCACTCATTCCTGCTGGTCTTCATTCCCCACCCACCACATACTTCTTCGAACCGCGACTTCGGAGTGCTTGCATCTAAGGGAAGAAATTTCGAGATTTCAATCCATCCGATTTTTCAGGCCGTACGATCGCCGTCATGTTCAAAAAGCCGAGCGACATTCGCGGGCAGCAGCGTCTGTCAGGAGCGGACAGAAAGAAGCTTCGGCGAAACATTCGAGACAAGTTCCAAGGCGCCACTGACGAACAACTGGACGCGATCCTGCCGCCCAAGGTGCTCCTTAGTAGCGATCCTGCCGCCCAAGGTGCTCCCTAGAAGCGATCCTGCCGCCCAAGGTGCTCCTTAGTAGCGGTCCTGCCGCCGCTCCTTAGAAACTTACCGCTTGAACCCTCGTGTATTACCTCCCAGTTAACCTCTGCGTCCCCCGCATTCGCCTTGTGATATTCGCATGTTGAATCGAGGATATGATATGATCTGATAGGATAGGATAGGATAGGATATGATATGATATGATATGATATGATATGATATGATATGATATGATATGATATGATATGATATGATATGATATGATATGATATGATATGACCGCAAGAGCCTCCACTTAGGATATGATATGTTGTGATCTTCTATTGGAATCACTTTTGACGATTCTCAAAAGTGATTTCAGCTAGTGCAGCGCGTCATTCACCTCTACTGATGCCTGCGCTTACCGGATTTCCTGCTCTCTTCAGCGTCATTTTCTTCTTTTTATTATATTGGAACTCGCCTGCCTGTTCGGTGGTCCAGGCTGACGTGACGGTGACGAGGCTGGTGAATCGCGTGCTGGTGTACGGACTCGAGAGCGGGCTGCCCATGCTCTTCGACTGCGACGGCAGGGGCACCGAGATCTACCCCACTGGTAACCACACGGCCATGTAACCATACCGATGTAACCACACAGATACTCATACAAACTTCTCCGCTCTTCCCTCCCTCCCTCCCTTCCCCGCCCCCTCCCCTCCCCTCTCTCCCTCCACTCTTCTCGACTTCAATCGTGTGGTTTGGTCTTCGCCCTTTCCTCCAAATCTCCACATTTGTTGTTCCCGCCGTCCATTGCACGTGCTTCATGTGTGCCTTCCATTCCCGTCACATGCTATCATTTCATTTCAATCATCTTCACCACAGCTCAACAGCCACCTGCTGTTCACCCTCCTCATGTCAAACCCTGAACCCCTCGATTCCAGACCTTCATCCTTATACCCTCAAATTCTGCCTCTCAAACCACCCAGTCCTGACTCCCCATCCCCAATTGTTGCAATGTGGCTTGTGCCTGACCTGCTGCCATCCTTCCTGCTCAAGGGCAGGGAGGGAGGTGATGACTTCCAAGTTGACGCAACAGTTGCCTCAAACCCCGAAACCCTGAACCCTTGTCAACCCAACCCTCATACCCCATCCCGTCCCAGTGTTTGCGCTGTGGCTTGTGCCGGACCTGCTTCCGTCCTTCCTGCTCAAGGGTGGGGAGGTGTCTCGCTACGTGCTGTCAGGGGCTGACCTTATGGCGCCAGGCGTGCAGGTGAGAGTGAGGTGGGGGTTTAGGGTACAGTGCAATGGGTTACAGGGCAGTAGGTTACAGGGAGAGGGTAGAGTGCATCTTCTAGAATTTGTGAGGTCTCCTGCTACGTGCTGTGAGGGGCTGGCCTCATGGCTCCAGGCGTGCAGGTGCGAGTGAGGTGGGGGTTTTGGTATTGCGAAGTAGGGGGGATTTCTAGGGTGCAGCGTCTTGTGTTTGGTAGGTATCCCGCTATGTGCTGTCAGGGGCTGACCTCATGGCACTGGGCGTGCAGGTGCAAGAGGGATGAGGGTTTAGGGTACAGTGCACTGGGTTACAGGGGAGTAGGTTACAGGGCAGTAGGTTATAGGGACAGGGTAGAGTGCATCTTCTAGTACTTCAGATGTCTCCCACTGTGTGCTGTCAGGGGCTGACCTCATGGCACCGGGCGTGCAGGTGAGAGTGAGGTGGGGGTTTAGGGTATAGGGCATTAGGGTACAGGAAGAGGGTAGAGAGCAGCTTCTAGTACCTGGGAGGACTCCTGCTACGTGCTATCAGGGGCTGGCTTCATGGCTCCAGGCGAGAATGAGGGTCGATTGCAGTCAAGTGGGCAAAACTTCAGGCTCAGCTCTCCTCTATACCCCTCTATACGCCTCTTCACCCCTCTGCTTCCCTCTGCACTCCTCTGTCTGCCGCCAGGTGCCCGCGGAAGGCCTGCCAGCATTTCGACCAGGGGAGGTGTGGTCTGTGAAGGTTCCAGGAAACTCCTGCCCAATTGCTGTACGTGCTCGTCTCCTTGCATCACAAATTTGCACCGCTGTTGAGCTCCACCGTTCTCCACCGTGCTGTATCCTGGTCCACCCTAATTCACCACTCCATGCTGCTCCACCGTTCTCCACCGTGCTCTATCCTGGTCCACTCGATTCACTCTACTCCATGCTGTTCCATCCACCCTGCTCCACTGCTCTCCACCCAACCAATCTCCGGCCCGCCTTTCCCTCTCACTCCCCACACATCTCCCATGCATACCGGGTGGGTATAACGATGGTGGGCACTGCAGAGCCCGTGTTTTGAGCCGACTCAAAACCCGCCCCACCCACCATCGCCCATCCACTATTCCCCGTGCACACCGGGTGGGTATAACGATGGTGGGCAGTGCAGAGGCCGTGAGAGCACATGTCCCTGCTCCCCACTTTCCATGCTCACTGACTGTCCTCCCCTCTCTCCCCTCTCTCCCCTCTCTCCCCTCTCTCGCCTCTCTCCCCTCTCTCCCCTCTCATCCCCACACATCTCCCATGCACGCAGGTGGGCATAACGATGGTGGGCAGTGCGGATGCTGTGGGAGCCGGCATGAGAGGGAAGCTCCTCCGAATCACCCACTACTACCGTGACTCGCTCTGGTCAGCACTGCATTCCACCTTACTCTACTCTCTCTGTCCACTCACATCCTCCTTGTGGTGTCAATTCCCACCCACTCTTTCGCTGTCCGCTCACACAAGAGACCGTGAGAGCAGGCATGAGAGGGAAGCTCCTTCGAATCACCCACTATTGCCATGACTCACTTTGGTCAGCAACCCCACATGTGTCCCAATACTACTGCACTCAGTATGAAATCCACCCCAATCCCCACTCACTTGTTATGCCTGCGCTGCTCTGCCTCATGGGGAGCACCACCTAACGCTCCCTCCTTCCCCCTTTCCCGTGCTTTCAGGGAGACGGCAGAGGGTTCCTATGTGCCCAACAAGGGCTTCTTGCCGGGCCTGGCTGGTCGTGCCTGTCTGTGCGCTGCTTGTTCTCCTGCTCTCATGCTCAACGCTTGTGCAATCCCTTTCTCTTCCGCACCAACCCACGCCCACAGGGAGACAGCAGAGCGCTCGTACGTGCCCAACAAGGGCTTCCTGCGGGACCTGCCCACTATCCAGGCTCCTCTCCCCCCCTCCCCCCCCCCTCCCCGCTTCTCGTGATTTCAGGGAGACAGCAGAGGGCTCGTACGTGCCCAACAGGGGATTCCTGCCGGACCTGGTGGTGCCCAATTCTGATGCCACGCCTGCTCTTCTCCTCCAAATGGACCACCACCACTTGACGCTCCGTTCCCTCCCCACTTCCCCACCGTGCCCACAGGGAGACAGCTGAGGGCTCGTACATGCCCAACAAGGGCTTCCTGCGGGACCTGCTTGAGCCTGTCTATCCTTCTTACTATCTCCCACGCCCCCCCCCTCTCCCCCCCCGCCTTTCCTGTGCTCACAGGGAGACATCAGAGGGCTCGTACGTCCCCAACAAGGGCTTCCTGCCGGACCTGGTTGTGCCCGACCCTGATGCCGAGCCTGTTCCGTCAGATGGAGCAGCACCTGAAGATTCACCTGGTGGCGGCTTGGGTGTTGCTGGGGCTGGCGAGGGGGAAGGGGAGGCGGGGCAGGGTGAGGGGAGGGGTGATGAGGGGGGAGAGGCAGGTGCGGTCATGGAGGAGGGAGCAGCAGCAGCAGCTTCATCAGAGCAGCTGTCAGAATCTCTGCAGCATCTAGGCATGCATGACACTGCTGCTGCTGCTGCTGCTAGTGCTGATACTGCGGTTGGGGGCAGCGAGGGGGATCAAAGAGCAGCAGCAGCTGCTGCAGAGGAAACTGCAGAATCAGCAGCAGCAATGGCATTGACACCGGCACAGATGGATGAGTTGTTGGATCGCTCTCTGCTGCAGGCCCTCTCCGTCTCTGTCAAGCCCGCCCACCTGCCGCTGGGAGCTAGCACCCTTTGGTAAGGCTCCCTCTATATGCGCCCTCCCTCATAGTCACTCTTAGGCCTGGGCTGTCTGCTGCAGGCTCTCTCCGTCTCTGTCAAGCCCGCCCACCTGCCCTTGGGAGCCAGCTCTCTCTGGTAAGCTTCCCCTTTGGTAGCCGCTCTCTGGTAACCTCCCTCCCAGGTGGCATTGACACCAGCACAGGTGGCATTCTCAAAAGTGCCCTCTCCGTCTCTGTCAAGCCCGCCCACCTGCCCCTGGGAGCCAGCTCTCTCTGGTAACCTCCTTTTTGAAAAAAAGCGCCTGAAAAGTCGTCTCATGCTTAGTTGGTACTTTACGTCCATTTGGGACGCGTAGACGTACATTTACGCATGCCTTTACGTTTACGTTTTCTTACGCGTAATATTACGTAAAGTCGAACGGGCAGGATGAAAAAAAAAAAAAAAAAATACCCTCGAATTTCTGTGGGCAAGATCGATAACCAGAGATTATGTCTTATTACGCGAATGACAAGGGCAGTACGACGCGAACGATTGGACGGACTAAGGTCGCGTTAGGTATTGGGTACTACGGACTGGATCTAAAAGCCTTACTAGGTCGCGCGACTGTGTCTACTAGGAAACTGGACTTCTAGATTACGAATGACTGGGAGGAAGACTTGGTAGTATGCTTACGAAATAGCCGTGCGTAGAATAGTTGGTTGCGATAGGTGAGGTGTGGGTCGTATGTTGAGTCAACTGTTTCAGATTGCGACGAACATGCAGATCTGTCGCAAAGCTGATAGCGAATCGAGTCAACGGAATTGATTTTCGCCAACTATGCCAATCTGTTGGAAAGATGCGTGAAACCAACAATTTTGGGACACGTGGAAGCTCAAACGCGTTTCCATCACCAACACTTTCGTGCACACCTTCTATGCACACGGAAATGTGTGGACTCGTTACAAAATTCTCCTTCGCTGCAGCACACCTTTGCGACGGAATTTCGCGAATGGGAAGAGGGATCGTCACTCCTTGAGGGTACAAACCAGCATTCAAACCAGAGTTTTATCTAGAGCACAAGAGACTGAATCTAGATCTGGCTAGTTCTACGTACTCGGCTGCGTCCTTGCAACCATGGCAGATCCCGCAACCATGGCAGATCCCGCAACCAAGGCAGATCCCGCAAAGGTAGCATTAGGCGATGATCACTTCATCTGGCGCCACTACGAAGTTCCCAAAGGAGGAAAGTCAGATTCAAAAATTCCAAAGCGTTGCAAGTTTTGTAACAACGATTGGCCGTTCACCGTGACCCGCGCTCAAGCTCACCTCCTCGGAAGCGGAGGCGGCGTTAGTCCATGCTTGAAAGTGATGCCTGAAGCGGTAGCAGAAATTCAGGATTACCTTGTGCAGAAAGATCGGAATGCGCAGGCGCGCAAATCGGCAGCAAGCCGTACATTGGCTGCAATGACGAGTCTGACTGGGAGTAATAGCTCCGGTAGTAGCTCCAAGGACGAGCCTACCAGTAGCAGCGGACGTAAGCGACCAGCGAAGCAGAAAACCCTTATGGAATGTCGTCCAGGAGCCGGTGACATCGCTAGCGCGCAGCAGGCCATTGCGCTGTTCTTTCACGTTTGTCGCATCCCCCCCCATGTGGCAGAGCACGATACGTTCAAGCATATGATAAGGAAAGTGGGGGCTGCCGGTCCCGGTTTCCACCCTCCAGGACGACAACTCATCATGGGTCGGCTCCTTCAAGAGTGCAAGACCAATACCGAAAAGGCCGTGAAGCCGATCATGGACTCATGGAGCGATGTGGGTGTGTGCATCGCGAGTGATGGATGGACGGACACTCAAGATCGTCCTCAACTCAATTTTCTCGCGGTTAACACCTACGGTGCCATATTCCTCTTTGGTGTCGACTGCAAGGACGTGAAGAAGACAGGAAGCTTCATCGCATCACACTTCCTGAGGGCAATCGACATCGTTGGAGCTGAGAACGTTGTTGGCTTGTTGATGGATGGTGCAAGCAACAACGTGAGCGCGTCCAACATCATCAAGCTGCAGTATCCCAAGATTCAGTTTGTTCGATGTGCTGCTCACTCATTGAACAACTTAATGAAGGATATCGGCGGCCGTGAGTGGGCAGCAGAGACTATTACCAAGGGGCAGCAGCTGATCTCCATTTTGAAGAATTCACATTGGATTACCGGCCAGTTTCGCGAGCAGAATTCTCTCGTGCTGCTCAAGCCTGCGGGAACACGCTTCGGGACGAACTTCATCGCCTTAGAACGCCTACTTAAGGTCCGGGAACTGCTGGATCGCTTGGTGGCCAGCCAAGCGTGGAAGGACAGAACCATGGGAAAGGAGAAATTGGTGTGGGCGCGTGACGTGATCAGGTGTGATGAGTTTTGGGATGGAGTGGTCCGAGTGCTCAAGGTTTTCAAACCAATCTACGTGCAGCTCAGGGCGGTTGATGGTACGCAAGAAGTCATGGGCAAGATATATGACATGATGTTCCTTCTAGAGGACTCGGTGCGAGACGCATGCAAGGATTTACCGGAAGAGGAGAAAGAATGGATTGCTGAAGCGGTGCGAAACAGGTGGAATAATTCCATCAACTGCGCGTTGCACGTTGTTGGGCGCATTCTTTACCCCCCCAACCAGTTTGAGAACATTGTTGGCACCGACCGGGAGTGTTCCGACATTTTCAGAGGCTTCATCCGGGACTATTTCAAAGGAGAGTTTGTAGTCGATGAAGATGGGGACCGGCACCCCGTTGCAACCATTGTGGAGAGGGAAATCAGGGCGTACATGAAAGGGGAGGGGGAGCTTGGTGAGGAAAAGGCGCGGATTGAGAAGGACCTCATCAAGAAAGGGAAGATGGATCCGGCTCAATGGTGGGAGTTCAACGGATCGCATTTGCCCCACCTTTCAAAGCTTGCACCAAAGGTCCTCAAGCAGTGTGTTTCGGCATCATCTTGTGAAACCAACTGGGGGATATGGGAGGGGATTCATACGACCCGCCGCAACCGCCTCGGTGCAAAAAGGCTCGCCGACTTGGTGTACGTAACGCACAACTACAACACCGTGCGAAGGCTGAACTTGGACTTCGAGAACAAGCTGAAACTTTCAGCGCTGCCAACAATCCGTGAACGCGAGATACCGGATGTCTATGAGCCCATGGACGATGATGATTTGGAAGATAGTTGCTACAAGGATGATGAGGATGGGATGGCACCCTTGGAGAAAGATAAGTAGTAGTGTTTTGCTCAGTTTTCTGGTGACAGTGTGTTCTTGAAGAAGTCTTGTGTGCTCTGCATGACTTTTTTTTATCCGGGCAGGCTTGAAAAGTTTTTTAGCTGACCGTAAACGTAAACCCATATCAGGCAAGCGTACGGAAACGTAAGTTTACTTCGTAAAGTTGCGTAAACGTAAACCAGCGTAAACGTACAATGTCAACTTAGGTCTCATGGCGTTCAAAAAAACGATTTCTGATGCGCTTGACGATTCCAAATTCATCAGCAGCTCGCGTCGTTGGTTCTCTGTGAAAGCTTGCCTTGCCCCTCCCTCCCTCCCTCCCTCCCTCCCTCCCTCCCTCCCTCCCTCCCTCCCTCCCTCCCTCCCTCCCTCCCTCCCTCCCTCCCTCCCTCCCTCCTTCCCTCCCTCCCCTCTGGTAACCTTCCACCCCCGCCTACACGGCAGGTCCAATCACGTGCTGCCATGTCGGCCGCCCGGCACAACAGTGGACATCAAGAAGTCGTCTCACAAGAAGCTGAGCAAGTGGCTGCATGCCAAGGCCGTTGATGGGCTGGTGAGTGTGCTTGAGTGAGGGAGTTTGAGTGAGAGAGAGCGTGTGAGTATGAGTGGCTGCATGCCAAGGCGGTTGAGGGGCTGGTGAGTGAGTGAGGGAGAGTGTGAGGTTTATACTCTCACACGCGCACTTCATCCTTTTGTTACACAAGAAGCTGAGCAAGTGGCTGCATGCCAAGGCGGTTGAGGGGCTGGTAGGTGTCTGTGTGTGTGCGGGTGTGTGCGGGTGTGTGCGGGTGTGTGCGGGTGTGTGCGGGTGTGTGCGGGTGTGTGCGGATGTGTTCGTGTGTGTGCGAGTGTGTGCGAGTGTGTGAGAGTGTGTGCGACTGTGTGCGAGTGTGTGAGTGTGTGTGCAACTGTGTGTGAGTGTGTGCTATTTTCTCTGCCACCAACTACCCATGGCATGTACCCAACCCAACCCCTTCGCTTCCACACTTCCGTTTACCCCATCTACCCCTTCCTAACACTTCCAACTCCCCTTCATACTACCCAGAGAGGGCTAGCAAGGAGTTCATTCCTTCTGTCATCAACCACCCATGGCATTAATCCACCCGTACCACCCACCCTTTCCATTGCACCCCTCCCGTTGCTCTCATCGGCCATCCTCAAGACAACCTTAGAGGCGCCTCAACCGCCCTCCCATTGCACTCATCGCCCTTCCTTATGATAAACACCTTTCCACCCTCAGATATGCGGCAAGGAGGACAAGCTCCGCAAGAACTTCATTCCCTCATCTGTCAACCACTTATGGGCCATGGCATGTACACACCAATTCCATTGCACCCATCTACCTCCCAACCGCGCCTCCTTCTCTACCCTTTCAGATATGCGGCAAGGACGACACGCACCACAAGGAGTTCTGAGGCGCCTCAAAAGTCCTCTCAGCTCTCAGGAATACATCTCCCCATAGTGGGTGGTCTGAGAGCTGAGAGTATGAAGCCTGAGAGGATGAAGCCTGAGAGGATGAAGCTTGAGAGGATGAAGCTCTCAAGCATACACCATTATCTCCTCGATCCTTCCCCATCTTATCACCTCCCCTTGCATCTCTTCCATTGCACCCTTCTGCGTAAGGAGGCTTTTCGGAAGAGAGGGGGGGGGGAGAGGGGGTTTTTCAGATCTGCGTTTTTTTCACTTGAGTCAAGGTATCACCTCCCCTTGCATCTCTCCCATTGCACCCTTCTGCCCGCATCCCAACCCCAACCTCTCCCTCCTGCCCCTCCAGATATGCAGCAAGGAGGACAAGCACAGAGAGGAGTTCATATTGTCTGCCTTTAACCGTACATAGCATGTAGCCACCCCTTCCCTTACACCCTTCGCACTGCACAAATCTATATACCTCTCCCCATCACCCCCCTCCAGATAAGCGGCAAGGAGGACAAGCACCGGAAGGAGTTCATAGTTTCTGTCATCACCCACCCATTGCACCCTTCCATTAAACCCACGCACCCCTCCCGATGACAACCCCCCTCCCCCATCAGATAAGCGGCAAGGAGGACAAGGACCAAAAGGAGTTCATAATTTCTGCTTTTAACCGCACATAGCATGTACCCACCCCTTCCTTTACACTCTTCCCACTGCACAAATTTATATACCTCTCCCCAATCAGATCAGCGGCAAGGAGGACAAGCACCGAAAGGAGTTCATAATGTCTGCTATCAACTACCGCCACCCGACCCTCATCGCCTTCTTGCCAGACAAGACAAACAAGCCCGCCCAGACCCCTGCTGCTGCAACCCTTGACGCATCCCCAGCCGCACCTGGAGCACCGACCACCACCACCGCCACCACCACCACAACCACCAGCAGCGGTAGCGGCAGCAGCAGCAGCAGTGGAGGGGGTCTGACAGTAGAGGAGGTATTCAAACCCACCCACCACGTGTCAGCCATTTTCGAAGCCGTCGGTCTCGACCCACACGCCTACTACTCCCCCTCGGCTGCCCGCGAGGCTGCTCTCAACTACATCTCTCTCCACTCCCTCACAAAGCCCTCCGACCCCTCTATAGTCATCCTCGATGCACCGCTCTGCGATGCACTGTACAAAGGCGCGATAAAAAAGGGCGCGGCGTACCCCACGGAATGCCACAAGCGGGACGTGGGTCCCACATTAGTTCGCCGCATGCAGGCGCATCACAGGGTGGAGCGGGCGGGCAAGAGTGTGGTGCGCAAGGGAGGGTTGGTGCCGGTGCAGATTCTGGTGGAGAGGCGGCAGGGCAACAAGAAGGTGACGCGCGTGTCGGGGCTGGAGGCTTATCTGGTGGAGGCTGAGCCTCTCGCTGCTGAGCTGCAGAGGAAGTTTGCTTCGAGCACGTCAGTGGCTGAAGTCCCAGGTGGGTTTCTGTTGCAGGTGGCTTGTGAGTCGACTCAAAATTCATCTGGTGGAGGCTGAACCTCTCGCCGCTGAGCTGCAGAGGAAGTTTGCTTCGAGCACCTCAGTGGCTGAAGTGCCAGGGGTGGGCTCTGCTGTAACAGGTGAGCGGGTACTGGGTGGGTGGGGCCAACAGGTGCAGGGGGCAACAGGGGTCACAGGCACCGAGTGGCTTATCTGGTGGAGGCTGACCTGCTCGCTGCTGAGCTGCAGAGGAATTTCGCTTCGAGCACTTCTGTGGCTGAAGTGCCAGGTGGGTTTAGTTGGGGTGCAACAGGTGCTGGGTCGATGGGGGGTGGCACATACCGGGGCTGATGGGTGGGCTAACTGGTTGGCTTATCTGGTGGAGGCTGAGGCGCTCGCTGCTGAGCTGCAGAGAAAGTTTGCTTCGAGCACGGGTGTGTCAGGTGGGCTCTGTTGGTGGGCCAGGCAGTTCAGGTGTGTCAGGTGGGCTCTGTTGGTCTGCCAGGCAGTTTAGGTGTGCTGGGTGGGCTTTTGTTGCAACAGGTGGGTGGGTTATGCTGCAGCAGGTGTATGCACCCTGCTCTCCCCCTCTTCCCTCCCCACGCATGCATTCATGCACCAATGCACCCATTCATGCACCTATGCACCCATCCATGCACCTATGCAACCATCCATGCACCTATGCACCCATCCATGCACCTATGCACCTATCCATGCACCTATGCACCCATCCATGCACCTATGCAACCATGCAACCATCCATGTATCAACACAAAGCAGGCTAAAGCAGGCAAGAAGGGTCTTTGAGCCGACTCAAAAGTCGTCTTGTTTAGTCGAATAAAAAATCGTCTCGTTTTTAGTCGACTCAAAAGTCATCACAAGGTGCTGTTTCAAGGAGTGGTGTACACCCATGCACCCATGCACATGAAGCAGGCAAGAAGGGGCAGCAGGAGGTGCGGATTCAGGGAGGGGTGTTGGACGAGTTGGCTCATCTGCTACTAGTACATGTGCATGATGGGATGTTCAATGACCTTCTTCCCCTCGCATGCCCTCTCTTTCCATGTACTCACCCGTGCACATGAGCAGGCAAGAAGGGGCAGCAGGAGGTGCGGATTCAGGGAGGGGTGTTGTATGTTCATCTTCTACCCTTCCCCTCCAATGCCCTCGCTTTCTCTCTCTACCCTCCCTTTTCATCCATGCATGCGTGCACACGAATCAGGCAAGAAGGGGCAGCAGGAGGTGCTGATTCAGGGAGGGGTTCTGGATGAGTTAGCTCGGCTGCTTGTGGACGTGCATGGCATTCCCAAGTCCCATATAGAGGTACTCGATAAGACCAGGAGGTGATACAAGAGTTGGCTCGGCTGCTTGTAGAGGAGCATGGCATTCCTGAGTCCCATATAGAGGTACTCATTAAGACCAGGAGGCAATAACCAGGCTAGGAGATGCTCTATGTGGAACTCATAAGCACTATATGGAAGGTGGCATTGATACTGCATTTTTCGGGGAGGGCATGAAGGGGGAAATGGGGTAGAGGAGTGGAGGGGGTTTGTTGTACGTGGGTTGAGGTAATAAGGGTGATGATTTAGTGAGGAGGGATGGGGAGGAGGAAATCTAGTGTGGGGGAGGAGGAAATCTAGTGTGGGGGAGGAAGACTGGGATAGGGATGACGTGGAAACTAGGAAAGGATGGGAAAAAAGAATGAAGGAGCAGGAAGGTGGAATCTAGAAAGGGGGAATGGGCCACACAAGAAGCTGTCCTAACCAAGTGGTCACACAGGAAGCTGTCCTAACCATGTGGTTGCATTGGGCAACAAGACTCGGAGAACACAGAGCTGTGGTCACTCTCTTCTATTACTTGGTCTCTTCAAGATCATCCTCTCTTGTCCACATTGTTCTTTTCCCCAAGAGCATTCTACCGTACATGGTGAGGAGTGTGGGAGGAGAGGATGGTTGGGGCAGTTGGAAACAGGCTAGAAGGAATGGAAGACAATTTCCCCAAATTGTTGCATATATTATCACCACAGGTACAATAAAGCACAGCGAAGCGACACATTATTCCCACTACACACTGCACACCTAGATCAACCCCCCTGTCCCCTTCCTACCACCCTTTCCCATAAAAACCCAGGTCACTCAACGTGGTCCAAACGCATCTCCGCGATCGCACAGGCGAAAGATACGCAACCCACCCAAGAAGAGAAAAAGAACGCGGTAGTAGCCCAATTTCGAAGCAGCATAACGAGACGTTATACTCCCTCGCAGTCACAGCTTCAATCGAGTCAGCGAGAATTTCCCACAAAATTCGTCCTTCTTGTGAGGGAGGTTGCCCGTCGCAGCTCGTCGCACCCTCGGGGAAACTCGCCGTAGGCTCGAATCTACGCTGATCAGCATCACACGGGAGTCCGTCGGGCGTGCACTTTCACGGGGATTCGTTCGAAAAAGCCGCCACCTAATCGTCGTGGTGGTCGTGGTGATGATCGTCGTCGTGATGGTCATCGTGGTGATCGTCGTCGTGGTGCTCCTTCTTAGGCTTCTCTTCCTTGGGCGGAGACGGCTTGGGCTTGGGCATGCACTTCTCAACGCATTCCTCGTACTTCTCCTCGCACACCTCCGCCTTGTACCACTTGAGGCACTGGCGGCGGCGGTACAGGCACCAGTCTTTGCACCCCCACTTGCCGTACTTGCAGTTCTTGTACGACTTGTACGCCTTGCGCTCGCACACCGTCGACTGCGCCTCGCACACCTCCTTCTTGTCGGAATTCGACGCCTTGGCGACGCACGCCTCCTCCTTCTCCTCGCACTTGGCGTACTTGATCTTGTACTTCTGAATGCACGTCAGCTTCGGCTTGGGCTCCTCCCTCTTCTCCTCGTGGTGATCGTCGTCGTCGTCGTCGTCGTCGTCGTGGTGATCGTCGTGATGATCGTCATCGTCGTCGTGGTGATCGTCGCCCAAGAACCGCCTGGCGGCAAATTTCGCCTCGGATCCTGCGATAAAAATGCGTCGGTGCGTCAGAATTTGCTGATTTCGAAGATAGATTGAAACAAACACAAAATAAACTTTATTCTGAAAAACAAAGACAACAGGTAGCTAGATTTTGATTCAGCAGTGGAATGCGGTACACACCTGAAGTGGCGACGGCGTTGGACTCCGCATGAGCGGAGGGCGCAAACAAAGCGACCAAAATCGTGGAAATTGCGACCAGAAGAGCGAGAAGCCTCATCGGAGCCATGCTGTAATGAATTCGGTGAAGGGTGGGCGGGGGGACTTGTCAGAGGTCCACTGGTGATCCCCGATTGATCCTAGGGAAGGGTTACAGGCACGGTTGCCTGGGGGGTTATGGGCGCACTGACCCGCTACTTAAACAAGCCCTTTTATCCCAGTGGTCTAGTGGCTGGGATTCTGAGATGGTATCAGAGCGAAGGTCTCGGGTTCGAATCCCGGTGTGTGCACTTCGGGCATCCCAGTGAGGGGGGGTGTCAGAGGTCCACTGGTGATCCCCGATTGATCCTAGGGAAGGGTTACAGGCACGGTTGCCTGGGGGGTTATGGGCGCACTGACCCGCTACTTAAACAAGCCCTTTTATCCCAGTGGTCTAGTGGCTGGGATTCTGAGAGGACTGAACCTCGAAACGACGCTTGCAAGTGAATGAATGGATTGGATTTCCAACCTCAATTTATTCTCGCCATTTTGGGCCCCAGGCCCCCGCCCAAGCCCAAATGCCCATCCCTCCCCCATCAAGCATCGGGCGAACCACCGACATTCTAGTCAACGAGGGCCGCGGCTCGGCTGAATTCTAGCGTCGATTTTATGGGCAGTCGGGAAGAATGGCCGATGAAACTTGTAAATTGTTTACCTGCTTCACAAATATAGTTCTTACGTAAGTTGTGGCGGAAAGTCGATATTATGCATTAGAGCTACAGTGGGAAAATATACCATCACTTGAAGGCGTCACGGGAGGGCGGCGTCGCTAGCGACTCGAGTTGTTGACGCGGTAGCACTGCTTTACAGCTGCCCGCTCATCAGAAGCGTAAGCTCTTTTCATCCGATGAAATGTGATCGACATCTCGTAAGTGTCCAGGTTACATTTATAGCCTGCCCGAAATAGGTGAGTACGTGGCATGGAGATTGCCTCATTTCATATTCTGCCTCTTTATAGAATTGCGGAAGCAGCAAGGAACATGCTTGCTAAGTGAAGCTTCTAAATCAAGGAAAGCAGGTACATGGTATAGTTTATATTAAGGATTTTAAGCTTATAATTCCTCCTCCAAGTTTCCTTGCAATTCTGTGTTTATATAATCCAGGAATCAAAGGATTATGGTAACACAACTAATTTTAGAAGAAGACTGAGAACTCTTGATAGAACATCGTTACAAGAAAAAGAATGATGATGATTAAGATATAAATACAGAGAGATTAAATAGCAAATCTAGCTAGACATGTACTCTGAGAGGTACATTCCTTTACTAACTGGGTTGAATTGCTACAATAGCCGCGACTATTACTATAATCGAGAGTTACCATGTTGCAGCGTGTAACATCTAATTACAGTTGCGCTTCGGTCAACAGACGCGACCGTTGACTTTCAGTAACCTTCGCTTGGCTATCTGACTTCCGCTTGCTCTATATGAGCTGTTGCGGTACTGGTACAGCTGCACTGCTTTGTTAGTAGACGATGCGTTAAGGGGAGAACCTTCGGGAATGCTTAATAACCTGTCAGTTATTTCAACACTCCCCTTGATAGTGGAAGGTGAGCCATGTGGGATTTCTTTGAGATCCCGCAGAGGTCGGCGCAGTGCTGAAACTTCTGACGTGGCAGTTTCTTTGTCATGAAATTTGCTGCCTTGTCACCAGTCGAGCAATACGTGAGTTTGACCTTCCCTTTTTAGTGTCGTCCTTGACGAAAAAGTAACGGAGTGCGATGTGTGTCAAATTATAATATTGTGTAGGCTATAGTGGGGGTAGCCCATATGGGGTACAAATTTCTAGGGTTGCATATTTGTATCACTTCCATTCCTTAGTCATTCATTCTCGTTCTACTTTTCTCATGGTATCGAGCAGGTTCCCCCTTGGGAACTGTGCCTAGGGCCCACCACATCGAGTTTCAATTATTTTTTTTCTCTCCTGCCTGAAGCGCGCTCCGCCTGAGTCGCGCTCCGGGCTCTCACCTCGCCGAGCCGCCATAGCGGCCCCCTACGCCCTAGCGGCCCCTTCCCCTAGCGGCCCCGCCGCCCTTCGTTTCGGCCCCGCCGCCCTTTAGTGCGGCCCCGCCGCCCGTCACAGCGGCCCCGTCACCCCGCATCGCGGCCCCGCCGCCCGTCTCCGCGGCCTCGCCGCCCGTCGCTGCGGCCCCGCCCCTACTCAGCGGCCCCGCCGCCCCTCTCCTCAGCGGCCCCGCCGCCCTGCTCAGCGGCCTCGCCGCCCTACTCAGCGGCCCCGCCGCCCTTCTCCTCAGAGGCTCCGCCGCCCTTCTCCTCAACCGCCCCGCCGCCCTACTCAACGGCCCCACCGCCCTTCTCCTCAGCGGCCCCGCCGCCCTTCTCCTTAGCAGCCTCGGCGCCCTACTCAGCGGCCCCACCGCCCTTCTCCTCAGCGGCCCCGCCGCCCTGCTCAGCGGCCCTGCCGCCCTACACCGCCCGCGCCGCCCGAGCCGCCTGAACCGCGCGAGCCTCGTGAGCCGCCCGACCTGCCCGAGCTGCCCGAGCCGCCCGAGCCGCCCGACTCTCCTGAGCCGCCCGAGGCGCCCGACCAGCCCGAGCCGCCCGAGCCGCCCGAGCCGCCCGAGCCGCCCGAGCCACCCGAGCCGCCTGAGCCGCCCGAGCCGCCTGAGGAGCCGAGCCGCTGGTGCCGCGGAGCCGCAGTTGCTGCAGTGCCGTCCGAGCAGCCGTGTTGCCGTGCTGCTGTACCGCTGAGCTGCCCGACCCGCCCTGCCAGGTGAGAGCAGCGCTTCTGTCACTGCACTGCCCCTATCCTACAGTTGGTACTGCTAGTCCACTGTTGTCATGGCTACCCCCAGTGTTCTGGCTTTTGACGCTGAGGGTCGAGCCATTGACTTTGAGGTTTGGGTGGATGACCTGCAGCTTTTCCTACAGTGCGATAGGGCAGACGGTCTTTCCCTCTTTGACCTCACCTCTGGTGCTTCCCCTGCCCCTGCTGCCGATGCCGACGCCACTGTTCGCTCCCAGTGGGCAACTCGCGATGCTGCTGCACGTCTTGCTGTGCGTCGCCACCTGCCTACCACTGAGCGCGCGCACTTTAGCCAGTACAAGAGTGCTCAGACCTTGTACGACGCTGTCGTTGCACGCTACTCCTCCCCTGCCACTGCTGCACTGAGCCGCCTCATGCTACCGTACCTCTTTCCTGACCTTGCTGCCTTTCCCACAGTCGCTGACCTCATTACGCACCTCCGCACTAGTGACACTCGCTACCGCGCCGCGCTTCCTGCTGAGTTCTGCGCCAAGAACCCCCCCCCCCCCCCCCCCCCATGTACATCACTCTCTATTATATAGTCACCCGCCTCCCTGACTCCCTTTGTGTAATCAGGGACCACTTCCTCTCAGTCTGTCCCACCATTCTCAATGTTGACCTCCTAGAGAAGGCCCTCCTAGCGGCGGAGAAGAGCATAGTCGCTGTAGGAGCCTCTCGTGGTGACCCTCGCACCCCCATCTTTGAGGGGTGTTCCCCTTCCCCCCTTTTGCCCTCTGTCGCCTTTGCTGCTGCGGCCGACCTCGTTGGTCTTCAGTCGGTCGGTGCGGCGTCTGCCCCTAGCGGGAGACGCCGCTCTGGCAAGGGCAAGGGGGGCAAGGGCGCGGGTGGGGCTAGCGGGGGTTGTGGAGGTGGCGGTGGGGGCGGCGGGGGGAGTGGGAGTGGCGGTGGGAGTGGTGGCGGGGGTGGAGGTGGCGGTGGCAGCGGCGGAGGCGGAGGCGGCGGTGGCGGTAGCGGTAGGAGCGGAGGCGGCGGTGGCGGCGGAGGTGGAGGCGGCGGTGGTGGAGGAGGTGGAGCTGGTCGGGGTGGTGCTTCTCAGCGTAGCGGCTCCGGGAGTGGTCAGCGCCAGCAGCAGCAGCAGCAGCAGCGTTCTCGGGACATCCCCCCTCCTCAGCAGCTCCGTGAGTGGTACACGCAGCGTCAGCGTGGTGGGGGTTTTGGCCCGTGCACCTACGTCCTTCGCTCCGGCGACCGCGCGGGTGAGTAGTGTGGGGGTGCTCACCCCACCCAGCGCTGCTTTGGCCGCCTGACGGACGCTTGGCGTCAGCAGTTCTCGGAGGCTAGTGAGATCCCCCGCTGGGGAGAGCTGTCTAGGGCAGGCGTAGCTATCTTTGATCTTGACTTTGATGCTATCCTTGCTGCCATGTATGCTGTGACTATTAGTGATGAGGGTGACTGTTACCGGTGTTTCCCGCCCGACCTGGGCATTGGTACTGCTGCTCTAGGTATTTGTGAGGCTGCTGCTCTAGGTGCCAGTGCGTCCGCGCCCTCAGGTGCTGGTGAGTCTGCGCTCTCAGGTACCACGTCGGCTTCGGCCTCCCTCACCTTCACACTTGACTCAAGGGCTTCTCGCTCCTTCTTTCGAGACCGCACCACACTCACGCCGCTTGGTCGGCCAGTTGCAGTCTCCCTGGCAGACCCCTCTGGGGGTCCTGTCCTCTCTCACTTCTCCACTGTCCTCTCGTGTCCGGCTGCCCCCTCTGGCACCTTGTCTGGTCTTTACCTCCCCTCGTTCTCTACGAACTTGGTGAGTGGTGCTGACCTGCAGGATACGGGGGTTCACCAGTTCACTCCTGCGAGCCAGCGGGTGACCCACTGCACGGACGCTCGGACAGGCCGTCACCTGGCCACGTTTACACGTCGGCCGGGGTCGAGCCTGTACACACTGACCACTGCGTCTCCTCGAGTCACTGCGTCTGGTCAGGTAGCTGCGTCGGGTCAGGTGTTTGCTGCAGCGTCCAGGTCTGGTCCTGAGTCTGCCCCCTGCTTGTGTCGCCTCCTGTCTCACGAGACTCTCCTCTGGCACCACCGTCTTGGTCACCCCTCCCTGCCTCGTCTCCGAGGCATGGCTTCCCGTGTCCTTGTCTCTGGTCTTCCCCTGTCCCTCCCTCCCCTTCCTCCGCAGCCTGGTCCTTCCTGTGTCCCCTGTGTCGAGGGGAGGCTCCGAGCTGCCCCTCACTCCTCTCAGTTTCCCTCGACAGAGGCCCCGCTGCAGACGCTTCACATGGACGTGTGGGGCCCGGCCCGCATCCGTGGACACGGTCACGAGCGCTACTTCCTGCTGGTGGTTGACGACTACTTGCGTTACACCACAGTCTTCCCCTTGCGCAGCAAGGGTGATGTCGCTGAGGTGTTGATCGACTGGATCCGCGCAACTCGTCTCCAGCTCAGGAAGAGCTTCGGCTCGGACTTTCCTGCTCTGGGTCTGCACTCTCACCGAGGCGGAGAGTTCTCCTCTGGCCTTCTGCAAGCCTACTGTCGTGCGCGAGGCATCCGCCAGACCTTTACGCTTCCGGACTCTCCACAGCAAAATGGGATCGCTAAGCGCCGCATTGGCATGGTCATGGACGTCGCTCGTACGTCCATGATGCATGCGGCTGCCCCCCATTTTCTGTGGCCGTTTGCGGTTCGGTACGCGGCGCATCAGATCAACCTTCACCCCAGGGTCTCCAGACCGGAGACCTCCCCAGCCTTGCTGTAGACGGGGAAGGTCGGCGATGCGTCTGCGTTCCGTGTCTGGGGATCTCGGGCGTTTGTCCGCGACTTGTGTGCGGACAAGCTGTCCCCTCGTGCTGCTCCCTGTGTCTTCCTTGGCTTCCCCCCTGACGCCCCTGGGTGGTAGTTCTACCACCCCACCTCTCGTCGTGTTCTGTCCTCCCAGGACGTCACGTTTGACGAGTCAGTACCCTACTACCGCCTCTTCCCCTACCGCACTCCTTCCCTCCCCCCGCCACCGCACTTCCTTGTGCCAGGTCCCCCCCCGGTAGACCCCCTCCCCCCTCAGGGTCCTGCCCCTTCAGGTGTGTCCCAGGTAGATGCACTCGAGCCGGTCGAGGTTGCTGGTGACTCTAATACTGCTGGGGGTGCTGACTCTGGGGGTGCTCTGCGCGTGGGTGCTGAGCCTGGGGGTGCTGAGTCTTGGGGTGCTGCGACTGGGGGTGCTGAGCCTGGGGGTGCTGAGCCTGGAGGTGCTACGACTGGGGGTGCTGAGCCTGGGGGTGCTACGACTGGGGGTGCTGAGCTTAGGGGTCCTTCGCCTAGGGGTGCTGCGTCTGGAGCTGCTGAGCCTGGGTGTGCTGAGTCTGGAGCTACTGAGCCTGGGGGTGCGGAGCCCGCTCCAGTGGCGTCTGGCGGTGCAGGGCCTGCTGGTTCTCCGGGTGCTTCGTCTCGGCGGGAGCCACTCTCTCCACAGGAGCTGCGCGAGTGGTTTGCCCGGCGCTGGAGGCGTACTGCTGGAGCTGGTGCTTCTTCGGCTGCTGAGGGTGCTGGTGCCGCCGGTCTCGGAGGTGCTAGTCCTGCGAGTGCTACTGGAGTCGGTGCTGCTGAGGGTGTTAGCGCTTAGGCTACTGCTGTCAGTGCTGGCGGCGGTCCTGCTGCGGGTGCTGCTGGTGCTGCTGGAGGTACTGGAGATGGAGGTGCTGTTGACGCTGGTGCTGCCGCTGGGGGTGCTGGTGCTGTCCCTGCTGTGTCTGTTTGTTCCGCTCCTTCAGCAGGTTCTTGGTCTTCCTCCTCCCTTAGAGTGTCCACCGCCTGTCCAGTCGGAGTCACAGTTACTGCCGGCCTCCCCACTGCCTTCTCCTTCTTCGTACACTGGTCCAACTGGAGGTCTTGCTGAGCGTCGTGAGCCTGCGTCTCGTCCTGCGTCGCCTGTTTGTGCTGCTCGCACTAGTGGTCGCAGTTCGCGTCAGCGTCCTCCTCCTGTCCCTGGCACGCACCGGATGTCTCTGCGTCCGTCCACCGCTCCTCTGCGTGCCTCTTTGCCCTCTCCTCCTGAGTCCTCTCTTCCTGTGCTTGCCGACCCTTAGTCGGACTCTCTTTGTGCTGCCAGTCCTACTGTCACGCGTCTCCTTGCTACTGTTGTCACTGACCCCTCCTTTGAGTCCACTGCTGCGTCTGCTCTTGTTGCTGAGCTCGTCGACTTTGCTGCTCGCTGTCGTCTAGACTACGCTGCTAGTCTTGTTGCTGAGTCTGCGTCTGTCTGTCCTCCGTCCGTCGTGGGTGAGTGTGCTCTAGACACGGACGTCCTTGAGGACAGGCAGGAGGAGTTCCAGTGTCTGGCTGCTGCTTCACCTCATCTCGCGTCCGTACTGCTTACCCCTGAGGGAGACCTGGATGCACTAGACATCCCGACTCCGCGCTCTTACGCGGAGGCCGTAGAGGGTCCCTACTCCTCTCAGTGGCAGGCAGCTATGGATGCAGAGATGGCTTCTTGGAAGTCCACATGCACCTACGTTGACGCCGTTCCCCCTCCTGGGGCGAACATCGTCAGTGGCATGTGGATCTTCAGGGTGAAGCGGCCGCCGGGCTCTCCACCTGTCTTCAAGGCGCGGTACGTGGCTCGTGGCTTCAGTGAGCGGCAGGGAGTTGACTACTTTCAGACCTTCTCTCCCACCCCGAAGATGACCACTCTTCGGGTGCTGCTACACGTAGCCGCTCAGCGTGACTATGAGCTTCACTCCCTTGACTTCAGCACTGCTTTCCTGCAGGGTAGCCTGCACGAGATCTGGTTGCGCCGTCCACCTGGCTTCACTGGGACTTTCCCTCCTGGCACCCAGTGGAGCCTCCGAGGGCCAGTCTACGGTCTCCGCCAGGCACCGCGCAAGTGGCACGACACACTGAGGACTACACTTGCGGCTCTTGGGTTTGCTCCCTCTACTGCTGACCCGTCGCTGTTTCTATGCACCGACACCTCTCTGCCTCCGTTCTACATCCTCGTGTACGTCGACGACTTGGTCTTTGCCACAGCTGACACTGCTGGACTCGGCCACGTGAAGTCCGAGCTGCAGAAGAGACACACGTGCACAGACCTGGGCGAACTGCGCAGCTACCTTGGCTTGCTGATCACCCGGGACAGAGCACGCCGCACCATTACCCTGACTCAGTCACACATGGTGCAGCAGGTCCTTCAGCGCTTCGGCTTCACGTACTCCTCGCCTCAGGCCACTCCTCTGTCTACTCGCCACTCGCTCTCAGCCTACCTTCGGATGAGTCCGTAGAGTCGAGTGGCCCGTACCCAGAGCTTGTTGGTTGCCTCATGTACCTGATGACCTGCACACGACATGACCTTGCATACCCTCTTAGCATCTTGGCACGCTATGTTGCTCCTGGGAGACACAGACCAGAGCACATGGCTGCAGCGAAGAGGGTGTTGCGCTACTTGTGCAGTACGTCGGGCATGGGGCTAGTGCTTGGAGGGCGCAGTCCAGTGGTCCTCACTGGGCACGCGGACGCTTCTTGGGCAGACGACCAGGCTACGCAGCGGTCGTCACAGGGTTACACCTTCAGCCTTGGTTTCGGCTCTGTTTCGTGGCGGGCTACTCGCTCGTCTTCTGTTCTCGGCTCCAATTGTGAGGCTGAGATCTACGCCGGGGCCATGGCTGCACAGGAGCTTTGCTGGCTTACCTACCTGCTGACTAACCTCGGAGAGCCGCCTCGTTCTCCTCCGGTGCTGTACGTAGACAACAAGGCCATGCTAGCCTTGTGTCGGGAGCAGCGCCTGGAGCACAGAACGAAGCACATTGCTCTCCGCTAATTTCTTGCTTGTGAGTTGCAGCAGCGTGGTCAGTTGCGACTTGCGTACGTGGCCTCTGAGGCCAACACTGCTGATGTTTTCACCAAGGCACTTCCGCCTTGTGATCATCAGCGCTTCTGCACTCAGCTGGGTCTTGCGCTTGTCTTGCCTCACTTGCTCACCCCTTGACCTTGCTTGTACTCTTACATATATATATATTACTGCTCTTGCTTGTTTAGCCTTAAATATATATGTGTACTCCTGCATGTGAGCTGGCCCTGTGGCCTTGACCTTGTGCTCGGACTGTGTGGTGACGTTGTGATCCACCCTGAGCTTTGTGTGCTTTGCTTGAGTGGTCTTGTGACCCCCTGTTCTCCCCCACTTTGCCTATGGGGGTGTGTCAAATTATAATATTGTGTAGGCTATAGTGGGGTAGCCCATATGGGGTACACATTTCTAAGGTTGCATATTTGTATCACTTCCATTCCTTAGTCATTCATTCTCGTTCTACTTTTCTCAATGTGCTTCGTGCGGTTCACGAAGTCGGGCTTGTTCGCGATCTTGATTGCGCTATGGTTGCTGCATAGTAATGTCAAGTCCCCGTTCATCGTCACCTTCGCTTCCTACAGGAGCTCCATCAGATACAGTCCTTCGCAAAGAGTTGCGCTGGCGGCGATGAATTCAACTAAGGCTGACGAAAGAGCAATGAGCTCATGCTTCTGTAAGATCCAAGAGATGAGTCCAGTAGGTTGGTATGAAGCCCATGCGCTGTCAAAATCTCCCACATGATCCGCATCTACATAGCCATGAAGCCGTAAGGTAGCTATTAAGTTGGCCGTGTAGGTGAGACCGACGTCAGGAGTAGAAAATATTACGATATGAAGTTAAATAATTAGGCATTCCGGTATGCTGCAGGAGCCGACTCTACCGAGTACAAAGTCGAGGAGTCAGAAGAGTCGAAGCGACACCAGCAACTGTCTGACCAAGACCAATGCAGGCAGAAACATTTGAAGTAAAAAGAGCGGAAACAGGTTTAAAACGAGTTCTCGCGCTACACAGTTTTGAACTCGCTGTAATAAGGGAATGTACCCCTTAGAGTACATGGCTAGTCTAGGTCGTTTCGCATTTCTTTGTATTCCTATATAAACTCCATGTATGCATGCTATAATTAACCCTAGTCATTTACGTTCACTCTATACTGAGGTCAACACTTCCGGTGCAACACTACCTGCGATCAACCCTAAACGATCCTTCCCTAAAGTCCCACTTGGGATTGTAACATGGTATGAGAGCTACTCAGGGATTCTTTGCAACTTCACTTCCGTGAAATTCGCCGAATCGAGATCTGGCGAGCGGCACACGCTCCAAGATCAAGATGGTCGGGGGATCCGGAGGCCAAACGAATCTGACGGCCGAAGGACAAGCCAACCCGGCTGCGACAAATAAGGTGACAACTACTATCAGCACATTCGCACTCGAGCAGTTATTTTCGCGACTATCAACTATGGAGAAAGATCTCCAAAAATTGCGCAAAGGCGATGTGGGAACCTCTTCCCAACCAGCTCAACCTGGTCAACTGGCTGCGAAAAGCCGTGATACCACCGTGGTACCACCGTGATAACACCTTCTCCCTCGACACGGACAAATCAACAATGACTGCCCACCGTCCAAGTGATGAAGTCATAAGCTCTGCGCAAGCACATTTTCTCAGCGTTTGAAAAATCAAGACTGCTGCCGTGTTTGACGGCAAAGACTTCTATACATGGAGCCTTGAGCTTGAGCTCCTCCTACAGATAGCGCAGATCTACCACTACTTCGACGGCTCCTACGCTAAACCGGTGGAAGATACCGAAGACGCCAGGTCTGAGTACTACATTGAGTCTTGTCAGAGGTCCACTGGTGATCCCCGATTGATCCTTGGGAAGGGTTACAGGTGTCAAAGTTATTTTATGTAACTGCTTGTGGTTTAGGTGTAGTGTATTTATCTTGTCTTCTATTTGGTGGTGCACCTCTAGTTTCTTGACTATATGTTGTATCTCTTTGCTATTATTGAACCATCCTTCAACTCGAACTCAACTTCTCCTACCTCACTAGCCATGGCTCCTAAGCCTTGCTAAGAATTTTGACATGTTATCAGAGTGACCACGGTCCTTGCCTGTGGACCCGCCCCATTGCTTCCGCTGCTACTCTGTGTTCGGCACGCCCCGTGGCGTGCCCCTTAACCTTCTCTTAGCGGCCCTGTTGCCGCCCTTTCACGACCCTCGAGGCCCCTTCGCGGCCCCGTCGCCGCCCTTTCAGGCCCCTCGCGGCCCCTTCGCGGCCCCGTCGCCGCCCTTTCAGGCCCCTCGCGGCCCCTTCGCGGCCCCGTCGCCGCCCTTTCAAAGGCCTCTCACGGCCCCTTTGCGGCCCCGTCGCCGCCCTTACGCCGCCCCGTCGCCGCCCTTTCAGCGGCCCCGTCGTCGCCCGCCCTTTTAGCGGCCCCGTCGCCGCCCTTTCAGCGGCCCCGTCGTCGCCCGCCCTTCAGCAGGCCCCGTCGCCCGCCCTTTCGGCGGCCCCACCGCCGCCCTTCCAGCGGCCCGTCGCCCACCCTCTCAGCGGCCCCGTCGCCGCCCTTCCGCGACCCAGTCGCCGCTCTTCATCGGCCCCGACGTCGCCGCCGCCAGCGGCCCCGTCGTCGCCGCCGCCGCCAGCGGCCCCGTCGCAGCCACTTGCGGCCCCGACCCCGCCCCGGCCATGCCCCGTCGCCAGCCACGACACACCGGGGGCACGTGCACCGCCCCCCCCCCCTTTTCCCGTCACCTGTCGAGGTGACCTGAGGGGCGACCTGGAAAGGGGGGGCAGGCGTCGCCCCCTCTGCTGCCTGCTTTGGCGCCCGGGGAGGCCGTGCGTCAGCCCCCCCCCTCCCTTCCCCCTTCTCCTTCGTCTCCCTGCAGCTGCAGGGGGGAGTGTCTAGGGGTGGCGGGTGGGGGTGGTGTGTTTCCCTTCCCCTCCTCCTCCTTTCGTTCCCACTGCTGCAGCTGCCGCTGGGGGGGAGGGTGTGAGGGTGTGGGGGAGCCGGGGGAGTGGCACTGGGGTGGCGGGTGTGAGACCAACCAGCACCCGTCCCTCCACCTCTCCTCTCTTCCCCCCCTCTGCTGCTCCTGCAGCAGTGTGTGGGGGAGGGGGAGGGGGAGGGGGAGGGGGAGGGTGAGGGGATGGAGGGGTTGACCAACCAGAGCCTACCACCTCCTCTACTCTCTCTCCCTCTCTCTCTCCTCCTCCTCGTTGCCTGCCCTCTCCCGTTCTTCTGCGCACTCTGCCTGGTGTACCCCTTCAGGGGGCGATAACTACACTTCTTCCCACAAGCAATTATGGGGGCGTGTCAAAGTTATTTTATGTAATTGCTTGTGGTTTAGGTGTAGTGTATTTATCTTGTCTTCTGTTTGGTGGTGCACCTTTAGTTTCTTGACTATATGTTGTATCTCTTTGCTATTATTGAACCATCCTCCAACTCGAACTCAACTTCTCCTACCTCCCTAGCCATGGCTCCTAAGCCTTGCTAAGAATTTTGACAGGCTCGTTCACCCCGGAGGGTTATGGGCGCACTGACCCGCTACTTAATAAGCCCTTTTATCCCAATGGTCTAGTGGTTGGGATTCTAACATGGTATCAGAGCGAAGGTCTCGGGTTCGAATCCCGGTGTGTGCACTTCGGGCATCCTAGTGCGGGGGGGTGTCAGAGGTCCACTGGTGATCCCCGATTGATCCTAGGGAAGGGTTACAGGCTCGTTGTCCTGGAGGGTTATGGGCGCACTGACCCGCTACTTAACAAGCCCTTTTATCCCAATGGTCTAGTGGTTGGGATTCTGACAAGTCTCTTATGGCGTACAGTGTGCTGCTACGCAACATGACGCCTGCGGAACAACTCGGCATTCGTTCCTACAAAGAGAGCGCCGCTCCAGCCTTGGAATCCTGGAAGCACCTCGTTGAGGTATATCAGCCAAAGGACTCAGTCACCTCCAACAAACTCCTACAGCAACTCATGGAGACCAAGATGGGGCACAGGGAGAAAGCAAATACATACGTTAACCGCTGTCGGAACATTCGTGTCCAGATTGCGAAACATGGAAGCGCGATTTCAGAGGAGATCTTCGTGAACATCATCCTCCAAGGACTCGGGCCTGAGTGGAAGCCCTGCAAAATGCTACTCAGACAACGAGGAATCATCTCAGAAGCCGCGCTATACGCCGCCCTCCTGACTGAACAGCAGGACATGGATTTTAGCAAGACAAGCTTCGCGCTGCAACGAGAGCGCATCGCCTTCTACACAGACAACCGTGAAGAGCAACGCCAACCAAGGCGCCATTATTGCAAAATCTGCAAAGTTTTCAGACACTCAACGGACCGATGCAAATCCCGGTCCAACTATCGCCACCCAAATTCCACTCACCACAACAACTTGTCAGAACATTATAGCTTACTTATTTGTGTAGGCTATAGTGGGGTATCCCATAGGGGGTTCAACCCAATTAGGGTTTCCTATATGTACTCACCTCATTCATAGTCATTTCATTCTCGTTCTCATTCTCACATGGAATCAGAGCAGGTCCCCTCCTAGGGACTGTTCCTAGGGCCCACCGAAGCGCGCCTCGAGTCGCGCTCTCTTTTTTTTAGCGACCCGTCGTGTTGCCCCCCCCCCTCCTAGCGGCCCGTCGCGCCGCCCTTTCGGTCGCGCCGAGCCACCTTAGCGGCGGTGGCGCGCCGCCCTTGCAGCGGCCCGTCGCGCTGCCCTACCTCGCGGCCTCGCCGCCCTACTCCTGTGGCCCCGCTGCCCTACGTCGCGGCCCCGCCGCCCTACCCTTCGACGGCCCCGCCGCCCTATGTCGCGGCCCCGCCGCCCCACTTCGACGGCCCCGCCGCCCTACTTCGACGGCCCGGCCGCCCTACGTCGCGGCCCCGCCGCCCTACAACGACGGCTCCGCCGCCCTACTTACGCGGCCCCGCCGCCCTACTCCTGCGGCCTCGCCACCCTACGTCGCGGCCCCGCCGCCCTACACCAACGGCCCCGCCGCCCTACTGACGCGGCCCCGCCGCCCTACTCTCGCGGCCCTGCCGCCCTACCTTTCGACGGCCCCGCCGCCCTACGTCGCGGCCCCGCCGCCCTTCTTGACGGCCCAGCCGCCCTACTCCTGCGGCCCGCCAGCCGCCCTACCTGCTGCCCTCCCGCAGCTCTACCTGCGGCCCACCCGCCGCCCTACCCACGACCGCCGCGCCGCCCTGACCCAGCGCCACCAAGCCGCCCGACCGCCGGGTCGCCCAGCAGCCGAGCCGCCGAGCCGCCCCGCAGCCGAGCCGCTCAGCCGCCGAGCCGCCCAGCAACCAAGCCGCCGAGCCGTCGAGCCGCCCAGCAGCCGAGCAACCGAGCCGCCGAGCCGCCCAGCAGCCGAGCAGCCGAGCCGCCGAGCCGCCCAGCAACCGAGCCGCCGAGCAGCCGAGCCGCCCAGCAGCCGAGCCGCCCAGCAGCCGAGCCGCCGGCCGCTGAGCTGCCCTACTTCCAGACCGCCCGACCTGCCCAGTCTGGTGAGCATAGAGCGTTTTTCACTGCACTGCCCTCACCCTACTGTTTGCACTGCTAGAGTCTGTCGTCATGGCTACCCCTAGTGTCCTCGCTTTCGACGCTGAGGGTCGCGCCATTGACTTTGAGGTCTGGGTCGACGACCTGCAGCTGTTCTTACAGTGCGATAGGGCAGACGGTCTTTCTCTCTTTGACCTCACCTCTGGCGCCTCTCCTGCCCCTGCTGCTGATGCTTACCCTACTGTTCGCTCCCAGTGGGCCACGCCCGATGCTGCTGCACGTCTTGCTGTGCGTCGCCACCTCCCTACCTCTGAGCGTGCGCACTTTAGTCAGTACAAGAGTGCTCAGACCTTGTACGACGCTGTAGTTGCGCGCTGCTCCTCCCCTGCCACTACTGCACTGAGCCGCCTCATGCTACCCTTCCTCTTCCCTGACCTTGCCGCCTTTCCCACAGTCGCTGACCTCATAACGCACCTCCGCACTAGTGACACCCGCTACCGCGCTGCGCTTCCTGCTGACTTCTGCGCCAAGAACCCCCCCCCCATGTACATCACACTCTACTTTCTAGTCACCCGCCTCCCTGACTCCCTTCGTGTAGTCCGGGACCACTTCTTCGCGGTCTGTCCCACCACTCTCACAGTCGACAGCCTTGAGAAGGTCCTCCTAGCGGCGGAGAAGAGCATCGTCGCTTTAGGAGCTTCTCGAGGTGACCCCCGCGCCCCCATCTTTGAGAGGTGTTCTCCTTCCCCTTTCTTGCCCTCTGTCGCCTCTGCCGCTGCGGCCGACCTCGTTGGTCTTGAGTCGGTCGGTGCGGCGTCTGCCCCTAGCGGGAGACGCCGCCCTGGCAAGGGCAAAGGGGGCAAGGGAGCGGGTGGGGCTAGCGGGGGCGGTGGCGGTGGAGGTGGAGGCGGCGGAGGGAGTGGGGGTGGCGGTGGAGGAGGTGGCGGGGGTGGGGGTGCTAGTGGTAGCAGTGGAGGCGGAGGCGGCGTCGGCGGCGGCGGTACTGGCGGGGGTGGCGGCGGTGGCGGAGGTGGAGGAGGTGGAGGTGGAGGTGGTGGAGGTGGTCGGAGTGGCACTTCACAGCGGAGCGGCACTGGGGGTGGTCAGCGCCAGCAGCAGCAGCAGCAGCACCAGCAGCAGCGTTCTCGCGATGTCCCCACCCCTCAGCAGCTCCGTGAGTGGTACACGTAGCGTCAGCGTGGTGGGGGACTTGGTCCCTGCACCTACGTCCTTCGCACCGGCGACCGCGCGGGTGAGCAGTGTGGGGGTGCCCACCCCACCCAGCGCTGTTTTGGCCGCCTGACGGACGCTTGGCGTCAGCAGTTTCTGGAGGCCACAGAGATCCCCCGCTGGGGAGAGCTGTCTAGGGCTGGCGTAGCTATCTTTGATCTTGACTTTGATGCTATCCTTGCTGCCATGTATGCTGTGACTATTAGTGATGAGGCTGACTGTTACCGGTGTTTTCCGCCCGACCCGGGCATTGAGACTGCTGCTCTAGGTATTGGTGAGGCTGCTGCCCTAGGTGCTTGCGACGCTGCTGCTCTAGGTGCTCGTGTGTCTGCGTCCTCAGGTACTGGTGAGTCTGTTCTCTCAGGTACTACGTCGGCTTCGGCCTCCCACACCTTCACCCTTGACTCTGGGGCGTCTTGCTCCTTCTTTCGGGATCGCACGACACTCATGCCGCTTAGTCGGCCGGTTGCGGTTTCCCTGGCTGACCCCTCAGGGGGTCCTGTCCTGTGTCGCTTCTCCACTGTCCTCCCGTGTCCGGCGGCTCCCTCTGGCACCCTGTCTGGTCTCTACCTCCCCTCGTTCTCTACGAACTTGGTGAGTGGTGCTGACCTACAGGATGCGGGAGTCCACCAGTTCACCCCTGCTCTTCAGCGGGTGACGCACTGCACAGAGGCTAGCAGAGGTCGACACCTGGCTACGTTTACCCGTCAGCCAGGGTCGAGCCTGTATACACTGACCACTACGTCTCCCCCAGTTACTGAGTCTGGTAGGGTCCCTGCGTCTGGTCAGGTGTTTGCTGCAGCGTCCAGGTCAGGTCCTGAGTCTGCCCCCTGTTCGTGTTGTCTCCTGTCTCACGAGACTCTCCTCTGGCACCACCGCCTTGGTCACCCCTCTCTGCTTCGGCTCTGAGGCATGGCCTCCCGTCTTCTTGTGTCTGGTCTCCCCCGGTCCCTCCCTCCCCTTCCTCAAGGCCCTGGCCCTACCTGCGTCCCCTGTGTTGAGGGGCGCCAGCGTGCTGCCCCTCACTCCTCCCAGTTTCCTTCGACAGAGGCCCCGTTGCAGACGCTTCACATGGACGTGTGGGGCCCCGCCCGCGTCCGTGGACAGGGTCACGAGCGCTACTTCCTGCTTGTTGTTGACGACTACTCGCGTTACACCACAGTCTTCCCCTTGCGCAGCAAGGGTGATGTCACTGAGGTGCTGATCGACTGGATCCGCGCAGCTCGTCTCCAGCTCAGGCAGAGCTTTGGCTCGGACTTTCCTGTTCTGCGTCTGCACTCGGACAGAGGCGGAGAGTTCTCCTCTGGCCTTCCCTGAGCCTACTGTCGTGCGCGAGGCATCCGTCAGACCTTCACGCTTCCGGACTCACCGCAGCAAAATGGGAATGCAGAGCGCCGCATCGGCATGGTCATGGACGTTGCTCGTACGTCTATGATGCATGCGGCTGCCCCCCATTTTCTGTGGCCGTTTGCGGTGAGGTACGCTGCGCACCAGATCAACCTTCACCCCAGGGTCTCCCGGCCGGAGACCTCCCCAGCCCTGCCGTGGACGGGGAAGGTTGGCGATGCGTCGGCGTTCCGGGTCTGGGGATCTCGGGCGTTTGTCCGCGACTTGTCTGCGGACAAGCTGTCCCCTCGCGCTGCTCCTTGCGCTGCTCCCCCCCCGACGCCCCTGGGTGGCAGTTCTACCACCCCACCTCTCGCCGTGTTCTGTCCTCCCAGGACGTCACGTTCGACGAGTCGGTACCCTACTACCGCCTCTTCCCCTACCGCACTCCGTCCCTCCCCCCACCCCCGCTCTTCTTGGTACCAGGTCCCCCCCCGGTAGACCCCCTTCCCCCTCAGGGTCCTGCCCCTTCAGGTGTGTCCCAGGTAGACGCAGTCGAGCCTGTCGAGGTCACTGGTGACTCTGGTGCTGCTGCGGGTGCTGAGCCTGGGGGTGCTGAGACTGGGGGTGCTGAGCCTAGGGGTGCTGAGCCTGGGGGTGCTGAACCTGGGGGTGCGGAGCCTAGGGGTGCTGAGCCTGGGGGTGCTGAGCCTGGGGGTGCTGAGCCTGGGGGTGCTGGGACTGGAGGTACTACGCCAGGAGGTGCTTTGCCTGGGGGTGCTGAGCCTGGAGGTTCCTCGCCTGGAGGTTCTCCGGCTGCTTCGTCTCGCCGAGAGCCGCTCTCCCCACTGGAGCTGCGTGAGTGGTTTGCCCGGCGCTGGAGGCGTGCTGCTGGTGCTGGAGGTTCTTCTGCTTCTGAGGGTGCTGCTGTCGCGGGTCCCGGAGGTGCTCGTACTGGGAGTACTAGAGCTGCTGGGCCTGCGGGTTCGACTGGAGCTCGTGCTGCTGAGGGTGTTGGCGCTGAGACTACCACTGACGGAGCTGCTGGGGGTGCACCTGGTGCTGCTGGAGGTTTTGGAGCTGCTGGAGGTGCTGCTGGAGCGGGTAATCGTGCTGGGGGTCCTCGTGCTGTCCCCGCTGTGTCTGGCGTCGCCGCGCGGCCTCGACCGTACTGCGTTCCACTCCTGCAGCAGGATCTTGGTCTTCCACCTTCTACTGGTCCTCCTCCTCCCCTAGAGGGTCCACAGCCTGTCCCGTCACAGTCACAGCTACAGCCTGCCTCCCCCTTACCTGCTCCTTCTCCCTACGCTGGTCCTACTGGAGGTCTTACTGAGCGTCGTGAGCCTGCGTCCCGTCCTGCGTCGCCTGTTCGTACTGAACGCACTAGTGGTCGCAGTTCGCGTCAGCGTCCTCCTCGTGTCCCTGGCACGCACCGGATGTCACTGCGTCCGTCTACTGCTCCTCTGCGTGCCCCTTTACCTTCTCCTCCTGCGTCCTCTCTTCCTGCTCTTGCCGACCCAGAGTCGGACTCTCTTCGTGCTGCCAGTCCTACTTCACACGTTTCCTTGCTACTGTCGTCACTGACCCTTCTTTCGAGTCTTCTGCTGCGTCTGCCCTCGTTACTGAGCTCGTCGACTTTGCTGCTCGCTGTCGCCTAGACTACACTGCTAGTCTTGTCGCAGAGTTTGAGTCTGTCTGTCTTCCGTCCGTCGGGGGTGAGTGTGCCCTTGGCACGAATGTCCTCGAGGACAGGCAGGAGGAGTTCCAGTGCCTGGCAGCTGCTTCACCGCATCTCTTGTCCACACTGCTTACCCCTGAGGGAGACCCGGATGCACTTGACATCCCGACTCCGCGCTCTTACGCGGAGGCGATAGAGGGTCCCTACTCCTCTCAGTGGCAAGCAGCTATGGATGCAGAGATGGCTTCCTGGAAGTCCACAGGCACCTACGTTGATGCTGTCCCCCCTCCTGGGGCGAACATCGTCAGTGGCATGTGGATCTTCAGGGTGAAGCGGCCGCCGGGGTCTCCGCCTGTCTTCAAGGCGCGTTACGTGGCTCGTGGCTTCAGTCAGCGGCGGGGGGTTGACTACTTTCAGACCTTCTCCCCCACCCCGAAGATGACCACCCTTCGTGTACTGCTGCACGTTGCTGCTCACCGTGACTACGAGCTGCACTCTCTCGACTTCAGCACTGCTTTCTTGCAGGGCAACCTGCACGAGGAGATCTGGCTTTGCCGCCCACCTGGCTTCACTGGGTCTTTCCCTCCTGGTACCCAGTGGAGTCTCCGGCGTCCAGTCTACGGTCTCCCCCAGGCGCCCCGTGAGTGGCACGACACACTAAGGACTACGCTTGCGGCTCTTGGGTTCGCTCCTTCTACTGCCGACCCGTCGCTATTTCTGCGCACTGACACCTCTCTGCCGCCTTTCTACATCCTCGTGTACGTCGACAACTTGGTCTTTGCCACTGCTGACACTGCTGGACTCGCCTACGTGAAGTCTGAGCTGCAGAAGAGACACACGTGCACAGACCTGGGTGAACTGCGCAGCTACCTTTGCTTGCAGATCACCCGGGACAGAGCACGCCGCACCATTACCCTGACTCAGTCACACATGGTGCAGCAGGTCCTTCAGCGCTTCGGCTTCACGTACTCCTCGCCTCAGGCCACTCCTCTGTCTACTCGCCACTCGCTCTCAGCTCTACCTTCGGATGAGTCCGTAGAGTCGAGTGGCCCATATCCAGAGCTTGTTGGCTGCCTCATGTACCTGATGACCTGCACTCGACCTGACCTTGCATACCCTCTTAGCATTCTCGCACGCTATGTTGCTCCTGGGAGACACCGACCAGAGCACATGGCTGCAGCGAAGAGGGTGTTGCGCTACTTGTGCAGTACGTCGGGCATGGGGCTAGTGCTTGGAGGGCGGAGTCCAGTGGTCCTCACTGGGCACGCGGACGCTTCTTGGGCTTACGACCAGGCTACGCAGCGGTCATCACAGGGTTACACCTTCAGCCTTGGTTCCCGCTCTGTTTCGTGGCGGGCTACCCGGTCGTCCTCTGTTCTCGGCTGCAGTTGTGAGGCTGAGATCTACGCCGGGGCTATGGCTGCCCAGGAGCTTCGCTGGCTCACCTACCTGCTGACCGACCTTGGAGAGCCGCCTCGTTCTCCTCCAGTCCTGTACGTAGACAACAAGGCCATGCTGGCCTTGTGTCGAGAGCAGCGACTGGAGCACAGGACAAAGCACATTGCTCTCCGCTACTTTCTTGCTCGTGAGCTACAGCAGCGTGGACAGTTGCGGCTTGCGTACGTGGCCTCTGAGGCCAACACTGCTGATGTCTTCACCAAGGCACTTGCGCCTTGTGATCATCAACGCTTCTGTACTCAGTTGGGTCTTGTGCCTGTCTTGCCTCACTTGCTCACTTCCTGACCTTGCTTGTACTGTCACTTATATATACTCTTGCTCTTGCTTGCTTAGCCTCTTGTGTATCTATATATATGTGTTCTTGCATGTGAACTGGCCTTTTGGCCTTTGAACTTGTGCTCGGAATGTGTGGTGACTTTGTGATCCACCCTGAGCTTTGCCTTGCTTTGCTTGCCTGGTCTTGTGACCCCTTGTTCTCCCCCACTTTGCCTATGGGGGTGTGTCAGAAAATTATAGCTTACTTATTTGTGTAGGCTATAGTGGGGTATCCCATAGGGGGTACAACCCAATTAGGGTTTCCTATATGTACTCACCTCATTCATAGTCATTTCATTCTCGTTCTCATTCTCATACGCTATAGAGCACCCCACTACAGGCTAGAGCATAAGATAACATTCTGACACACCCCCATAGCCAAAGTGGGGTGTAATCAGCAGAGCAAGCAAAGCAGTACAAGCTCAGGGTGGATCACAATGTCACCACACATAATGAGCACAAGTTCAAGAAGAAATAGTTTAAAGTTCACAATTATGAGCAAAGCTAGTGGTAGTCACAACGGGCAAGTGAGGAGGAGGAGAGAGAGTGAGAGGAGAGGAGATAGGAGGCGACGGATGAAGCTACAGACACACGGGCAACAGGAGGCACACTGGCACAGCGGCTACTGGAACAACGCTCCGGAATACTGGAGTAACTGGCCCCGCGGCTAAAGTAGCGGCAGACGAGCAACGGACCCACGGGCGGCTGGCACAGCTGGCTACGACTGGGCTACCGGACGAAGTCCCCGGAATACAGGTGCTGCTGGCGACACGACGGCAACCTCCATTCAGCTTCCCCAAACTATCCCACTCCCCCCTGGCACACACCCGCTGCTACCCGCTAGCTCCACTCCACCTTCAGCCCCCCATAGTACCACTCCACCGGCTCCAACACGTCCACCCCCCCTCAGCGACAGCTGCAGCACAGGGAGACGGAGGAGGAGGAGGAGCAGGGGAGACCACACACCCGCCACCCCAAGCGGCCCCCTCAGGTCGCCTCGACAGGCGACGGGAAAAGGGGGGGGGGGGGGGGGGGTGTGCACGTGCCGTAGGTAGGGCGACGTCGCCGGGGTCGGAGGTGGGGCGTCGGGGCCGGGGTCGCAGGCAGGGCGACGGGGCCGGGGCGCAGGTAGGGCGATGGGGCCGGGGCCGTAGGTAGGGCGACGGGGTGCGACGCGCGGGTCCCCGTCGCCCGTCGCAGCGCCTCCCGGGGGCGACGCGCCGAGTGACGGGGCAGAAACCCGTCGCGCGCCTCGGGGCGCACGGCGGGCAGAAAACCGCCGCGCGCCTCGGGGCGCACGGCGGGCAGAAAACCGCTGCGCGCCTCGGGGCACACGGCGGGCAGAGAACCGCCGCGCGCCTCGGGGCGCACGGCGGGAAGAGAACCGCCGCACGCCTCGGGGCACACGGTGGGAAGAAAAAACTGCCGCACGCCACGGGGCGTGCGGCACAGAGAGTAGCAGTAGTAGTTGCAGCGGAAGCAATGAGGTGGTGAGCCCACCCACAGGATCGATCCAAGGGGATCGACCTGCTCTGATAGCATGTGAAAGAAGCTAAGCATAGGTGGGCTTAGGAGCCATAGTTAAGGAGAGAGTTCGAGTGAGTTTAGTATCGAGCAAGTTGGAGAGGAGGGGTCTCACTATTGAGAATGGCAAGTACAAATAGGTAAACAGCAACATGAGGAGGTGCACCACCAAACGTGATGCAATATCTACACTACAACTGCAAACGATTATATAAAATATGTAAACATATTTTGACACGCCCCCAAAATTGATTGCGCGAGTAAGTGTAAAACGCCCACGCTGGTCACCCACTCCATCCCCTCACCCTCCCCCTCCCCCTCCCCTTCCCCCTCCCCCACACACTGCTGCAGGAGCAGCAGAGGGGGGGAAGAGAGGAGAGGTGGAGGGACGGCTGCTGGGTGGTCTCACACCCGCCACCCCAGTGCCACTCCCCGGGCTCCCCCACACCCTCACACCCTCCCCCCCAGCGGCAGCTGCAGCAGCGGGAACAAAAGGAGGAGGAGAGGGGGGGGGGGGGCGACGCACGTCCTCCCCGGGCGCCAAAGCAGGGGGCAGAGGGGGCGACGCCTGCCCCCCCCTTCCAGGTCGCCCCTCCCGGCACCTGTCGAGCTGACTTGAGGGGGCCGCGTGCGGCCCCCGAAGGAGCCGCGACGGGTGACGGGAAAGGGGGGGGGGCGGGGCACGTGCCCCCGGTGTGCCGCGGCTGGCGACGGGGCATGGCCGGGGCGGGGTCGGGGCCACAAGTGGGCGGGGCCGCAGGTGGCATCGGGGCCGAAGTGGGCGACGGGGCCGCAGGTGGCGACGGGGCCGCAGGTGGCGGGGCCGCAGGTAGGCGACGGGGCCGCAGGTGGCGGGGCCGCAGGTAGGCGACGGGGCCGGGGCCGCAGGAAGGCGACGGGGCCGGGGCCGGAGGTAGGCGACGGGGCCGTAGGGCCGCAGGTAGGCGACGGGGCCGTAAGGCCACAGGTAGGCGACGGGGCCGTAGGGCCGCAGGTAGGCGACGGGGCCGTAGGTGGCGGGGCCGCAGGTGGCGACGGGGCCGCAGCAGGCGACGGGGCCGCAGGTGGCGACGGGGCCGTGGTGGGCGACGGGGCCGCAGGTGGGCGACGGGGCCGTAGCGGGGCCGTAGCAGGGCCGTAGCGGGGCCTGACGAAGGGCGGGCGACGACGGAGCCGCTGAAAGGGCGGCGACGGGGCCGCTGAAGGGCGGCGACGGGGCCGCGAAGGGGCCGCGAGGGGCCTGAAAGGGCGGCAACGGGGCCGCTAAGAGAAAGTTTAGGGGCATGCCACGGGGCGTGCCGAACACAGAGTAGCAGCGGAAGCAGTAGGGTGGGTCCACAGGCCAGGACCTATCACTCTGATAACATGTGAAAATTTAGAAGAAAGAAGAGGGCTGCACTAGCAAGAATGGGGATACAAATAGCAAACCCTAGAAGGGTTGTACTCGCTATAGAGCACCCCACTACAGGCTAGAGCATAAGATAACATTCTGACAGGTTTTGTGTTGTCAGGTTATTTTAGCTGTGCAGTGATTTATATATTCTAGGGCAACTGTACAAGGCCCTGTTTATTACGTATTCATGCTGATGTTATTTGACATTCCGTTGTTATATTGTGAAATATATATTATATATTATATATTTTCTACAAAAAAACTTATTACAAAAAAAGAATACGCTGTGAAGGGGATATAATCAGGCCATGCGCTGGCCACGTGTGACCCGAAACTGACCCAAATGCGACCTGAAAGTTACTGTCGGGACAGTGTGTCCTAACCCGTACCTGACTTTTCCTGCCAAATCTTAACACGTACCTGACCCGTACCTGACCCGAAAGTCATTTTTGGGTTAGCCTGTCTGACCTCAGACTAACCTACAGTGTCAGCTCCAAAAATAACTTTTGGGACAGATTTCCAAATGACCCGAATCTTGCCCGGAAGTCACCTGGGGGTCCCTTTTGGGTCAGTACAATTTAGAGAATAAGGTGCAGAGCCTGGTTTAAGAGGATTCAAAAGCAAGGCGGCATGATACATTGTTTGGCCGCTACTAACTCGTGTTAACGTGGAAATGTCTATAGTGTGAAAATAGCCGTTCCCAATTCTCCTCTCCCACGTTTCATGCATCGCCCTTATGTTAGGTTCTCAGTGCACTGTATGCCCAACGGCTCAGGAACCAGATGCTGGGCCCCTCAAAGGAAGGAACGCAGTGGACTGCCCAGCGAAGGCGAGCAACAGGCACCACGGCGAGGCCACCACAGTGCTCGGGAGGAGGCGCCAGCCTCATGCACCCCGGCGAGGCCGCCCTGTGAATTCGTCCATCTGCTCTGCTGCTCAAGGAGGCGCTGCACAATGGCCACTTCCACCTACACCCTGGGAGTGGCTGCATGCTCCTCCTCTGCGTGTAGCAGCAGCAGCAGCAGCAGCAGACGACCGTGCAGGGTTTTGCAGTTGCCGCCCTCATACTCCACGCAGGAGAACGCCGTGTGGTTGTGGAGCACTGCAGCGGCCCTTGCGTAGTGAGGCTTGATGCATCGGAATCAGTGGGGCTCGATGGTAGAGCCACGGTTGTGTAGGCCTGTATTTAGGGACAAGTAAGGGTTGCGCATGGAAGACTTGTAAGTGTGTGGTGTGGTGTGGGTTTAGGTTGAGGATGCGAGTGTCGATCATTTCAGAAATGGCTTGTGTCGGATTCAGACGTTGTCCGCTATCTCATGGACTCAATGTGAGTCAGTGCTACACAGATGCACTCACAGCTGCCGCTTTGCACTCACTGCCGCTACTTCACACTCACTGCTGCTGCTTCACACTCACTGCCACTGCTTCACACTCACTGCTACTGCTTCACACTCACTGCCACTGCTTCACACTCATTGCTGCCGCTTCACACTCACTGCTGCCGCTTCACACTCACTGCTGCCGCTTTCCACTCACTACTGCCGCTTCCTACTCACTGCTGTCACTTTGCCCACACCCGCTGCTATGCACTCTCTGCTGCCGCTCTCCACTCACTAATGCCACTTTGCATTCATTGCTGCCGCTTCCCACTCTAGCAGCCGCTTTGCACTCACTGCTGCCATGTTGCACTCACTGCTGCCGCTCTGCACTCACTGCTGCCGCTTTGCACTTATCCCTACCGCTTTGCACTCACAGCTACCGCTTTGCACTTAGTGCTGCCGCTCTGCATTCGCTTATGCCACTTTGCAATCACCGACGTCGCCCTGCACTCACTTATGTCGCACCCTCAAAAAGACCCACAGGTGGGGAATGGATGCAGCACCGCATCCCGCATCAACCTGGATGCATCTTGGGAACACCTGTGCAATTCATACATGGCAACTGATCCAATAACCATGAGTCGCCTGCTCAGCCAACTGACATCAGTTAAAATGACGCAAGGGTAGAAAGCGGGACCATATATCAATCGCTGCAAAAGGAGATTGACCTATACATTGAGAAAAAACAGCAAAAGGGAGAAGTTAGTATCATACGTTGGTCAACTGAAGGGGAGTCACATGAGAAGAAGGGGTTCTTTTGCAAGTACTGCAAAAAACTGGGTCATACTATGGACTCATGCTACAAGCGAAAGGCTGCTAACGAAAGGCGCGGCAACAACTCACCCAGTCAACAACCTTCGGTGCCTCCTTCAACACTAGTTGCAACGACAACCATATCGCCACCTGCCGTCACAAATACTTCGCAAACTCTTGCACGCATCCAATCCCAACGACAAGGGGAAAGGAAAGTCTAAGCTGCATGGCGCGTCGCAGAGGTATTTGCTACTATGACGGAGTTCAAGACCCACCAATCACTCCAATCGAGCCAATCACACCAAGCCCAAACAATGACCCCACACCCTGCCTTGGGATTGACAGGCCAACAAACCTCCCACCTGACTTTGAGTTGCCTCCGAGCACACCGGGGTCTCCTCGCGGCTTCCCCGCAATGCACGAGAACGACCTTTTGAGCTTCTACGTCGACCTTGACCGCATTGTTACTTCGAAGATCGCCAGGTTCGCACGATGAAGCCGCAGACAACACATGGTGGGGTCAATGACATACATTAGCGACTTGAAACGAATGCGATAACCGTGCAAAGCTTACAACATTGGAGAAATTTACCTCGAGTTAAGCGACACCAACTTCACCATCCACATCGGAGATGTCCTAGTCGTCACCGACCTCCAATTCAACCTCCTCTCTGCAACTCAACTCATGAAGTGTGGAGTTGGCATTCGAAGCAACTGCATGGATAAAAGCGTCATAATATTTTACAAAAATACTTACAAAAACTATTTTACAAAATTGACGAGGATAGGTTTTCGTCTTAAACTTCCATTCACAGGCCAACACCGGCGACTCGGATAAAACCTTTCTGCTGAAAACGACGCCCACGGAGACGCCGACCTGGTTGCATCCCGAAGAAATGGATATTGAGCGCTTGGCGTCAGACAACCTTCTTCCCCTTCGCACCGTCCCAAATGCCTCTACCTCCATTCCCAGAGATACCAGGCTTGCATCAATGGATTAAGAAGAAGACATCGGGGCATTAGCATCTGCATACAGCCTGAAACCGGAGGCTGGGGAAGCACAGCAACACCGGCTCCCAGCTAGGCCAACACCAACATCACCGTCAGAGCATGGGGAAGACCAGCATCACCACCACAGGCAGTTCCCTCTGGAGGCGGATAGGGAACGTCAACTTCTCAAGGTGGCTGGGGACCACCAGGCCCTTATCCCGAGGCTCCGACATTTCCTCCTGAAGACGTGGTGGAAAGAGACCCATACTGGGCAACGAGCGGAACCAGTTGGGGAGGACCTCCTCTTCCAGGTCAATACCCCTATAGATCTGCAGAGGAAAAGCAAGAGGGGTCAGAAGGCATGGTCTACGACTTTGGAGAAGCAGCGGAGCTACCTGAATCTATTGAAGAAGCGCCACCACTGGAACAAGGACCAAAACTAATCTCAATCACCGGCGACGAATACCTATCATTGTGTTCCGATTGAGGTATTCCTCGCCTCCTAGTGGCCAGAAGCAGTGCCGCTCCCAGCTCACCAGCTCCTTATGATCACCGACGACTCAATTCACGTCGCCAACACGGACGATGTGATTGGCATCTCCGGCGATGAACTTCATCAGGCATCAACACAAGCATTCGCAGCTGACGTACGCGCCGCCGCCGATAGAGGACCTACAATACCATGACAAGAAGAGGAAGAGAGAAACAAATATTATAAGAGAACGATCAGCTATCGCAAAGAACCAAAAATATGACACCAGCGGCTCGTACATCCATCGCACACCACACAACTCTATCGAAGCAGAAGTCTTTGACACAAGCGGACTGGTCCTACCTGGCGGCGACACGCTCAAAGCGACATCCGCTGACCCATCGTGCTTCATCTGCCCGACCGCATCACTTGTTCACAAACCCTTCCCGGACTTACCTCCAGGCTACGAACGATGTTTACAGCTCGAGAAGGTCTACAGTGACTTCATGATACCTAGCCAAGAAGGATTTGACGGAGAAAACAGCACGATGACGTTCATTGACGATTTCACTCGCTACGTCTGGGCCGTCAACATCGACTATCGCTCGCGAGCCTTCGACTGCTTCGTAACCTGGATGAAGCGCGCCGAACGTTAATCAGGATTGAATCTGAAAAGCTTCCTGACAGACGGAGGGATGGAGTATTTCTCATCTGAGTTCAAAGAATTCTTCGCCAAGAAAGGGATCGAGCACCAGGTGTCCCTGCCCTACGCACACGAACGACAAGGCATTGCAGAACAGACAAACATGAGCCTTGCCACAAGAATGAGAGCCCTCATGAAGTTGTCTACCATCCTAACGAAATACTGGAAGTTCGCGATGAACCATGTCGTTCAGCTGCACAATTTGCTGTCATCTAGAAGCCTCGAAGGGAATACCTCTCCCTACAAAGCTTGGACGGGCAGAAAAGCTAACGCACACCTGCTTCGGGTATTCGACTACACGGTATAGTACAGACCTCACACGGCAAGAACCGAAAAAATTGCTGACCGGGCACGTTGGGGCAGCCACCTTGGGATCGAAAAAGAGTTCAAGGCATGGACTACGCGACACACAAAGTGACGAAATCACTTGACTGCATCTTCTACGTAAAACTGACTCTGCCATTGTTCAAGGAACACCGTGAAGCTGACAAGGCATCGAAAAGAGTTTTCAAGGGGCATCGCAGCTCGCCACATCACAGGATGAGGCTGACGTGGTCGAGGATGCAGACGCAACAAACGTCATACAATTCGACTCCTTTCCCAGCATCCCCCTTACAAGCCTATTCCAGACTCCAACCTTTATACCTGTTTCTCAATTTGATCTTGATGATACAATCTCTGAAGCCCACAACTACAGTAGCACAGCGCGCCAATCTCCGAATGCCGTGTTACCACTACCAAACCCCTCACAAGATACCATCTGCAATGGCCACGACAGCGACGACGACGTTGTCGAAGTTACTAGCGTGCACGACTACCATCACCTCGCATACGAAGAAACCAACGAAACCGGCCTCCGCATCTTTGGGCTCGCAGTTGCAGTTCGCCACGCCTCACCCAAGGAACCCACCACCATGCGCTAGGCCTTGTCTGGGCTTGACAGTGAGAAATGGAAAGTAGTCATGGCGGATGAAGTAGCAGCACTGAAGCAACGAGGAACCTGGAAGCTGGTTCTTCGAACATCTGCAAAGGGGAGAACGATACTCAGCGGCAAATGGGTCTTCCGGATTAAAACGCCTGCGGGTGGTCGACAAGTATAAAGCGAGATCGATAGTGCGCGGCTTCGAGCAAACTCACATGGTCGATTACGACCGAACCTTTGTGCCAGACAGACGACATACCTCGGTGTGAATCCTGCTCTGCATCGGTGCCGTCAAGCAACGCCCGTTCCGATAAATCGACGTCTCCAACGTGCTCCTGTACGCAATCGTCAACGCCATTATATTCGTCGAACAACCGCACGTATTCGAAGAAAGCAACGGCTTTGTCTGTCTCCTCCAGAAGTTCCTCTACAGCATCAAGCAAGCGCCTCGTCTGTGGCTGCAGTACCTACACACCGTCCTCATTGAACTCGGCTTCGCTCAACTGCCACATGACATAGGCATTACTGGAGTCGTGCAGGAAGTTTATTCTCCTTATCGCCTACGTCGACGACCTGCTCTACACCGACGATGACACGGAACTATTCGACCGCTCGAAGAAGAGCTCAAGGAGAAGCTGGAAGTGACGATTAATCACAAAGTCACGTAGTTCCTGGGCCTCAACATGACACAGTCCGCCACTTTCATCTACCTCTCCGCAGCTAAGTACTCAAAGATACTCGCGAAGAAATATACGATCACCCCTTCCGAACTCCTCGTGATCACGAACCCGACACCACGCCACTCTCCATCGAAAGTCATCGCCTCTATCAGCAGAAACTGAGGTGCATACTATTCACTGCTATCACGCGCCGGCCAGATCTCACGTCGCAAGCTAGCTCGCACAATACCTGCGCCAACCTCAAGGGGAGAATCTGCTAAACCTACGTCGAGCACTTCACTACTTTTTTTCTGTTACAATCCCAAGTGGGACTTTAGGGAAGGATCATTCAGGGTTGATCGCAAGCAGTGTTGCAGCAAAAGTGTTGACCTCACTTCAGAGTGAATGTAAATGACTGAGATTAATCTTATCATGCATACATCGAGCTTCTACGTTGAGGACCTGCTCTAAACCGACGATGACACGGAACTTTTCGACCGCTTCGAAGAAGAGCTCAAGGAGAAGCTGGAAGTGACGATTAATCACAAAGTCACGTAGTTCCTGGGCCTCAACATGACACAGTCCGCCACTTCCATCCACCTCTCCGCTGCTAAGTACTCAAAGACACTCGCAAAGAAATTCACAATCACCCCTTCCGAACTCCTCCTGATCACGAACCCGACACCACGCCACTCTCCATCAAAATTCATCGCCTCTATCAGCAGAAATTGAGGTGCCTACTGTTCACTGCCGTCACTTGCCGGCCAGATCTCTCCTACGTCGCAAGCCAGCTCGCACAATACATGCGCCAACCTGAAGGGGAGAATCTGCTAAACCTACGTCGAGCACTTCACTACTTTTTTTCTATTACAATCCAAAGTGGGACTTTAGGGAAGGATCGTTCAGGGTTGATCGCGAGTACTGTTGCAGCGGAAGTGTTGACCTCAGTTCAGAGTGAATGTAAATGTCTGGGATTAATCTTATCATGCATACATCGAGCTTATATAGGAATACAAAGGAATGCAAAACGACATAGACTAGCCATGTACTCTAAGGGGTACATTCTCTTATTACAGCGAGTTCAAAACCGTGCGGCGCGGGAACCCGTTTTGATCCTGTTCCTGCTCTTTTCAATTCAAATGTTTCTGCCTGCATCGGTCTTGGTCAGACGGTTGTTGGTGTCGCTTCAACTCTTTTGACTCCTCGACTTCGTACTCGGTAGAGTCGGCTCCTGCAGCATACATGATTGCCTTCTTATTGAATTTCATATCGTAACACCCCCCTTATTGACTCTAAGGACGGTACTTCGCTGTTTGACCTCACTTCTGGCGCCTCGCCCGCCCCTGACACCACAGCTGACAGTGCGACCCACTCACAGTGGCTTACCCGTGACGCTGCTGCTCGCCTAGCCGTTCGCAATTACCTGCCGTCAGCCGAACGCGCCCACTTTGGCCAGCATAAGAGAGCTAAAGCACTGTACGACGCTGTAGTCGCTCGTTACTCCTCCCCGGCCACTGCTGCTCTAGGCCGCCTTCTCCTGCCCTACCTGTTCCCAAAGCTGTCCGCTTTTGCCACTGTAGCCGACCTAGTCACTCACCTCCGCACTAGTGACACTCGCTACCGTGCTGCGCTCCCCGCCGAGTTTCTCGCCAAGAACCCCCCTCCCATGTACATCACACTCTACTTCATAGTCACCCGCCTCCCAGACTCTCTTACTGCAGTCAGGGACCTCCTCCTAGCACTTGACCCCACCGACCTCACTGTCGACCTGCTCGAGAAGCATCTCCTAGCAGCTGAGACTAGCATAGTCACTGTAGGCGCTTCTCATGGCACTCCTCGCACCCCCTTCTTTGAGGGGTGTTCGCCCTCCCCCCTTCTCCCCTCAGTCGCCTCTGCTGTAGCTTTTGACTACCTTCGTGCTGAGGAGGTAGGAGCTGCGTCTGCCCCTAGTGGGAGGCGCCGCAGCGGCAAAGGCAGGGGAGGCAGGAGCGGTGGTGGGGGCGGTGGAGGAGGTGGAAGGGGCGGCGGTGGAGGAGGTAGTAGTGGTGGGGGTGGAGGGGCAGGTGGCGGTGATGGTGGCGGTAGTGGGAGTGGTGGTGGCGGCGGTGGTGGCGGCGGTGGTGGCGGCAGTGGGAGTGGAGGCGGCGGCAGTGGGAGTGGAGGCGGCGGCAGTGGTGGCGGCCGGGGTGGTACCAGCCAGAGGGGAGGCCTTGGAGGTGGCCAGAGGCAGCAGCAGCGTCAGCCCCTTTCGTCTCAGGAGCTCCGTGAGTGGTTTGCTCGGCGTGGGGCGGCTGGGGATAGTGGTCCCTGCCTGTATGTCATTCGCACAGATGACCGCACTGGTCAGACATGCGGGAGGCCTCATACTCAGCACCGCTGCTTCTACCGCCTTACCGACGCCTTTCGCGCAGAGTTTCCTGATGCACCTGAGCTCCTTGACTGGGCGGCGCTGCTTAGGCAGAATGTTGATATCTTTGCTCTAGACTTTGATGCTATCCTATCTACCATGTATGCATTGACTTTTAGTGCTGAGGGTGACTGTTACCTGTGTATGCCGCCGGACCCAGGTATAGAGGCTACTGCTCTAGGTGCTAGTGTGTCTGCTGCCCCAGGTGCTGGTGAGTCTGCTCTCTCTGGTACTGCGTCTGCTGCGGCCCTGCACACCTTCACGCTTGACTCAGGTGCTTCCCGCTGTTTCTTTCGCGACAGTACCACATTCACAACGCTCTCTGCACCTGTTGCTGTCTCTTTGGCTGACCCCTCTGGGGGCCCAGTCCTTGCACGTTCCTCCACTGTTCTGCCCTGTCCGGCAGTTCCGTCTGGGTCACTGTTAGGTCTCCACCTCCCCTCGTTCTCTACGAACTTGGTGAGCACTGCTGTCCTCCAGGATGCAAGGGTTGACACCTTCACCCCTGGACGCCAGCGTGTGGCGATCTGTACGTGCTCCCGGACCGGTCGCCACCTGGCCACGTTCACCCGTAGGCCTGGGTCGAGTCTGTACACACTGACTACTGCGCCTTCTCCGGTAGCTGCGTCGGCGTCTGCGTCAGGCCAGCTTGCTGCCCCCTGCTCGTGCCGCGCCCTGTCGCACCAGACACTCATTTGGCACCACCGTCTTGGTCACCCCTCTGTGTCACGCCTTCGTGGCATGCACTCCCGTCTCCTTGTCTCTGGTCTTCCCTGGTCTCTGCCTCCCCTCCCACCGTCGCCTGCCCCTCCCTGCCTTCCCTGTGTCGAGGGACGGCGGCGTGCCGCTCCTCACTCCTCCTCATTCCCCCCGACAGAGGCTCCCCTGCAGACTCTCCACCTGGACGTGTGGGGCCCAGCCCGCGTCCGTGGACAGGGCCACGAGTGGTACTTTCTGCTGGTTGTTGACGTCTACTCGCATTACACCACGGTCTTCCCCTTGCGCCGCAAGGGGGAGGTCCCTGATGTTCTGATCCCTTGGATCCGCGCTGCTCGTCTCCAGCTCCGCGAGCGGTTCGAGACGGACCTTCCAGTCCTGCGTCTACACTCTGACAGAGGTGGTGAGTTTTCCTCCGACCTCTTGCGAGCCTTTTGTCGTGCGGAGGGCATTTGCCAGAAGTTCACGCTTCCGGCCTCTCCGCAGCAGAATGGGGATGCTGAGCACCACATTGGCTTAGTCATGGAGGTCGCTCGTACCTCCATGATCCATGCAGTTGCCCCCAATTTTCTGTGGCCGTTTGCAGTCCAGTACGCTGCGCATCAGCTCAACCTCTGGCCCCATGTCTCCTTGCCGGAGACCTCGCCCACACTGCGTTGGACAAGGGAAGTTGGCAATGCGTCGGTGTTCCGTTCTGGGGATGTCGAGCCTTTGTCCGCGATACGTCCGCGGACAAGCTCTCCTCCCGCGCCGTTCCCTGTGCCTTCCTTGGCTTTGTCCTTGACGCGCCTGGCTGGCAGTTTTACCACCCCACCTCGCGCCGTGTCCTGCCCTCTCAGGACGTCACGTTTGACGAGTCGGTTCCCTTTTACCGTCTCTTCCCCTACCGCACTGCCCCTCTCACTCCCCCGCCCCTCTTCCTCGCATCAGGTCCTGCTTCCTCATGTGTGTCCCAAGTAGACCCTGTCGAGCCTGTCAAGGTCGCTCTCAACTCTGGTGCTGCTAGAGGTGTTGCGTCTAGGGGTGCTGAGCCTGAGCGTGCGTAGCCTAGGGGTGCGAAGCCTAGGGGTGCTGAGCCTGGGGGTGCTGAGCTTAAGTGTGTGGAGCCTGGGGGTGCAGAGCCTGGGGTTGCTGAGTTTTATGGTGCGGAGCCTGGGGGTGCTGAGCATGCGGGTGCCGAGCCTGGGAGTGCTGAGCCTGAGCGTGCGGAGCCTGGAGGTGTTGAGTTTGGGGGTGCTGAGCGCGAGTGTGCAGAGCCTGGAGGCCCTTCGGGTGTCTTGTCACGGCCGGAGTCTCTCTCTCCAGTGCAGCTGCACGAGTGGTTTGCTCGGAGCCATCGGAGTGGTGCTACTGGAGCTGGAGCTGCTGGGGGTGCTGGAGCCGCTAGTCCCGGAGGTGCTCGTACTGAAGGTACTGGAGCTGCTGGGGCTGGAGGTACTGCTGGAGCTACTGGAGGTGCTGGTGCTACTAGAGCTGGAGCTGCTGGAGGTGCTGCTGGTGCTGGAGCTGCTTAAGGTGCTGCTGGAGCTGGAGCTGCTAGAGGTGCTGCTGGAGCTGGAGTTACGGAAGGTACTGCTGGAGCTACTGGAGGTGTTGGAGCTGGAGCTGCTGGAGGTACTGGAGCTTCAAGAGCTGGAGCTGGAGTTGCTGCTGGAGCTGGAGCTGGTGGAGGGACTGGTGCTGTCGGTGCTGGTGCTGGAGGTGCTGTGCGACCGCGACCGTACTTTGTTCTGCTGCTTCAGCAGGTTCTTGGTCTCCCGCCTTCTACTGACCATGCTCCTCCCTTCCTGTGTCCACCGCCTCACAAGTCCAAGCCATAGCTACTGCCAGCCTCTTCGCTGTCTGCTCCTTCTCCTTACACTGAGCAGCCCGAAGGCCTTACTGAGCGTCGTGAGCCTGCGTCTCGTCCTGCGTCGCTTGTTCGCACTGGTCGCGCTGCTCGTGGTGTTCCGCGTCCGCGTCCTCCTCCTGTCCCCGGCACACACAAGATGGCACTTCGTCCTTCCTCTATTCCACTGCGTATCCCTCTGCCATCTCCTCCTGCGGCCTCCCTTGCTGACAGTCCAGACCCAGAGTCTGACTCCCTTCGTGCTGCTTGTCCTACTGTCACGCGTCTCCTGGCCACTGTTGTTACTGACCCTTCCTTTGAGTCCACTTCTGCATCTGCCTTAGTTGCTGAGCTTGTCGACATTGCTGCTCGCTGTCGTCTAGACTACGCCGCTAGTCTTGTTGCTAAGTCTAAGTCTGTCAGTCCTCCGTCCGTCGGGGGTGAGTGTGCTCTTGGCATGGACGTCCTTGAGGACAGGCAGGAGGAGTTTGAGTGCTTTGCAGCTGCTGTACCTCATCTCGTGTCCATGCTGATTGCACCTGAGGGAGACCCGGATGCACCAGACATCCCGACCCCGCGCTCTTACGCAGAGGAAATAGAGGGTCCCTACTCCTCTCACTGGCAGACAGCCATGGACGCAGAGATGGCATCTTGGAAGTCCACAGGCACTTACGACGACGAGGTTTCCCCACCTGCGGCGAACATCGTCAGTGGCATGTGGATTTTCAGGGTGAAGCGGCCGCCTGTCTTCAAGGCGCGTTATGTTGCACGAGGCTTCAGTCAGCGACAAGGAGTTGACATCTTCCAGACCATCTCCCCTACCTCAAAGATGACCACTCTTCGGGTGCTGCTGCACGTCGCCGCTCAGCGTGACTACGAGCTTCACACACTTGACTTCAGCACTGCTTTCCTTAAGGGCAGCCTGCACGAGGAGATCTGGCTGCGCCGCCCACCTGGCTTGACTGGGTCGTTCCCTCCTGGTACCCAATGGAGCCTCCGGCGGCCTGTCTACGGTCTCCGCCAGGCGCCTCGCGAGTGGCACGACACACTGAGGATAACTCTTGCGGCTCTTGGGTTTGCTCCTTCTATTGCTGACCCGTTGCTGTTTCTACGCACCGACACTTCGCTGCCGCCCTACATCCTCGTCTACGTCGACAACTTGGTCTTTGCCACTGCTGACACTGCTGGACTGGCCCACATGAAGTCGGAGCTGTAGAAGAGACACTCGTGCACAGACCTGGGTGAGCTGCGCAGCTATCTTGGCTTGCAGATCACCCGGGACAGAGCACGGCGCACCATCACCCAAACTCAGTCACACATGGTGCAGCAGGTCCTTCAGTGCTTCGACTTCCAGTACTCCTTGCCACAGCCCACTCCTCTGCCTACTCGCCACTCGCTCTCAGCTCTGCCTTCAGATGAGTCCGTGGAGCCGAGTGGCCCGTATCCAGAGCTTGTGGGCTGCCTCATGTACCTGATAACCTGCACTCGACCTGACCTTGCTTACCCTCTTAGCATCCTGGCACGCTACGTTGCGCCCGGGAGACACCGACTAGAGCACTGGAAGGCCGCTAAGAGGGTGATGCCCTACTTGTGTAGTACGTCGGGCATGGGGCTCGTGCTTGGAGGACGGGCTCGAGTTGTCCTCACTGGTCACGCAGACGCTTCTTGGGTTGATGACTTGGCTACGCAGCGGTCGACATAGGGTTACACCTTCAGCCTTGGCTCTGATCTTGTTTCGTCGCGGTCTACCCGCTCATCTTCTGTTCTCAGCTCCAGTTGTGAGGCTGAGATCTACGCAGGGGCCATGGCTGCAAAAGAGTTACGTGTCATAACACTTTGCAGTACAAAAGAAGAATGACGAAAGAGGGGTTTCACTAGCAGCAGTGGGGATACATATAGCAAACCCTAACTAGGTTGTACTTGCTATAGAGCACCCCACTACAAGCTAGATAATAATATTCTGACACACCCCCATAGCCAAAGTGGGGTGTAATCAGCTCAATGAGCAAACATAGTAATAGTTCACAATTATAAGCAAAGCTAGAGGCAATCACAGAGGGCGAGTGAGGAGGAGGAATTGTGAAGGGAGAGAAGATGGGAGACGACGGCTGAAGCTGCAGACACACGGGCAACAGGAGGACTGGCATAGTGGCTACCGAGCGCACGAGGGCACCGGACTACGGGAGTATCTGACTCCGCGGCTACGACGAGCGGCAGGAGCAACGGACCCACAGGCGTCTGGCACAGCAAGGCTCTCTGGGCTACCGAGAGCACGACGGCTCCGGACTACAGGCGCTGCGAACGACACGACGGCGGCCTCCTCTCAGCCTCCCCAAACAGTCCCACCTCCATTCCACACCCCCTACTGCACCCCTAGCTCCACTCCCACGTCACCCCCACAACTCCACTCCCCGCGGCTCCCACACCTCCACCCCCCTCAGCAGCAGCTGCAGCATTGGGAGACAAACAAGGAGGAGGGGAACACCCACACCGCGCACCCCCATGCTTGCCACCCCACACCCCCCACCACCGTGGAACGCACGGCGGCACGGGAGGAATGGGCAGCATGGGGAGGGGGGAAACGGGACAGAAGGGGGGGGGGGGGGGGCGCGCTCCTCCTCAGGGCGCCAAAACGGACAGGCAGGGGGGCGCGCGTGGTTCCCCAGGGCGCCGCGACAGACGGGCGGGAGGCGCGCGCGACTCCCCAGGGCGCCGCGGCGGACGAGCGGGGGCCGCGCGCAACTCCTCTGGGCGCCGCCACGGACGGGCGAGGGGCGCACGCAGCTCCCCAGGGCGCCGCAACGGACGGGAGGGGGCCGCACGCTACTCCCCAGGGCGCCGCGACGGACGGGCAGAGGGCGCACGCTGCTCCCCAGGGCGCCGCGACGGACGGGAGGGGGGGCGCGCGTGGCTTGCAGGGCGACGCGATGAGACGGGCAGGGGCTGTGCGCGGGTCCCCACAGCACAAAACCGCCCCGCGCCCCGAGCGCACGGCATGGTGCGCGAGAAGTAGAACAGGAGCGGAAGCAGTTAGGTGGCGGGCCCACCCACAGGATTGACCCAAGGGGGTCGACCTGCTCTGATAGCATGTCATAACACTAGGCAATACAAAAGAAGAATGAAGAAAGAGGGGTTTCACTAGCAGCATTTGGGATACATATAGCAAACCCTAACTGGGTTGTACTCGCTATAGAGCACCCCACTACAGGCTAGATAATAACATTCTGACATTATGATGGCTCACCTACCTGCTGACCGACTTGGGAGAGCCTCCTCATTCTCCTCCAGTTCTGTACGTCGACAACAAGGCCATGATTACCTTGTGTCAGGAGCACAGACTGGAGCACAGAACAAAGCACATAGCTCTGCGCTACTTCCTTGCTCAAGAGTTGCAGCAGCGTGGTCAGATTCGTCTTGTTTACTTGGCCTCTCAGGCCAACACTGCTGATATCTTCACCAAGGCTCTTCCGCCTTGTGATCATCAGAGTTTCTATATTGTTTTAGTCCTTGTACCCACTTTGCCTCACTTGCTTACTTCCTGACTTTGCTTGTACTGTGATCTATATACTTATACCTGCATGCTTACACTTGCTAGGTTGTGATCGCTGTATTGCTTGTTCTCCAATATATATAACTCTGCATGTTAACTAGCCTTGTGGCTATTTGCTTGTGCTCATAAAGTGTGGTGACTTCGTGATCCACCCTGAGCTTGCTTTGCCTTTCTTGACTGGTCTTGTGACCTCTTGTTCTCCCCCACTTTGCCTATGGGGGTGTGTCAAACTTATATGCAGCTACTTGTGTAGGCTGTAGTGGGGTAGCCCATATGGGGTACAACCCAATTAGGGTTTCATACTTGTACCCATCCTGCTGCTAGTTCATTGATCCCTGTTCTTTATTTTGACACTCCCGTGAGGTCAGAGTAGTGCTTGTACTGCTGACGTGGCAGTCGCTTGGTAAGGAAGTCAGCTGCCATCTCGGTAGTGGGGCAGTACGCAAGGTCAACCATGTCGTGGTCAATTTCGTCCTTGACGAAAAGGTATCGAAGCGCAATGTGCTTCGTGTGGTTCATGAATCATTGCTTGTTCACGAGTTTGATTGTCCCAGTGAAGGCGAAAGGTGGGCGAAGCTGGTATTTTTGGTTCCTACAACAGTTCCTGCAGGTACAGACCTTAGCAAATTGTTGCTGTTGCGGCGATGTACTCTGCTTCGGCTGACAACAGGGCTGTGAGTTCCAAGAGATTAGTCATGTAGGCTCCATGCGGAAAACGAAGCCGGTTCGTGACCGTCGATTCGCAGGATCAGTGGCATGATATGCGTCCACGTAGCCGTTGAGGTTGAAGGAGGTTGTCGTCAGCGTGGAGTAGGAGAGCCCGATGTCAGGTGTGGAGATGAAGTACTGCATGGCGCACTCCAGGTTCAGCTAGTTCTCAGCTAGTGTCTTGCGGGAGTACTGTGCCAGTTGGCTGGCGACATACGAAAGTTCGGTTCGGCAGGTGACAGAAGCAAACAACAAGAACCCCAGTTTCTGCTGGTATAGTTGGAGTCCTGTGGGCGACAGAGGTTTGTTGTCCAGTTTGTAGTTGGCGCTAGGGTTGCGATAGGGTGTTCAGAGTGGTGCGGGGGCGATGCCTTGTCGTGAGGTTCCTCTTCTTTGTCTGGTTCAGTAGCGCGTGGGCGATGCCTTGCCGCCATGTTTGTGATTACGTTTCTGGTAGCTCTTGCTTGAGGTCCCCGTATTGGCTGTTGTTGTAGGTGTTGCGCAGGAGGGCGAGAAGCTTGATGTTGAGGTTGGAAGTTACGAGCGTCTTGTCGGCCGACCCAGTTGTGTGAGAATGAGAACGAGAATGAAATGACTATGAATGAGGTGAGTACATATAGGAAACCCTAATTGGGTTGACCCCCTATGGGATACCCCACTATAGCCTACACAAATAAGTAAGCTATAATGTTCTAACACACCCCCATAGGCAAAGTGGGGGAGAACAAGAGGTCACAAGACCAGTCAAGCAAAGCAAGGCAAAGCTCAGGGTGGATCACAAAGTCACCACACATTCCGAGCACAAGTTCAAAGGCCAAAAGGCCAGTTCACATGCAAGAACACATATATATAGATATACAAGAGGCTAAGCAAGCAAGAGCAAGAGTATATATACGTGACAGTACAAACAAGGTCAGGAAGTGAGCAAGTGAGGCAAGACAGGCACAAGACCCAACTGAGTGCAGAAGCGCTGATGATCACAAGGCGCAAGTGCCTTGGTGAAGACATCAGCAGTGTTGGCCTCAGAGGCCACGTACGCAAGCCGCAACTGTCCACGCTGCTGTAGCTCACGAGCAAGAAAGTAGCGGAGAGCAATGTGCTTTGTCCTGTGCTCCAGTCGCTGCTCTCGACACAAGGCCAGCATGGCCTTGTTGTCTACGTACAGGACTGGAGGAGAACGAGGCGGCTCTCTAAGGTCGGTCAGCAGGTAGGTGAGCCAGCGAAGCTCCTGGGCAGCCATAGCCCCGGCGTAGATCTCAGCCTCACAACTGGAGCCGAGAACAGAGGACGAGCGGGTAGCCCGCCACGAAACAGAGCGGGAACCAAGGCTGAAGGTGTAACCCTGTGACGACCGCTGCGTAGCCTGGTCGTCAGCCCAAGAAGCATCTACGTGACCTGTGAGGACCACTCGACGTCGCCCTCCAAGCACTAGCCCCATGCCCGACGTACTGCACAAGTAGCGCAACACCCTCTTCGCTGCAGCCATGTGCTCTGGTCGGTGTCTCCCAGGAGCAACATAGCGTGCGAGAATGCTAAGAGGGTATGCAAGGTCAGGACGTGTGCAGGTCATCAGGTACATGAGGCAGCCAACAAGCTCTGGGTACGGGCCACTTGACTCTACGGACTCATCCGAAGGTAGAGCTGAGAGCGAGTGGCGAGTAGGCAGAGGAGTGGCCTGAGGCGAGGAGTACGTGAAGCCGAAGCGCTGAAGGACCTGCTGCACTATGTGTGACTGAGTCAGGGTAATGGTGCGGCGTGCTCTGTCCCGGGTGATCTGCAAGCCAAGGTAGCTGCGCAGTTCACCCTGGTCTGTGCACGTGTGTCTCTTCTGCAGCTCAGACTTCACGTAGGCGAGTCCAGCAGTGTCAGTTGTGGCAAAGACCAAGTCGTCGACGTACACGAGGATGTAGAACGGCGGCAGAGAGGTGTCGGTGCGCAGAAACAGCGACGGGTCGGCAGTGGAAGGAGCAAACCCAAGTGCCGCAAGTGTAGTCCTCAGTGTATCGTGCCACTCACGTGGCGCCTGGCAGAGACCGTAGACTGGACGCTGGAGACTCCACTGGGTACCAGGAGGGAAAGACCCAGTGAAGCCAGGTGGGCGGCGCAGCCAGATCTCCTCGTGCAGGCTGCCCTGCAAGAAAGCTGTGCTGAAGTCCAGAGAGTGTAGCTCGTAGTCACGGTGAGCAGCAACGTGCAGCAGTACCCGAAGAGTGGTCATCTTCGGGGTAGGGGAGAAGGTCTGAAAGTAGTCAACTCCCTGCCGCTGACTGAAGCCACGAGCCACGTAACGCGCCTTGAAGACAGGCGGAGAAAACGGCGGCCGCTTCACCCTGAAGATCCACATGCCACTGACGATGTTCGCCCCAGGAGGGGGGACAGCGTCAACGTAGGTGCCTGTGGACTTCTAGGAAGCCATCTCTGCATCCATAGCTGCCTGCCACTGAGAGGAGTAGGGACCCTCTATCTCCTCCACGTAAGAGCGCGGAGTCGGGATGTCAAGTGCATCCGGGTCTCCCTCAGGGGTAAGCAGTACGGACACGAGATGAGGTGAAGCAGCTGCCAGACACTGGAACTCCTCCTGCTTGTCCTCAAGGACGTCCGTGCCAAGGGCACACTCACCCCCGACGGACGGAGGACAGACAGACTCAGACTCAGCGACAAGACTAGCAGCGTAGTCTAAGCGACAGCGAGCAGCAAAGTTGACGAGCTCAGTAACGAGAGCAGACGCAGCAGTAGACTCGAAAGAAGGGTCACGGACAACAGTCGCAAGGAGACGCGTGACAGTAGGACTGGTAGTACGAAGAGAGTCCGACTCAGGGTCGGCAAGTGCAGGAAGAGAGGACTCAGGAGGGGAAGGCAAAGGGGCACGCAGAGGAGCAGTAGACGGACGCAGAGACATCCGGTGCGTGCCAGGGACAGGAGGAGGACGCTGGCGCGAACTGCGACCACTAGCGCGAGCAGCTCTAACAGGCGACGCAGGACGAGACGCAGGCTCACGACGCTCAGTAAGACCTCCAGTAGGACCACCGTAGGGAGAAGGAGCAGGCAAAGGGGAGGTAGGCTGTAGCTGTGACTGTGACGGGACAGGCTGTGGACACTCTAAGGGAGGAGGAGGACCAGGAGAAGGTGGAAGACCAAGAACTTGGTGCAGGAGTGGAACAAAGTACGGTCGAGGCCGCGTGGCGACGCCAGAAGCAGCAGGGACAGCACCAGTACCCTCAGCAGGAGCACCCGCTCCAACAGCACCTCCAGTAGCTCCAGAACCTAAAGCTGCACCAGGAGCACCCCCAGTAGGACCGCCAGCGGTAGTCTCAGCGCCAACACCCTCAGCAGCACCAGCTCCAGTCGAACCCGCAGGTCCAGCAGCTCCAGTTATCCCAGTACGAGCACCTCCGGGACCCGCGACCGCAGCACCCTCAGCAGCCGAAGAACCTCCAGCACCAGCAGTACGGCGCCAGCGCCGGTGGAGAGAGTGGCTCTCGGCGAGACGAAGCACCCGGAGAACCTCCAGGCGGAGCACCTCCACGCTCGGCGTCTCCAGACGTAGCACCCGCGGGCTCAGCACCCCCAGGCGTAGCACCCCCAGGCGCAGCACCCCCCGGCTCAGCACCCCCAGACGCAGCAACCCCAGGCTCAGCACCCCCAGGCTCAGCACCCCCAGACGCAGCACCCCCAGGCTCAGCACCCCCAGACGCAGCACCCCCAGGCTCAGCACCCCCAGACTCCGCACCCCAAGGTCCAGCACCCCCAGGCTCAGCACCCCCAGCAGCACCAGAGTCACCAGTGACCTTGACAGGCTCGACTGCGTCTACCTGGGACACACCTGAAGGGGTAGGACCCTGAGGGGGAAGGGGGTCTACCTGGGGGGGACCTGGTACAAGGAAGAGCGGGGGTGGGGGGAGAGAAGAAGTGCGGTAGGGGAAGAGGAGGTAGTAGGGGACCGACTCGTCAAACGTGACGTCCTGGGAGGACACAACACGGCGAGAGGTGGGGTGGTAGAACTGCCACCCAGGCGCATCAGGGGGGAACCCAAGGAAGACGCAAGGAGCAGCATGAGGGGACAGCTTGTCCGCAGACAAGTCGCGGACAAACGCCCAAGATCCCCAGACCCAGAACGCTGACGCATCGCTAACCTTCCCCGTCCACAGCAAGGCTGGGGAGGTCTCTGGCCTGGAGACCCTGGGGTGGAGGTTGATCTGATGCGCCGCGTACCTCACCGCAAACGGCCACAGAAAATGGGGGGCAGCCGCGTGCATCATAGACGTACGAACCACGTCCATGACCATGCCAATGCGGCGCTCAGCAATCCCATTTTGCTGCGGTGAGTCCGGAAGCGTGAAGGTCTGACGGATGCCTCGTGCACGACAGTAGGCTCGTAGAAGGCCAGAGGAGAACTCTCCGCCTCTGTCCGAGTGCAGACGCAGAACAGGAAAGTCCGAGCCAAAGCTCTGCCTGAGCTGGAGACGAGCTGCGCGGATCCAGTCGATCAGCACCTCAGTGACATCACCCTTGCTGCGCAAGGGGAAGACTGTGGTGTAACGCGAGTAGTCGTCAACAACGAGCAGGAAGTAGCGCTCGTGACCCTCTCCACGGACGCGGGCCGGGCCCCACACGTCCATGTGAAGCGTCTGCAACGGGGCCTCTGTCGGAGGAAACTGGGAGGAGTGAGGGGCAGCACGCTGGCGCCCCTCGACACAGGGGACACAGGCAGGGCCAGGGCCCTGAGGAAGGGGGGGGAGGGACCGGGGGAGACCAGACACAAGAAGACGGGAGGCCATGCCCCTAAGCCGAAGGAGAGAGGGGTGGCCAAGGCGGTGGTGACAGAGGAGAGTCTCGTGAGACAAGAGACGGCACGAACAGGGGGCAGATGCAGGACAAGACCTGGACTCCGCAGCAAACACCTGACTCGACGCGGCTACTCTACCAGACTCAGCAACTGGAGGAGACGCAGTGGTCAGAGTGTACAGGCTCGACCTCGGCTGACGGGCGAACGTAGCCAGGTGTCGGCCTGTGCTGGCCTCTGTGCAGTGTGTCACTCGCTGACGTGCAGGAGTGAACTGGTGGACACCCGCATCCTGTAGGTCAGCACCACTCACCAGGTTCGTCGAGAACGAGGGGAGGTAGAGACCAGACAGGGTGCCAGAGGGAGCCACCGGACACGGGAGGACCGTGGAGAAGCGAGACAGGACAGGACCCCCAGAGGGGTCAGCCAGAGACACCGCAACCGGCCGACTAAGCGGCGTGAATGTGGTGCGGTCCCGAAAGAAGGAGCAAGAAGCCCCAGAGTCAAGGGTGAAGGTGAGGGAGGCCGAAGCCGACGTAGTACCTGAGAGTGCAGACTCACCAGTACCTGAGGACGCAGACACACTAGCACCTAGAGCAGCAGCGTCGCAAGCACCTAGGGCAGCAGCCGCACCAGTACCTAGAACAGCAGTCTCAATGCCCGGATCGGGCGGGAAACACCGGTAACAGTCACCCTCGTCACTAATAGACACAGCATACATGGCAGAGAGAATAGCATCAAAGTCAAAATCAAAGATGGCGACACCCGCCCTAGACAGCTCATCCCAGCGAGGGATCTATGAGGCCTCCGGGAACTGGTGGCGCCACGCGTCCGTCAGGCGGCCAAAGCAGCGCTGGATGGGGTGCGCACCCCCACACTGCTCACCCGACGGTCGCCGGTGCGCAGGACGTAGGTGCACGGACCAAAGCCCCCACCCCGCTGGCGTGCAGTGTACCACTCACGGAGCTGCTGAGGGGACAGGGTCGCACGACCGCGCTGGTGCTACCACCTGAGCCACTCCTCTGCGAAGACCCGCGACCAGCTCCACCGCCACCCCCACCACCTCCACCGCCTCCACCGCCTCCACTGCCGCCGCCGCCACCACCACCGCCACCACCACCGCCGCCTCCGCCACCTCGGCCCCCACCGCCACCGCCCCCACCGCCACCGCCGCCGCCGACTCCGCCTCCAGTGCCGCCGCTAACCCCTCCACCCCCACCTCCACTCCCACCGCCACCCCCACTCCCCCCACCGCCTCCACCTCCACCTCCACTGCCCGCTCCTCCAGCTCCCTTGCCCGCCTTGCCCCTGCCAGAGCGGCGTCTCCCGCTAGGGGCAGACGCCGCACCGACCGACTCCAGACCAAGGAGGTCGGCCGCAGCAGCAGAGGCGACAGAGGGCAGCAGGGGGGAGGGAGAACACCCCTCAAAGATGGGGGCGCGCGGGTCACCTCGAGAGGCTCCTACAGCGACTATGCTCTTCTTTATCGGGAGGAGGGCCTTCTCGAGGAGATCTACGGTGAGTGTGGTGGGACAGACTGAGAGGAAGTGGTCCCTGACTACGCGAAGGGAGTCAGGGAGGCGAGTGACTAGGAAGTACAGAGTGATGTACATGGGGGGGGGGTTCGCGGCGCAGAAGTCAGCAGGGAGTGCAGCGCGGTAGCGAGTGTCACTAGTGCGGAGGTGCGTAATGAGGTCAGCTACGGTAGGAAAGGCAGCAAGGTCAGGGAAGAGGTACGGCAGCATGAGACGGCTCAGTGCAGCAGTGGAAGGGGAGGAGTAGCGCGCGACTACAGCGTCGTACAAGGTCCTAGCACTCTTGTACTGGCTAAAGTGCGCACGCTCGGAGGTAGGGAGGTGGCGACGCACAGCAAGACGTGCAGCAGCGTCGCGCGTGGCCCACTGGGAGCGAACAGTGGCGTCAGCATCAGCAGCAGGGGCAGGGGAAGCGCCCGAGGTGAGGTCAAAGAGAGAGAGGTCGTCCGCCCTATCGCACTGTAAGAACAGCTGTTGGTCGTCTACCCAGACCTCAAAGTCAATGGCACGACCCTCAGCGTCAAAAGCGAGGACACTAGGGGTAGCCATGACAGCAGTAGACCAGCAGTGCAAGCAGCAGGGGAAGGGCACGCAGTGACAGAGGGTCTGTGCTCACCGGACAGGGCTGCTCGGGCGGCTCGGCTGCAGGGCGGCACGGCAGCCGGGCGGCTCGGCGGCTGGGCGGCTCGGTAGCTGGGCAGCTCGGGCGGCTCGGGCGGTACAGGCGGCTCGGGCGGCTCGGGCTGCTCGGGTACTCAGCGGCACAGGCGGCTCGGGCGGCTCTGCTCCTCAGCGGCACAGGCGGCTCTGGCGTCACGGCGGCGTACGGGCGGTGCGGGGCCGGGACGGGCGGCGTGGGGACCGGGGCGGCGGCACACAGGCGGAGTGGGGCCGGGACTGCGGTGCGCGGCCGGGAAGGGCGGCGCACTGGCGGCGTGGGGCCGGGACGGGCGGCGCGTCGGCGTTGACGGGCCGGGGCAGCGGCGTGCGGCCGAGATGGGCGGCGCGCTGGCGGCTAAGGGGCTGGGACGGGCGGCGCGTGGGCGTCTAGGGGCCGGGACGGGCGTCGCGCGGGCGACTAAGGGGCCGGGACGGGCGGCGCGCGGGCGTCTAGGGGCCGGGACGGGCGTCGCGCGGGCGGCTAAGGGGCCGGGACGGGCGGCGCGCGGGTGTCTAGGGGCGGGGACGGGCGGCGCGCGGGCGTCTAGGGGCCGGGACGGGTGGTGCGCGGGCGTCTAGGGGCCGGGACGGGCGGCGCGCGGGCGTCTAAGGGGCCGGGACGGGCGGCGCGCGAGCGTCTAGGGGCCGGGACGGGCGGCGCACGAGCGTCTAGGGGCCGGGACGGGCGGCACGCGGGCATCTAGGGGCCGGGACGGGCGTCGAAAGGGGCCACTAGGGGCCGAGAGAGAGGGGAGCGCGACTCGGGCAGGGGCAGAGTGCATTCCGTGCAGGAAAAAAAGACGGTGGGCCCTAGGAACAGTTCCCACGAGGGAACCTGCTCGATACCATGAGGAAAGTAGAACGAGAATGAATGACTAAGGAATGGAAGTGATACAAATAGGAAACCCTAATTGGGTTGTACCCCCTATGGGATACCCCACTATAGCCTACACAAAATGTATAAGCTATACAGAGTTCTGACAGCATATGAACTGGCCTCTTGGCCTTGCTCTTGTGCTCGGATTGTGTGGTGATGTTGTGATCTACCCTGAGCTTGCTTTGCTTTGCTTGACTGGTCTTGTGACCTCTTGTTCTCCCCCACTTTGCCTATGGGGGTGTGTCAAACTCATATCATATAGCTTGTCTAGGCTATAGTGGGGTAGACACTATGGGGTACAGTTTCCTAGGGTTTCCTACTTGTACCCAACCTTGTGCTAGTTCATTCATTCCTCATTCTTCACAGTGACTTCATAGATCTCAATGGCGGAAAGAAATGATATATTGCAAAGTCAGGAAAATGAAACAACAATCTGCAAGGAAAGGCGGCTTTCAGAGATCGCAGTGTCGGAAAGACAGATTGATATAATTACAAGAAATAACATCAGTGCTAAAAAAATCAGATGAATCACCATAATTGACTAGTTGTTTGTCGCTGAAGAATGACAGGTTGTGATTATGCTCGTTTTATGCCACAGAAAGGTTCATGACGGGAAGTAGAACTCAATAGGAATTAACAAATGTACAAGTAACAGAAAGCAAAAATAATTTCAGTTAGAAGCGTAACAAAAAAAAAAGAGTGCTAACAATGGGACATAGCAATAAGGCGTGAACTTAGCGGTGCTTGTCGCAGCACCCGGCGCGTCCCTAAACTGCCCACGACGTAGTAGCGCCCGTCGTGTCCCTTACATGCTTGATGCAGCGCCCATCGTGTCCCTTAGCTGCTTGCGACGTAGCAGCACTGTTAAAATAAGCAGGCGGGAATGATTGCATTGAGCAGCAAGATGAGTACAAGTATGAAACCCTAAAGGGTTGTACTCACTAGAGTATGCCCCACTACAGCCTAGAAGCATACAAATGGAATTTGACACACCCCCATAGGCAAAGTGGGGGATAGCAAACACAGCGAACGGTCACAAGACCAGTCAAGCAAGAGAACAAAGCAAAGCAAAGCTCAGGGTGGATCTCAAGGACACCACACAATCTGAGCACAAGCAAGCGGCCACAAGGCCAGTTCACATGCAGAGTTATAATAGCAAGGCAGTACACTGATCACAACCTAGCAAGAGTAAACAAGCAGGTAAAAAGATATATATCAGTGTACACCAAGAGCAACTCAAGCAACCAGCAGGTGAGGCAGAGTGGGCACAAGCCCAAGAGCGGTGCAAAAACGCTGATGATCACCAGACCCAAGGGCCTTGGTGAAGACATCAGCAGTGTTGGCCCGAGAGGCCACGTAAGCAAGGCGCAGCTGACCACGCTGCTGCAACTCACGCGCAAGTAAGTAGCAAAGAGCAATGTGCTTCGTTCTGTGCTCCAGTATCTGCTCCCGACACAAGGCAAGCATTGCCTTGTTGTCGACATACAGAACTGGAGGAGAACAAGGCCGCTCCCCCAAGTCGGTCAGCAGGTAGCTCAGCCAGCGAAGCTCCTGTGCAGCCATGGCCCCAGCGTAGATCTCGGCCTCACAGCTGGAAACAAGCACACAAGAAGATCGAGTGGACCTTCAAGAGACAGAACCAAAGCCAAGACTGAAGGTGTAACCCTGTGACGAACGCTAAGTCGCCCGGTCGTCGGCCCAAGAAGCGTCAGAGTGTCTTGTGAGTACCACTGAACCCCGTCCTCCAAGCACGAGCCCCATGCCCGATGTACTGCACAAGTAATGCAGTACCTTCTTCGCAGCATCAAAGTGCACCTTTCGGTGTCTACTGGGTGCCACGTAGCGAGCCAGGAGGCTGAGAGGGTACGCAAGGTCAGGTCGTGTGCACGTCATCAGGTACATGAGGCAGCCCACAAGCTCTGGGTACGGACCACTCGGCTCTACAGACTCGTTTAAAGGTGGAGCTGAGAGCGAGTGGCCGGTAGACAGAGGAGTGGGCTGTGGCGAGGACCACGTGAAGCCGAAACGCTGAAGGACCTGGTGCACTATGTGTGACTGAGTGAGGGTGATGGTGGGCCGTGCTCTATCCCGGGTGATCTGCAAGCCAAAATAGCTCCGCAGCTCACCCAGGTCAGTGCAGGTGTGTCTCTCCTGCAGCTTCCCCTTCACTAGGGCCAGTGCCTCAGTGTCAGCAGTAGCAAAAACCAAGTCGTCGACGTACACGAGGATGTAGAACGCCGGCAGAATAGTGTCGGTGCGTAGAAACACCGAGGGGTCAGCAGTCGAAGGAGCAAACCCAAGAGCCGCAAGAGTCGTCCTCAGTGTGTCGTGTCACTCGCGGGGCGCCTGACGCAGGCCGTACACTAGTCGCCGTAGGCTCCACTGGGTACCCTCAGGAAACGACCCAGTGAAGCCCTCTGGACGGCGCAACCTGATGGCCTTGTAAAGGCTACCCTGCAAGAAAGCTATCGAGAAGTCAAGGGAGTGCAGCTCGTAGTCGCGTTGTGCTGCAACGTGTAGCAACACCCGAAGAGTGGTCATCTTCGGGGTAGGGGAGAAGGTCTGAAAGAAGTCGACCCCCGCACGCTGACTGAATCCTCGAGCAACGTAACGTGTTTTGAAGCCAGGCTGAGAGCCCGGCGGCCGCTTTGCTCTGAAAATCCACATGCCATTTACAATGTTCGCCCCAGGTGGGGGAACCTCGTCGATGTAGGTTCCTTTGGACTTCTTCGTAGTCTCCGTGTGCAATATTTTCCTACTCTCGGGATGTAGAAATGACAGAGTGCAATACTCAGCCTCACAAGCTTGTGAAAATCTACCATCTACGCTAATGTATCCCACCCCTCCTTCCCTCTTAGACAGGCTATCACACACTGATGCCATAGATTCTTGGGCTGCACGAATGATGGCCTTCCACAAACCCTTTTCACCCTGCAACAGTCGGTAAAATGTTCCTCTTCTCGGATTTGGCAGTCCAAGATTGCGACACAGTTCCCACATCACTTGAAACCCTACCCCTCCGAGGGCAAACACACCCACAAACTTTTGCATAAGCTGTATAGACCTTGGTCTAGTCCGCTTCCCATTCTGGTCGTTTTCTTTTTTGGGGCTAGTCCATATCTCCATGCAGCTAGGGCAGGTACTACATTGCCAATAAAGACCAAGAGAAGCCCATGTAGTTTTCCATGACACGAAGGACATGCTCCCGCTGCAGCCTTTTCTGGTGCAACTGATCCGTAGTGGTGCTAATGCTTCTAGAATGTGCCTTGGCTCCAAGAAACATACCATGTACGGTGACATATCCCTGATGGATGGAGCACATGGCCACCCTTTCGGGACAGGAACTGGAGTATCCTTGGAGGCCCCATCCTGATCGGTATTCCTGGAGGTAATAGCACATTCAAGCAACAATGGGGAGTGGACAAAAACTCATTATACCCACCACTTCATCCATGCCCAAAACTCAGCGCAAACACGAACCCAACTCAGTCCACACTCGCCCCACTCTCAAGTCAGTCACACCACTCCAGCACGCACAATCTCCCGTTTCAGCAAGTTTACCCTATTCCAACCAAGCATGGTGGTCATTCACACCACGCCAAAAACCCCCAGAGGTCATTCGTATCACACCAACCACAATCACAGGTCATATACACCACACCAGCCACCACCCACACCACAACAACCACCCACACCTTCTCACCTCCTTCTCCCATCGTTCCCTGCTCCTTCTCTCATCCTTCCCCCTTCCTTCCCCCCTCCTTTCTTCTTGCTGCTCCCTTCCTTCACCACCCGGTCTCTCTCGCTCCCTTCCTCACGCATGGGATGTGGAGTGCGGCAAGTGGTGCAGGTGAGGATGTGGAGTGCGGCAAGTGGTGCAGGTGAGGATGTGGAGTGCGGCAAGTGGTGCAGGTGAGGATGTGGAGTGCGGTACCAATACCACCCCCGGTTTTACAACTCATTCGACAACCCCATCTATGCACTCTCACCTTTGGGCAGGATCTGGTACTCCGGCTTCATGGAGTGCAGCGTGCTCTTGGCTGCTTTCGGATCTAGAAATCGTGCATGTTTTGGCTGCAGGCTGGGTGCAACGCCCTCTATTTCAGTTTCGGATGACTGGGCAACCCCTGCACACGTAATCCCCCAAACACATTAGAATATACATGCACATGCAGTCGCGTTCGTACATGCAGACTCGACATCCGTTCATCCGTTCTGATCCTTTCTCACCTTGTGTGTGCGCACGTTCATAGGCCTTGCCCTTTCGGGCCCCTCCCCAACCAACCCCACAGACTGGGCGTAATTTGCCCCGTTTTTCCTCTTTGTAGGCCGGGAAGTTGTAGACAAGACCCTCAATTCGGAGGTCCTCTTTCCCAATTATCCCTGTCACTTCATTAGGCCTGTTGTTCGCCCGTGCGTCGAACTGTCGGTCGTATGCCTCAAGGTGCAACTCCGCTGTTGCTACTGCTTCTCCCCCATTTACACCTAGACAACACGAATGGGCAGAGGCATATGTGTATGGTCTGGGCCCTATGTTATCCTTGCAACAATCAACCGTAAATCTCTTGTCCCTCCCACAATCGCTTCTCCCATGTACCTGCGGCTTTGGCTGCCCGCATCAGCCATTTATATGCGGTTGGAGCATTCATCATGAAATAATACAGCACGTCCGATGTTGTAGCCTCGGTCTTGCCTCCCATCAGTGCCGACAATCCGCAGCGTTCCAGGCATATGACTGGGCGCATATGCTTGGATATACCGTGAGTGGCCTTGTCATGCTTGGCACTAAGCCCCACAACTGGATTGGCCTCATTTGCAGCTATATCCTTTGTCTTCCTGCCAATTCATGATGGTATGGAGTGGGGGGTGTGGCAAACAGAGGGAGGAGAGGGGAGTGGGGAGGGAGGGGAGGGAACCTCACGAGGCCTCGCCAAATGCCAGGCCCCTGATAGTCTATGGCGGGTGTCTGGTGGGGGGCAAAGGGAGGGAGGAGAGGTGAGTGGGGGTGGGGTATGGAGGATGACAGGGGTAGTAGGGGGAAGGGAAGATGACAAGGGTAGTAAGGGGAAGGGAGGATGAGATAGGTAGCAGGGGGGAGGGAGGATGACAGGGGTAGTAGGGGGAAGGGACGATGAAATGAGTCACACAACGATAGAGAGGGGAGCGGAGGGCATGCACGATCAGAATTGCTGTGTGGCCCTATTGGAGTGGGGAAAGCAGCTACAAGGGAAGTGGGGGATTGGAGGGGGGGAAGTGGGGGATTGGAGGGGGGAGAGTGGGGGATTGGAGGGGGGAAAGTGGGGGATTGGAGGGGGGGAAGTGGGGGATTGGAGGGGGGGAAGTGGGGGATTGAACCGGGGATGTGGGGGATTGGATCAGGGATGTGGGGGATTGGACGGGGGTGAGTGGGGGATTGGACGGGCGGGAGTGTGGAAATGCAAGGGGAGGGCGGGGAAGGATGAGGTGGAGTGGGGGAAAGGGAGAGTAGGAGTGGGGGAAAGGGAGGGTTTTAGTGGGGGAAAGAGAGTGAGCATGGTGGAGAAGGGGGTGAGCAACGGGAGAAAGGGAGTGGGCAGGGTGGAGAAGGGGGTGAGCATAGGGGAAAGCAAGTAAGCAAGGGTTAAGGAGGGGAAATAGACCACTTAGGGGGAGTGGGAGTGAGCAGAGGGGAAAATAGTGAGCAGGGCGGCAAGGAAGTGAGCAGGGGAATGTAGGGGGGATAGAGTGAGCAGGGGGAAGGAGAGTGAGCAGGGGGAAAGAGAGTGAGCAGGGGGGGATAATGAGAGTGAGCAAGGGGGGAGAGAGTGGGCATGGAAGTGAGCCGGGAAAAGAATGGTGAGCAAAGGGGGAAGGAGAGCGATAAGGGGGAAAATGGGGTGAAGAGATTGAGCAGGAAGTGAAGGCGACGGGAGGGGGAAGTGGAGGTGACGGGGGGGGGGGGGGGGGGGGAAGCGGAGGCGACGGGGGGGGGGGTCGGAGGCGACGGGAGGGGGAAGTTGAGGCGACGGGAGGGGGAAGTGGAGGCCACGGGAGGGGGAAGTGGAGGCAACGGGAGGGGGATGTGGAGGCGACAGGAGGGGGAAGTGAAGATGGTGGCGTGTGGATGGGGGAATTGTGGCGTTTGGAAATTCCGAACCGTGGTGTCACTCGTCGAATATGGCTGACATTGCGTGGTGATTTACAGCGGGAATGTAAGGTTTCGTACTTATACTCTGAGTATATGAGTCATATGACGCCCTAAACCATGGAGTTCCGGCATTGTGTTTGCCGGAAGGTGCCTTTTGCTACTTTCGTCGAATGTACCGTGCCCCCAATGGAGGTTGTTGGCGGCTTTTGTGTACCTTCGTGGGGCACCAATACGTGGTCGACGGGCCATATGTACTTGCAAATTACGCCTATTCTAGTTGGGTGCTACATGCGGCTTCTAGAACTTGCGGGCCTACTGCTATTCCTTCGTAAATGCTGGCCGTTATCTATTGTGTGTGTGACAGAGCAAGAAATGCAAGTGTTGTGTTGTCCCTCTTCTGAGGGGCTTGTGTTTTTGGGTCGCGATGTGTGGCTAGACGTGCGACATTTACAATTGGCTGGTTTTCTGTTGTTTGACTCAGCAGTTTGCAGCACAATTCGCGAACTCGCTCACTGGGTGTGCATTGTTTCGGCTGCCAAATTTCACTCTCACACCCCTCGCCACCCGTTGAACCCCAACACAAGCTTTTAAAACTTGTGGAATTTGAACCCCAACGATCACTCCTCAGCACCTTCACCAGTTTAATGGACTGCCGCTCAACGATCGGCAGCCAATCCTCTTTGATTGCTGCAGCGGCGTCACTCTTTTTGGACAAGGGACGAGCCCATGTGAATCGACTCCATTTTTCCACCATGGTGAGGAAGTACAATGCTCCCCAAGTCCCCTTAGTCCGCGTAGGACCTACAAGGTCCATGTGCACCACCTCCAATGGTGCCTTCGCTAATCCCTCCACGCGTGGGAACGGGAATCGCACGAACTTGTTCTGCATGCATGCATCGCAGCCGCCAAAGGCAGCGCCATCACCATGCACTTGCAGGCCGTGTACGCACTTCTCCTTGTGCATCAACTCCAAAGTGGAGAGAGCCACATGTGCAAGTCGTCGATGCCAAGTCTCCCAATCCGCTTGGCCCGAGGTAGCTGACGTCTTCACAGCTGCGCTTGCGCTAATCACATCCTCACTTTGCACACAATATTGCTCCTCCATTGAAGCCATGGCAGTCGTGTTACCCGATTTGTGCCAAGGGAGAACCGGGATCTGCCACATGCACTTGTGGACATCTCCCTTGCGCTGCAGGTCCCAAATAAAGCGCGTATCGTTGTATGCTCGATAGCGCTCCGAGCCAATGGTCTTGGTATTCAAACCTGCGTCTCCCAATCGGCCAGTCGAGATCAGGTTCCCACAAAAGTCCGGCACCAATAGCACGTTCTTCAATCCCACAAGCTCACCATCCACTCCCATGAACTTGGCGCATCCCATGCCCATGACTTTGGCCTTGGTGCCAGTCGCGGATGTGACTGTAGAGATCGGTGCGGGCTGGATCTTATCAAGAAGATCTGCACGAGGAATCATGTGCTAGGAGCTCCCAGAGTCTATCACCCAATGGGTGAGGGGATAAAGGAGAACCTTGGCAGCCATAGCGAGGTCGTTCATTCCTTCTTTCACAAAGAAGAAGAAACCGGCCTTCCGCTCTTCAGTTTTGCCACCTTTCTTATCATCCTTCTCCTCTCCACTAGCTCCCATGACTCCCCCACTCTTCTTGCCACCATGTTGGTTGCTTGAGGAAGGCGGGGTCCAATCCTGGGGCCGTTGGTAGCATTTTTTCAAACGATGGCCGCGCTTCTTGCAATAAAAGCACACCTCCCCCTCACCTCCGCCACTCTCCTCTTGGGAGTTCTCATTCTTTTTGCCCTTCCACTTCCTTTTGAAGCCGCTCTTCCCACCTCCAACTCCATAACCAGCACCATCCCCTGAGTGCTCTACACTTAGGCACCTCAAATCCTCTTCAAGGATTCGTGGACGAATATAATCCACCCTCCATTGGGATTGCTGGGAGTTGAGAGGTTGATGGCTAGGGCATACTACGACTCAGAAAGTCGGATCACTATCTTCACGCACTGAACTAGCTCAGGGTAGACAACGCCACCACTCTTGAGCTTTGTGAGGATGTCTCACATCTCATCCAACACGGGCTGCATTGGCTCTCCATCAACAAATTTGATGTCGTGCAATCGCCGCGCGAGTAGCACAATGCCTGTAGCATGTGTTGGTGAGTGCGCATCGAGGAGTTTCCTTCATGTATTGGGTAAACATGAGCCTCATACTGAAGCTCCAGTGCTCATAATCCTCCCCCATGAAGTTCTCAATAGATAAAACTTGCATAGGATCCACAGATATAGAAGATGGTGTAGTGGAAGAGGGTAGCACAGGGGTAGTTGGTTGGTGAGTTCCCACTACACCACCAACTACTCTTCCTTGCTCTCCAGCCTCTCTACTCCCAGCCATCTCATCATTAGCACATCTGGAGTCCGTCTCAGCCATCACAAGGCCTTAGGCATGGTGGAATCTTGAGGAGAACGCTTGGACACGATTCTGCCAGAAATTTTGTTTTTGCTTTTTTCGAAAAACGCCGTCACGGTTAGCACACTTTTAATTAGGATGCAATTCGACCACCAATCGAAAGATCGCGAGCATGGCTACTATAACATGGTCTCACTTGTCAAAATTAGTTGAGAATCGATGACGATTCGTCGCTTCAAAGTTGACCACCACCTCTGACACCACTTGTTGCCTAGGATCCGGTCACTTTGAAGACTTACGATGAACTCAAATCTTAACTAAACGCAATTCTGCTCGGTCGTGCGCGCTGTTCTTAGCTACCATTTGCAAGTTGAATCGCTTGATTTCATCGTCTAGGGAGTGAGAACGAGCTGAAAACGTATAGCTGCTCTTTTCACTAGAATGGATGGAGGAAGAACAAACATTAGGCATAGAATAAGGAGTTGGGGGGTTTCAAGAGAACCTTGTGTCAGAATGTATTTGCTGTCTAGCCTGCAGTGGGGTACTCTGTAATGAGTATAACCTAATTTAGGGTGTTGTACTTGTATCCCAACCCTTGCTAGTGAATCTCATTATCTCCTTTCAACTTTCTCGACATTTTTCTTTACACCCTAAAACCTAAGCTACTAAGGCACCTAAACTATGGCTGCTAAGCCCACTACACTCTAGGATTCTAACATGTTATAAGAGCTTAACGCTCCTGGCCTGTGGGCCCACTTGCTTCCGCTGCCCTACTGTGTGTCGCGCGCCCTCCTATTTTTCTTCCCGCCACGCGCCCCGAGCGCGTGGCAATTTTCTGCCCGCCGTGCGCCCCGAAGCGCGTGGCGGGTTCCTCTCTCGTCGCGGCGTCTTGGGGGCCTGCGCACCGGCCCCGAGCGTCGCCTCGTCGCGGCGTTTTGGGGGCCCGCACGCAGGCCTCTCCCGTCGCCTCGTCGCGGCGCTTTCGGGGCCCGCGAGCCGGCCCCTCCCGTCGCCTCGTCGAGGCGTCTTGGGGGCCCGCGCGCGGTCCCCTCCCGTCGCCCGTCGAGGCGCTCTAGGGAGCTCTGCAGCAGCCGCCCCAGCAGCAGCCGCCCCTGGAGCAGCCGCCGCTGCAGCAGCCGCCCCTGGAGCCGCCGCCGCTGCAGCAGCCGCTCCTGGAGCCGCCGCCCCTGGAGCAGCCGCCCCAGCAGCAGCAGCCCCTGGAGCAGCCGCCCCAGCAGAAACAGCCCCTGGAGCAGCCGCCCCAGCAGCAGCAGCCCCTGGAGCAGCCGCCTCAGCAGAAGCAGCCCCTAGAGCCGCCGCCACTGCAGCAGCCGCCCCAGAAGCAGCAGCCCCTAGAGCAGCAGCCCCTGGAGTAGCCGCCACTGAAGCAGCAGCCCCTGGAGCAGCCGCCCCAACAACAGCAGCCCCTGGAGCAGCCGCCCCAGCAGCAGCAGCCCCTGGAGCAGCCGCCTCAGCAGCAGCAGCCCCTCGAGCAGCCGCCCCAGCAGCAGCAGCCCCTGGAGCAGCCACCCCAGCAGCAGCAGCACCTAGAGCAGCCGCCCCAGCAGCAGCCCCTGGAGCAGCCGCCCCAACAGCAGCAGCCCCTGGAGCGACCGCCGCTGCAGCAGCCGCCCCTGGCCCCTGCAGCAGCCACTCCTGGACCCGGTGCAGCCGTGGGGGGGTGGGTGTGGGGGTGCTGGTTGTGGGGGTGTCGGTTGTGCGTGCCGTCCCCTCCTCCTCCTCCTCCTTCGTCTCCCACTGCTGCAGCTCTCGCTGAGGGGGGGTGGATGTGTGGGAGTCTGGGGTTTAGGGTTTAAGGGGGTGCTGTGAGTGTAGGGCTAGGGTTTGAGCAGGGAGTGTGTGAGAGGGGCGTTGGGCAGCTAGGGGAGGTTGAGTGGAGGCAGCAGTCTTGTCGTCACCAGCAGCAGCAGTCCGGAGGCTACAATCTCCGGTAGTCGCCAGTCGCCCGTGGGTCCGTTGCTCGTCTGCCGCTACTTTTAGCCGCGGGGCCAGTTACTCCAGTAGTCCGGAGCGCTGTTCCGGTAGCCACTGAGCCAGCAGCAGCCCCTAGAGCCGCCGCCACTGCAGCAGCCGCCCCAGAAGCAGCAGCCCCTGGAGCAGCCGCCCCAGCAGCAGCAGCCCCTGGAGTAGCCGCCACTGAAGCAGCAGCCCCTGGAGCAGCCGCCCCAGCAACAGCTGCCCCTGGAGCAGCCGCCCCAGCAGTAGCAGCCCCTGGAGCAGCCGCCTCAGCAGCAGCAGCCCCTGGAGCAGCCGCCCCAGCAGCAGCAGCCCCTGGAGCAGCCGCCCCAGCAGCAGCAGCACCTGGAGCAGCCGCCCCAGCAGCAGCCCCTGGAGCAGCCGCCCCAACAGCAGCAGCCCCTGGAGCGACCGCCGCTGCAGCAGCCGCCCCTGGCCCCTGCAGCAGCCACTCCTGGACCCGGTGCAGCCGTGGGGGGGTGGGTGTGGGGGTGCTGGTTGTGGGGGTGTCGGTTGTGCGTGCCGTCCCCTCCTCCTCCTCCTCCTTCGTCTCCCACTGCTGCAGCTCTCGCTGAGGGGGGGTGGATGTGTGGGAGTCTGGGGTTTAGGGTTTAAGGGGGTGCTGTGAGTGTAGGGCTAGGGTTTGAGCAGGGAGTGTGTGAGAGGGGCGTTGGGCAGCTGGGGGAGGTTGAGTGGAGGCAGCAGTCTTGTCGTCACCAGCAGCAGCAGTCCGGAGGCTACAATCTCCGGTAGTCGCCAGTCGCCCGTGGGTCCGTTGCTCGTCTGCCGCTACTTTTAGCCGCGGGGCCAGTTACTCCAGTAGTCCGGAGCGCTGTTCCGGTAGCCACTGAGCTAGCAGCTCGTCTGTGTGTCTGCAGTGTCAGCAATCGCCTCCCATCTTCTCTCCTCCACTGTCTCTCCTCCTCCTCACTTGCCTTCTGTGATTAGCTCTAGCCTTACTTACCTATTGTGAACTCTTGCTCTATGCTTGCTCATTGTGCTGATTACACCCCACTTTGGCTATGGGGGTGTGTCAGAATGTATTTGCTGTCTAGCCTGCAGTGGGGTACTCTGTAATGAGTACAACCCAATTTAGAGTGTTGTACTTGTATCCCAACCCTTGCTAGTGAATCTCATTCTCTCCTTTCAACTTTCTCGACATTTTTCCTTACACCCTAAAACCTAAGCTACTAAGGCACCTAAACTATGGCTGCTAAGCCTACTACACTCTAGGATTCTAACACCTTGTGAGGGAAGGCTCTCCAAATACTTGGGAAGGATGGTGGGAACCTTCCTAGCGTCAAAGATGCAACCCTCATGATGAGGTCCTTGAGGTGTCACATGCAAACTCCAATCCAATTGGATTTTGCCTAGGTGTTGCAACATTTGCAATCCATGCTAGAAAAATCTAACCACCCCAATACAAAAGTCAAAGTTGCCTTCCTAACCACCCAACCAAAGATCCCTTTATAGTCATGTCCGAATAATCGCCCAATTTAGATAATTTCCCAAACCAAGACAGAATTCGTAAATCTTGGAAATCTTGTAACTTGGGCGATCTTGGTCGGAATAAGGCGATCTTGGTATCGTTGGAAAGCTCTGGATTTCTCCTGCGCGATCAAGCATTTAGACTTGGAGAAAAAAATACAGAGGTGATAAAATCCAACAGCCATGCATAATGATTTATGTTCGTGCAAATGACGCAAGCATGAATTGCACGAGCACACGGCAGGACGTTAGGAGGACATACACGCATACTGACGTGCATACAACACATACTGTCCACGCCGAAGAAGGACGGGGGCCTACGCATGTTTATCGATTATCGAGCGCTGAATAGGGTCACAATCAAATTGTGTTACCCGATCCCGTTAGGATGACCTGCTGGATCAGCTTCGCGGGGCTCGCTTCTTCTCGAAGATCGGTTTGCGAGGAGGCTACCACCAGATTTGCGTGTTAGCCGATGACTACCCGAAGACAGTTTTTCGCACACGCTACGGCAGTTATGAATATACAGTGATGCCGTTAGGACTGACCAACGCGCCCTCGACGTTCCAGCTGACTATGAACGGGATCTTCGGGGACATGCTGGACAAAAAGGTCATCGTGTATCTCGACGACATCCTGGTGTACAGCAAGACGAAAGAAGAACATTTGCGGGATTTGGAGGAGGCATTCTGGCGCTTACAGGGGAACCGGCTCAACACGAAGGGGTCTAAGTGCGAGTTCCTAAAACCGGAGTTGGAGTTTCTGGGAAGACGGAATTAAAATCGACCCCCACATTGTGGATGCTATCGCTTAGTGGAAGCGGCCAACTAACATTACCGAGTTGCAACGTTTTTTTGGATATGTTAACTACGTTCGACGTTTTGTACCCAGCATGGCAGGGATTACCAAGCCACTAACCGACCTCCTGCACAAGGACAACAATTTTCAGTGGGGGGAGAGAGAGCTGTCCGCCTTCGACACACTCAGAAACATTTTGAGTTCACCCCTGGTCCTCCGCCTCGCCGACCCATCTCGACCGTTCGAAGTCATCCCGGACGCCATCTATTTCGCAGTTGGCACCGTCCTGCTACAGGACTTCGGCAAAGGGCTGCAACTCATCGCCTACGAATCACGCAAGATGCAGCCACCCAAGCTCAACTACCCAGTCCACGACAAAGAGATGCTGGCTATAGTCCACGCATTTTGTGCATGGCGCTGCTATTTGACGGGAGCCGTCGTGACGATTCGAACCGACCACAAATTATTACAGTACATGCGCACGCAACCGACACTCAACCCGCGACAAATCCGGTGGTTGGACAACCTCGAGTCCAACTTTCGACACACCATCACGTACAAGAAGGGCGCCAACAACATCGCTGACGCTCTGACCCGCCCTTCCATGCAGACAGCAGCAGTGCTAATCGCCCACACCAACCTGATGTTGACAGGACTATTTACCCACGGCTACAAGATTGACAGGTTTTTCAAGAATCTTCACCAATGGGCTACTACGCAACACGGCAAGTATTACCAAAAAGCCGGTGGGAAGCAGATTTAGGTACCCGCCTACCAGCCTTTACGGGAGTTGCTGACGCAGGAGGTTCACGACTCCAACATTTCCGGGCATTTCGGCATCGACAAAAACTCAAGCTGCTGCAGCGGAACTACTATTGGCCTGACATTCTGACCAACGTGTAGCACAACCTGACAACATGCCCGACCTGTCGCGACAAAGGCCGGCCGGATTGCTACAGCCCCTCGAGCCACCCGAACGACCGTGGCAACAGGTGACGATGGATTTCGTCACGGGGTTCCCAGCTGGCGCGAGTGGCAACGACTAGGTGTTGGTCTTCGTTGACCGATTAACGAAAATGGCGCATTTCGCACCATGCCGCATGACGATCACAGCCGAAGATACCACAAAACTCTTCATCTCCACCGTCGTACGCCTACACGGACTACCTTCGGCGATCATCAGCGATCGAGATCCGAAATTCACATCGAAGTTGTGGCAGGAGACATGGGCGCAGCGACCTCCATGACTAAGCCAATGCGGCGCTCAGCAACCCCATTATGCTGCGGAGAGGCCGGAAGCGTGAACGTCTGGCGGATGCCGTGCTCCGCACAGAGGGCTACCAAGAGGTCTTAGGAGAACTCACCACCTCTCTCAGAGTGCAGACGCAGGACAGGAAAGTCCGACTGGAAGTACCGCTCGTGGCCCGGTCCACGGACGCGGGCTGGGCCCCACACGTCTAGGTGGAGAGTCTGCAGTGGAGCCTCTGTGGGAGGGAACGAGGAGGAGTGAGAAGTGGCGCGCTGCCGCCCCTCGACACAGGGAAGACAGGGAGGAGCAGGCGAGGGTGGGAGGGGAGGGAGAACCCTGGGAAGACCAGAGACAAGGACACGGCGGTGCATGCTGCGAAGACGCTGCACCGAGGGGTGACCAAGGCGGTGGTGCCAAAGGAGGGTCTAATGCGACAAGGCGCGACACGAGCAGGGGGTCGACAGCTGACCTGACGCAGACGCAGCTACCTGAGGGGACTCAGTGGTCAGTGTGTACACGCCCGACCCCGGATGTCGAGTGAAGGTAGCCAGGTGACAACCCGTCTGAGCACACGTGCAGTGTGTCATACGCTCGTAGGCAGGGGTGAACTGGTGAACACCCGCGTCCTGGAGCGCAGAACCCGCCACCAAGTTCGTAGAGAACGAGGGGAGGTAAAGACCCGACAGTGTGCCAGACGGGACAGCAGGACAAGGGAGGACAGTGGTGGAGGTCGCACGGACTGGACCCCCAGAGGGGTCTGCCAGGGAGACTGCAACCGGCCGACTGAGCGGCGTGAGGGTGGTGCTGTCGCGAAAGAAGGAGCAAGAAGCACCAGAGTCAAGTGTGAAGGTGTACAAGGCCTTAGCAGGTGCAGTACCAGAGAAAGCGGACTCACCAGCACCTGGAGCAGATGCCTCACCAGCACCCAGAGCAGGAGATGCACTAGCACCTAGAGCAGCAGCCTCACCAGCACCTAGAGCAGGCGACGTACGAACACCTAGATCAGCAGCCTCACCAGCACCGAGAGCAGCAGGCTCTATACCTGGGTCAGGCGGTACGCACAGGTAGCAGGCACGGTCAGCACTAGTAGGCAATGCATACATGGCACTGAGAATAGCATCATAGTCAAGAGCAAATATATCTACCCTCTGCCCAAGCAGCTCCACCCAGTCGGGGAGCTCAGCCTCGTCGTCAAACTCGGTAGGCCAGGCGTCGCTCAGACGGGCGAAGCAGCGAGACTGTGTGTGACTAAGCGTCCCGCAAGCCTGACCTGTCCGATCACCTGTGCGAATGACGTACGGGCAGCGAACGGTATTCAAAGACCCTCTAATCTGTGCGTACCACTCACGAAGCTGCTGGGGCGTAAGTGTCTCGCGCGGACGCCGCTGTAGCTGCAGCTGGCCACTGCCAGACGCTCCCAACTGACCAGCTCCAGGGCGACAGCCACGACGGCTACCGCCACAACCCCAACTAGCGTACCACTCACGAAGCTGCTGGGGCGTGAGAGACTCGCGCGGACGTCGCTGAAGCTTCATCTGGCCACCGCCAGTAGCAGCAGTAGCAGTGGTAGTGGCAGTAGTAGCAGCAGCAGCGCGGGCAAGGTAGGCGCGGCAGGAAGGTAGGCAGGTAGGCAGACAGGCAGGCAGGCAGGCTGGCTGGCAGGCAGGCAGTGCGCTAACAAGGCAGGTGCTCACCAGTGGCGGGAAGAGCAGGCGCTCGCTGGGCGAGCAGGGTCGGCGCTCGGCGGGCGGCTGCACGGGGTCCGGGGGCGGCGTCGCGGGTCCAGGGGCGGCTTCGCGAGTCCAGGGGCAGCTGCACGGAGTCCAGGGGCGGCTGCTTCAGGGGTCAGGGACGGCTGCTATGGGTCCAGGGGCGGTTGCTCGAGGGTCTAGGGGCGGCTGCACCAGGGGCGACTGCTGCAGGGGCCATGGGCGGCTGCTCTGGGTCCAAGGGCGGCTGCTCGAGGGTCCAGGGGCGGCTGCACCAGGGCGCGTCGGCTGCAGGGCGCGGCCGCGTCAGAGGCAGGGCGTGGCCGCGTCAAAGGTAGGGCGGGGCCGCGCTGGCTGCAGGGCGCGGCCGCGTCAGTGGCTGGGCGCGGCCGCGTCAGAGGTAGGGCGGGGCCGCGTGATGCAGGGCGCGGCCGATTCAGAGGAAGGGCGCGGCCGCGTCAAAGGCAGGACGCGGCCGCGTCGAGGACAGGGCGCGGCCGCGACGAAGGCAGGACGCGGCCGCATCAATGGCAGGGCGGGGCCGCGTCGGCTGCAGGGCGCGGCCGCGTCGAGGGCAGGGCGCGGCCACGTCGAAGGCAGGGCGCGGCCGCATCGAAGGCAGGGCGCGGCCGCGTCAAAGGCTGGGCGCGGCTGCGACGGCTGCAGGGCGCGACCGCGTCGAAGGCAGGGTGCGGGCGCGTCGAAGGCAGGGCGCGGCCGCGACGGCTGCAAGGCGCGGCCGCGTCGAAGGCAGGGCGCGGCCGCGTCGAAGGCAGGGCACGGCCGCGTCTAAGGCAGGGCGCGGCCGCGTCAGATGCTGGGCGCGGCCGCGTCAGAGGCAGGGCGGGGCCGCGTTCTAGCCTAACGGGCCTGCAGGGGCGGCTCGTGGGCCTGACGGGCCTGCAGGGACAGCTCGTGGGCCTGACGGGCCTGTAGAGGCGGCGCGTGGGCCTTACGAGCCTGCAGGGGCGGCGCGCGGGCCGTACGGGCCTGCAGGGGCGGCGCGCTGGCCTAGGGCAGCAGGAGGCAGCGCAAGGGCTGCAGGACGGCGCGCGCAGCGCAGCACGTCACAAGGCAGGGCAGGCAGGCGCAGGACAACACGTGGGGTAGCGCGGTAACTGCAACGGTAGGTGGGCCCGAAAAAAACGGTCCTACGGACCTAGTGCTCTGATACCATGTCAAAATCTAGCAGCAGGAATGAATCAACTATGAAAAAGGTGGGTACAAGTATGAAACCCTAAAAGGGGCTGTACCCCATATTGGCTACCCCACTAAAGCCTACACATATATAACAGGCATATACTTCGACACCAACACGCCCGTGTGTGCATGTGCTGAGGAACTGACTCGTGCCACCTCCCTACCTTGTTCTTCTGTCCTCATATCCCTGCTTATCCAGCAGCCGCCAAGAGCAGCGCCTAGCAACACTTAGCGGGCCTGCTGTCAAGACTGGAAGCGTCTAAAGTTATTAGTAATACATATATTAGTAACGGCGGGGAAAAGGCGAGGGGCCGTCTACTTACTGCAATGGAGATTAGCCTTGCGACCATGGAGGTGTGCTCATTTCTCTCCTGGTTTTGTTGAAGTTTAAAAGAAAGAAGAGGGTTGCACTAGCAAGAATGAGGATACAAATAGCAAACCCTAGAAGGGTTGTACTCGCTATAGAGCACCCCACTACAGGCTAGAGCATAATATTCTGACACACCCCCATAGCCAAAGTGGGGTGTAATCAGCAGAGCAAGCAAAGCAGTACAAGCTCAGGGTGGATCACAATGTCACCACACATTCTGAGCACAAGTTCAAGAAGCAATAGTTTAAAGTTCACAATTATGAGCAAAGCTAGTGATAGTCACAACGGGCAAGTGAGGAGGAAAGAGACTATGAGAGGAGAGGAGGTAGTGGGCGGCAGCTGAAGCTGCTGGCACACGGCGCAACTGGAGCAACTGGCACACGGGAAACTGGAGCAACTGGCACACTGGCAACTGGAGCAACTGGCACACGGGCTACTGGAGTAACTGGCTCCGCGGCTAAAAGTAGCGGCAGACGAGCAACGGACTCACGGGCGACTGGAGCAACGGGCTCACGGGCGACTGGCGCAACGGGCTCACGGGCGACTTGCGCAACGGTCTCACGGGCGACTGGAGCTGCTGGCTTCACGGCGGCCACCCCCTTCAACCTCCCCAAACTATCCCACTCCCCCTGACACACACCCGCTGTTACACCGCTAGCTCCACTCCCCCTTCACCCCCCCTTAGTACCACTCCAACGGCTCCAACAAGTCCACCCCCCCTCAGCGGCAGCTGCAGCACAGGGAGACGGAGGAGGAGGAGGAGCAGGGAACGGCACACAGTGGCTTCACCCCCATACCCCTCACCCCCAAACCCTAATTCAGGAGAACGGGCTGTAGGAGGGGTGGGGCGCCAGTAGAAGCACGGGGGACAGCGGGGAGGGCAGGGGCAGCGAGGAAAGGGCCGCCCACGGGCCTGGCACAGCCGCCCGAACCGCGCGCAGGCGGCCCGAGCCGCGCGCGGGCCTGGCGCAGCCCGTACGGGCCGCGCGCGGGCCTGGCGCAGCCCTTACGGGCCGCGCGCAGGCCACGACGGGCGACGGGGGGCGACGCGCGGGTCCCCGTCGCCCGTCGCAGCGCCTCCCGAGGGCGACGCGCCGAGTGACGGGGCAGAAGCCCGCCGCGCGCCACGGGGCGCACAGCGGGCAGAGAACCGCCGCGCGCCACGGGGCGAACGGCGGGCAGAAAAATGCCGCGCGCCTCGGGGCGCACGGCGGGAAGAAAAACTGCCGCACGCCACGGGGCGTGCGGCACAGAGAGTAGCAGTGGAAGTTGCAGCGGAAGCAACGAGGTGGTGAGCCCACCCACATGATCGATCCAATGGGATCGACCTGCTCTGATAGCATGTTGAAGTTTAAAAGAAAGAAGAGGGTTGCACTAGCAAGAATGAGGATACAAATAGCAAACCCTAGAAGGGTTGTACTCGCTATAGAGCACCCCACTACAGGCTAGAGCATAATATTCTAACTGGTTCTTCTGCATGCCAAGTGGGTGTGCTAGCGTTCTCTATGTGTGTGTTCATGGATATGTTGTTTATCCTTTGTTGGGTGGGTGCTTGCTTGGATAAGGTGGATTTTAGATGATTTACCTGGATGGATGTCAATCAGCCACAAAATGCATCTTATTGCAGCAACTTCTGTCCCCTGAGAATATGTTTGAAACAAAAATCTTAGTTGGAGATGAAGGCGCCCCACTTCTTAGCAGCGCGTAGGAAGCGGCAGCGTCTAAAGCATGCTTGCAGAAAATAATATGGACTAACACAGCAAGTACGACGCGAACTTATGTTGTTACCTTGAGTGCTATTAAATTCGCGCCATACTGCTCTTAGGGATTACTAAGCTGGAACAATTAGGGAGGTAGTGAGGAATTACTAAGGGATTTATCATCCATTCGGTCATGGGGCACTCCACTTGCGAACTCGATCGAGTTCGCGGCGTGTGGCGAAACCTTTCGTTATTGTCTTAGGGATCAAGCAATTCTGTACTGTTTCATTGATAGGTGTAACCATAATCCACTTAGGAGGTTCGGTTCGTTCAGACCGACATCAAATCTTGTGAGCACCGAACCGAGTACAGAGTCGACCCAATCTTCTGAAACCAAGATTGCGAGTTCGGGTCGGTTCGTGTACTCCCAATCTTCTATAACCAATATTTACCATCTTCATCAGCTTTGCTGACGCAGCCTCATACGACCCGAATTGTGGCACGAACTTCAAGGCGCGTCCCCCTTCTGACGATCGATCGGCAGAACACCATCTGTGAAGTTCCTAACCGTACCCAAACAAGATAACTGCCGCGAGTATTTCTGTAGAACGCAAAACACATTATCGAACCGCATTCAATCGAACCTACGAGTCACGCCGACGATGTCTCCATCCCAAATCCTCATCCTTCATTCCCATGCCTGCTGGTCTTCATTCCCCACCCACCAATTGGTTCGTCGAACCGCGACTTCGGAGTGCATGCTAATTGAACCATACCTTCTTACTAAGCCATACAATTTTCGAACCGCACGATCGCCGTCATGTTCAAAAAGCCTAGCGACGTTCGCGGACAGCAGCGTCTGTCAGGAGCGGACAGAAAGAAGCTTCGGCGAAACATCCGAGACAAGTTTCCAGGCGCCACTGAGGAGCAGCTGGACGCGATCCTGCCGCCCAAGGTGCTCCTTAGTAGCGATCCTGCCGCCCAAGGTGCTCCTTAGTAGCGATCCTGCCGCCCAAGGTGCTCCTTAGCGATCCTGCCGCCCAAGGTGCCGCTCCTTAGTAGCGATCCTGCCACCAAAGGTGCTGCTTAGTAGCGATCCTGCCGCCCAAGGTGCTCCTTAGTAGCGATCCTGCCACCCAAGGTGCTGCTTACTAGTAGCGATCCTGCCACCCAAGGTGCTGCTTAGTAGCGATCCTGCCGCCCAAGGTGCTCCTTAGTAGCTTCTTGTCGTAACCTCCGTATCACCCTCCGCCGATTACACATTGGCCTACGCGATCCTGCCGCCCAAGGTGCTCCTTAGTAGCTTCCCGCTTAACCCTCGTATTAGTACCCCCGCCGTTTACTCTCCACGTAGGCCCACGCAATCGCCACCTGATAACCCGCGTGTTGAATCCTCGCAGTTCATTGTGACCACCTCGTCCTTAATCCGCTCTGGTGCTTGCGCTCTCCGAATCCCCCGCTCTCTTTAGTGGTGTAGTCTTTTCGGAATTCCGAGTATCTTTCACGAAACTCCCCTCGGTTTGTTTGCCCGGTCCAGGCTGACGTGTCGGTGACGAGGCTGGTGAATCGCGTGCTGGTGTACGGACTCGAGAACGGGCTGCCCATGCTCTTCGACTGCGACGGCAGGGGCACCGAAATATACCCCACTGGTAACCACATGGAGATGTAACCACACAGATACCCATCCCCCCCTCCCTTGATCGCGTGCTGGTGTATGGACTCGAGAGCGGGCTGCCCATGCTCTTCGACTGCGACGGCAGGGGCACCAAGATCTACCCCAATGGTAACCACACGGTCATGTAACCACACCGAGATCTACCCCACTGGTAACCACATGGCCGTGTAACCACACCGATGTAACCACACAGATACTCATACAAACCTTTCCGCTCTTCCCTCCCTCCCTCCCTTCCCCGCCCCCTCCTCTTTCTCGCCCTCCTCCGCTCTTCATGACTTCAATCGTGTGGTTTGATCTTAGCCCTTTCCTCCAAATCTCCTTATTTGTTGTTCCCGCCGTCCATAGCACGTGCTTCCTGTGCGCCCTCCATTCCCGTCCCATGCTATCATTTCAATCACCTTCACCGCAGCTCAACAGCCACCTGCTGTTCACCCTCCTCATCTTAAACCCTGAATCCCTCAATTCCGGACCTTCAACCTTATACCCTCAATTCCTGCCTCTCAAACCCAGTCCTGAAACCCCATCCTCAATTGTTGCGATGTGGCTTGTGCCTGACCTGGTGCCGTCGTTCCTGCTTAAAAGCAGGGAGGTGATATTTGAATCGAATCTACTAGGAGATAGCTGAAATTGCCAACTTGTGACCTTAAGCTCGACATTTGAATCCGAAACCCTGCAACCCGTACTTCATCCCCAATTGTGGCGATGTGGCTTGTGCCTGACCTGCTGCCGTCCTTCCTGCTCAAGGGCAGGGAGGGAGGTGATGACTTTTAAGTTGACGCAAGAGTTGCCTTAAACCCCGAAACCCTGAACCCCTGTCAACCCAACCCTCATACCCCATCCCATCCCAGTGTTTGCGCTCTGGCTTGTTCCTGACCTGCTGCCGTCCTTCCTGCTCAAGGGCGGGGAGATATCTCGCTACGTGCTGTCAGGGGCTGACCTTATGGCGTCAGGCGTTTAGGTGAGTCAGAGTGAGGTGGGGGTTTAGGGTATTGCGAAGGTGGGAGGGATTCTAGGGTGCAGCGTTCTGTTTTTGCCGTTGTCCCGCTACGTGCTGTCAGGGGCTGACCTCATGGCACCAGGCATGCAGGTGAGAGTGAAGGGAGGGTTGAAGGAATAGTGTAGTAGGTTACAGGGCGAGGGTGTAGTGTAGCTTCTACTGCTTGAAAGGTCTCCGCTACTTGCTGTCAGGGGCTGATATCAAGGCGCCACGTGTGCAGGTGAGTTTACTTGGATTCTATTCAAAAGTTCCCCCTTTCGGTTCGGTTCTCCTGAAAAATGTCTTCTCCTGCACCCCTCTGCACCCCTCTGCATTCCTCTGCCCGCCAGTGGCCTGCGGAAGGCCTGCCAGAGTTCCGACCAGGGGAGGTGTGGTCCGTGAAGGTTCCAGGAAACTCCTGCCCCATAGCGGTAAGTGCGTGATGCTCAATTGCCCTGCTACATGCTGCTACATAGGCTTGTGCGATCTTGTCCATATGTGCATGTGCACCATGTCCCATATGTGCATGTGCATGTGCATGTGCACCATGTCCCTCATGTGCATGTGCATGTGCACCATATCCCATATATGCATGTGCATGTGCACCATATCCCATATATGCATGTGCATGTGCACCATATCCCATATATGCATGTACATGTGCACCATATCCCATACATGCATGTGCATGTGCACCATATCCCATATATGCATGTGCATGTGCACCATATCCCATATATGCATGTGCATGTGCACCATATCCCATATATGCATGTGCATGTGCACCATGTCCCACATGTGCATGTGCATGTGCACCATATCCCACATATGCATGTGCATGTGCACCATATCCCATATATGCATGTGCATGTGCACCATATCCCATATATGCATGTGCATGTGCACCATATCCCATATATGCATGTGCATGTGCACCATGTCCCATATATGCATGTGCATGTGCACCATATCCCATATATGCATGTGCATGTGCACCATATCCCATATATGCATGTGCATGTGCACCATATCCCATATATGCATGTGCATGTGCACCATATCCCATATATGCATGTGCATGTGCACCATATCCCATATATGCATGTGCATGTGCACCACATATCCCATATATGCATGTGCATGTGCACCACATATCCCATAAATGCATGTGCATGTGCACCATATCCCATATATGCATGTGCATGTGCACCATATCCCATATATGCATGTGCATGTGCACCATATCCCATATATGCATGTGCATGTGCACCATGTCCCACATGTGCATGTGCATGTGCACCATATCCCACATATGCATGTGCATGTGCACCATATCCCATATATGCATGTGCATGTGCACCATATCCCATATATGCATGTGCATGTGCACCATATCCCATATATGCATGTGCATGTGCACCATATCCCATATATGCATGTGCATGTGCACCATGTCCCATATATGCATGTGCATGTGCACCATATCCCATATATGCATGTGCATGTGCACCATATCCCATATATGCATGTGCATGTGTACCATGTCCCATGCACACCAGGTGGGCATAACTATGGTGGGCAGTGCAGCAGAGGCCGTGAGAGCCGGCATGCATTCTCTCATCTCATATGTCTTATCTCACCCCATCCCATCCGTCCGCATGTGCATGTGTTTCCACTCCACCATTCGCCATGCCCATGCACGCAGGTGGGCATAACGATGGTGGGCAGTGCGGAGGCTGTGAGAGCCGGCATGAGAGGGAAGCTCCTCCGAATCACCCACTACTACCGCGACTCGCTCTGGTCAGCACCGCATTCCACCTTACTCTACTCTCTCTGTCCACTCACATCCTCCTTGTGGTGTCAATTCAATTCCCACCCACTCTTTCGCTGTCCGCTCACACGAGAGGTCATGAGAGCAGGCATGAGAGGGAAGCTCCTTCGAGTCACCCACTACTACCGCAACTCGCTCTGGTCAGCACAGCATGCCCACCCACTCTCTCTTTGTATCTGCTCATATGAGAGGCCGTGAGAGCATGCATGAGAGGGAAGCTCCTTCGAATCACCCACTATTGCCATGACTCACTTTGGTCAGCAACCCCACATGTGTCCCAATACTACTGCACTCAGTATGAAATCCACCCCAATCCCCACTCACTTTTTATGCCTGCTCTGCTCTGCCTCATGGAGAGCACCACCTAAGGCTCCCTCCTCCCCCCTTTCCCACACGGACAGGGAGACAGCAGAGGGATCTTATGTGCCTTCTTGTGCCGAACAAGGGAGACACCAGAGGGCTTCCTTCCTGCGTGTAGTGAATCGAGTTTTGAGTCGACTCAAAGCTTGTGCCGAACAAGGGAGGCACCAGAGGGCTTCCTTCCTTCCTGCGTACCTTCTTCCTGCAAGGTCCCTGCGGGATCTTATGTGCCCATAGAGGGCTTCCTTCCTTCCTGCGTTCCCTACTTGCACCTGCCTGCCTGCCTGCCTGGGGTGCCATGCCTGCTCTGCTCTGCCTCATGGAGAGCACCACCTAACGCTCCTTCCCCCTTTCCCATGCTTTCAGGGGGACGGCAGAGGGCTCCTATGTGCCGAACAAGGGCTTCCTGCCGGACCTGGCTGGTCGTGCCCGCCCTTGGCGCTCGTCTTTTGAGGCGCCTCAAATGCCGGACCTGGCTGGTCGTGCCCGCCCTTGGCGCTCGTCTTTTGAGGCGCCTCAAATGCCGGACCTGGCGGGTCGTGCCCGCCCTTGGCGCTCGTCTTTTGAGGCGCCTCAAATGCCGGACCTGGCTGGTCGTGCCCGCCCTTGGCGCTCGTCTTTTGAGGCGCCTCAAATGCCGGACCTGGCTGGTCGTGCCCGCCCTTGGCGCTCGTCTTTTGAGGCGCCTCAAATGCCGGACCTGGCGGGTCGTGCCCGCCCTTGGCGCTCGTTAAACTGCTCATGCCCATCCGCTCTTGCACTATCCCACTTCCTTCCCCCCTCCTGCTTTCCACGCTCACAGGGAGACGGCAGAGGGCTCGTACGTCCCAAACAAGGGCTTCTTGCCGGACCTGGTCGTGCCTGTCTGTGCGCTGCTTGTTCTCCTGCTCTCATGCTCAACGCTTGTGCAATCCCTTTCTCTTCCGCACCAACCCACGCCCACAGGGAGACGCCTGCCGATTCTGATGCCATGCCTGCTCTTCTCCTCCAAATGGAGCACCACCACTTGACGCTCCGTTCCCTCCCCACTTCCCCACCGCGCCCACAGGGAGACAGCAGAGGGCTCTTATGTGTCGAACAAGGGCTTCCTGCCAGACCTGGTTGTGCCCGACCCTGATGCCGAGCCTGTTTCGTCAGAGGGAGCAGCACCTGAAGATTCGCCTGATGATTCACCTGATGACGATTTGGGTGCTACTGGGACTGGAGGGGGGGAGGGTGAGGCCGGGCGAGGTGAGGGGAGGGGCGATGAGGAGGGAGAGGCAGGTGCGGTGATGGAGGAGGGGGCAGCAGCAGCAACAGCAGCAGCAGCAGCAGCAGCTTCATCAGAGCACCTGTCAGAATCTCTGCAGCATCTGGGAATACGTGACACTGCTGCTGCTGGTAATAATAATTCTGTTGGCGCTGTTGGGGGCAGCGAGGGGGAACAAAAAGCAGCAGCTGCTGCAGAGGAAACTGCACCAGCACCAGCAGAAACAGCAGCAGCGGTGGCATTGACACCGGCTCAGATGGATGAGTTGTTGGATCGCTGTCTGCTGCAGGCTCTCCGTCTCTGTCAAGCCCTCCCACCTGCCGCTGGGAGCTAGCACCCTCTGGTACGCTCCCTTTGGTACCCTCTCTCTCGAATGGTCCTGGTATTGATTGATGGGAGATACATGGGAAGATGCAGACACATGCAAACCCAGACCAGACATAACACTCGGTCTACCTAACTACCTCAAACCCTTACTCCCTCCCGCCCCCTCCGTCCGACCCTAAAGGTCGAACGAGGGCTCTATTAGCTGGTAGAGCTGGCCTTCGCTAAGGGGGGCAAAGGGGCCCCGCATGCCGAGCTCGTCCGCTGCTATCGCCTCGTTGGTCTTGCAGCGGAGGGCGTTGGCTTGTGCTTTTTGGAGGCACACGCTCCAGCGCTGGCGGTATTCCGTCAGCAGCTTGGCGGCCTCGTAGGAGTTGGGGGCTGCGTTGAATCGCAACTTGGCCGCCAGCTCCGCGCACTGCCGCAAGAATGCCAACACCCCGGGCGAGGGGTACCCATATGTCTCTACCGCTAGGGCATGAAAGCCCACCCACGCATTCCGGCGCGCGTATTTCTGCTCCTTCTTGTCCGCAGCTGCCCTAGCCGCCCACCCCGGTGCTCTATTGCAGTTCTCATCTTGGTGAGAAACGGGGTCCGTCACTGTCACGTCGCACATCCAAACCTCTCTTGTCCGGGGATGGCGGATTGCGACGTCCGCCTTCAGGTTTTCAACGAGAGAGAATACATAGGTTTCTTTGTGCACCGTGAATCCCGCCTCTGCCGCAATCAAAGCAATCTCGTCCCTGAGCGCATGGTGAGTCGCAATCCTTCCCCCCCCTTTCTCGCAGCGCATGAGATGGTTTGGGAGGCGGTCATCAGGGAATTTGGTGCGGTAGCGGCAGTCGCAGCGCCTGGGGACAGGTAGGGGGAGGCCCAGGCGGAACACAGCAGCGGAGGAGAGCTGGGAGGGTCCCATCCTAAGCGAGGGTATGATGGGTAGTGCCAGCAGCCAATCTCCCGCACCAGGGCCGAGCACCGACTGCATTCTCTGGGCATGGCCAGAGAGGGGGTTGGGGCGCATCCGCCTTGCCTCGTTCATGACCCTCAGGAAGCGGCGTGTCTGAACCGCCAGTGCTAGAGACTGCTGCAGCTTGAGGCCCTGTGGGTCTGCTTTCCCGGCCTGGAGAGCTTCTAGAGCCTCGGGGGGGAGGGCTGCTTCCGCTGCTGCAAGGCGTGCAGGCAGGGGGTGCGCGGAGCCGGAGGTGGGGTCCATTAGGGGGAGGAGGGCTGCTACATCTGGGTGGAGTGCCTCGGCCAGGGAGTGCAGTAAGTGGGAGGTGCCCACCACGGACGCAAGGTACGCAGAGCTCCCTTCAACTGCAGGATTTGTAATGCCAAGCCCCCCCAATGTTACGGCCAGCGCCGCTTGCCTCCACATTCTCCTCTGTTCCGCGTCACTCCTTGGCAGCATGATATGGGCCGCGTCCAGGAAGGTATGCAGCAGTTGCTCCCCCCATGCCGCCCATTCATCCTCAGGTAGTGCCTCTAGCAGAGTGGTTCTGGCCAGGAAGGATGCTCGCCGGCCCACGCAGCGGGTGAGTAGCAGCAGGCACAATTGGGGGTCCATTTGGGCCAGGAGCGGCAAGGGTTCTGCTGCTGCTGCAAGCCTTTCCCTTACTCTGGCGGCACAGCCATCTGAGGTCCCGATTGGGCTTCCTAATATCCGCAGTCCGTCTGCTGCAATGGGGAAGCTCGGAGGGAGAGAGGCGGGGTCTATGGCGGTTGCAGACCAAGCCTCACACTTCCCAAGGTTGTGCTCGAGGCCTATGTGGATCAGTGCGGCAGTGAGGTGTGTAAATGCCCCCGTGCACGCTTCTGCTTCGCCTAGCAGCGTTATGTCGTCTGCATAGGCGAGAATGACGACCCTTGGGTGAGCTAGTGCCGTTGCGGTAAGGTGTGGGTGGATGCTTGCCGCAAAGAGCAAGGGGCCAAGAGGATCCCCCTGGCGGACGCCTCTAGCACTTGGCAGTGGAGCCACGCCGAAGTCATGGTCGAGGTGGAGTGCTGAGGGAGTTCCGTAGGAGAGGCGGACAAGGGGCAGAAGGCTTTCAAGGGACTCGTTCTTGAGCCCCTCGAATACCGCCGCCCTTTCCACCGCGTTAAACGCGTTGGCGAGGTCAATCTGCAGCGCCACCGAGCCCGGGTTCTCCTCCAGGTATGTGCGCGCAGTGTGAATGGCCGCCTCAATCCCTCCAGCCACTGCAACCCCGAACTGTAGAGGCGCAAAGTGTGATCGTGCCGCCGCCCCAGTCAGGAACAGTGCTGCCTTGGCCACTATGCGAAGAAGGCATTCGCCCACGGCTATCGGTCGGGTCCCCCCCTGCGGTTTTGTGAAGGCCAAGAGCCGTGAGGCTGTGAGGAGCTCGGTGGCCTCGCTGCTGAGTTTCCTGGCTATAGCTGTATTGGTAAGTGCGAGGAGATGGGCGAAGATGTCTGGATTTCCGAGTGCAGCATCGCGTATGTGCTCGAAGGTTGTGCCTGAGGGCCCTGCTCCCACCCCGTTTGGGAGTTTGGCTACGATGCGCCTGAAGTCGCGCGGCTCTATCGAAGGGGTTTTCTCGGGGGAGAAGGTGCGTATCCATTCTGGTAAGGGCTGGAGTGCTTGCGGGTGTCGTGCTGCTAATGCCGCGTACACTTCGGAGGAGGCAGGTGAGACCGGAGTGGCTTGGAGGGACTGTAGTGACTTGGCCAGGTTACCACGCTTGGCCAGTCCCTCCGCTCTAGCAAGGATGCCCTGAGTGTCAGGTACGTGACGTGGCTGGGCTGGGAGGGAAATTGCTTCAACTGCCTCGTCGTACAGGCCAGACCAGAGTCCCTGGCGGAAACGGAGGAGGCGATTCATCATCGCGTTCCAGTCTGGTTTGCGAGCTGACGAGGTGCGTAGGAGGATTCGCGGGAGGAAAGTCATTAACCTCCACCCCGCGGTCGAGTTGGGATTGGCTGCCAGGTGGAGGAGTGGGGTGAGTAGGCAGACTGCGAATGATTCGCGGAGGTCTTTTGGCGGGTGACGGGCGAGGGGGGGCTGGCGACTGTCGCGCAGTGGGTCCAAGTCCCAGCCTGCGACTTGCGCGAAAAGGTCCAGTCGTTTCGCCAAGTCGCCTGGGTGGATCATTGGTGGGGTTGGAGTTGGGGTTGGGGTGTTCCTATTGGTTGCGGCAGAGTCAAATGTGATTTCTGCCGCGGTCCGATTTCCCCTCCAGGCCTGATTTCCCCCCACATTCCGATTCCTGGCTGGGGTTCGTGTTGCAGACGCGGCTCCAATTTGTTGGTCCGGGAACTCAGCCCCACGAACCAAGAGCTCCTCATCATCTTCATCAGCTTCAGCATCCAAACCTCCCTCCGTTTCGGGGTTAAAACCTGGGTCACCCTCGTCACTCTCGTCATTCTCCGATTCACCACTCTCCCCCCTGCTAGCGGCTTCCTCGCCGCCTTCCGCGCCTTCCCGGAGTAGTCGTTCTGCTGTCCTCGCATAGCCGCTCGCGCCTGTACGTCGGCCTCCTCTCCTCCCAGCTCCTCTTCCTCGGCCTCCTCTCCCGCCTACGCGTCGTCCGCCAGGTGTGCCACTCCTCGCGATTGGGCTGTGCATTACAGGCGTGCGGTTTTCGCCAATCTCCTCCCCTGCCAAGCGGGGCTCTGGCGTCCTCGGCTCACGCCTCGGTCGTGATGGCGGGGTCCGTGGGTCGCGACCGCGCCTTGGAAGCAACCGCGGAGAGCGCTCAGCTTGTTGCGCAGCCAAACCCCGAGTATGCGCCTCCGCGTTCCCAAGTGCAGGCTCGTCCTGCTGCGTCGGCGCCCGTGCGCCGTCTTGAGCGCGAGTTGTCTCTTCCACTGCGCGGGGCGGATCGTCACGCGTCTCCTGAGCAATCCCGTGCTCCCCTAGTCGTCGCGTCGAATGCCTTGCCGGCGCGTCAGGAGCGGGGCCGGTCCCCGCCGCCTCGTGGATATCGACCCGCGTCCCCTGCGCGTCGCGCCCCCGAGCCGCATGACTCTCGGCGGCGATGGGACGAATATCAGCGGGAAATTCAGCATCGCGACCGCCGCTACCGCTCTTCTGAGAGGTCGCCGGAGAAGCGCTCACCGCGGGAGCGGTCCCCTCCGCAGCGGACGCCGCGGCCGTCGCCTCCGCGTCGGGGCCGCGGGGCTCATGCGGGCCGTTGGGATTCTCGCTGCCGTGAGCAGTCCCCGCCCCGTCCTCAGTCGGCTGGGTCTGGAGGGCGTCGTGGGCGGCGGAATGGTTATGCGCGCGGCGGGGGTAGTCGTGGCCAGGGCTCCACTGCTGACCGCGCGGGGAATATGGTGGCGGATGCAGTGCGGGAGGTGGAAGCGTCGGGGGCAGCGGCTCACGTTCACGTGTCTGTGACCACTGAGCCCCCCACCGCACCTGTTGCGGTTGAAGCCGCTCCGCTGCGCGCTCCGACCTTGCGGGAGTACCTGCCAGCTGCAGCGGCGAGGGGGCCGTTCCGCGGACGCCGTCAAGCCCCAGGTTACCCTGCTCCTCAGAATACGGTTGGCCAGACTCCGGGCCAGGTGGCGATGTTTCTGCCGCGCGGAGTTCCGACTGCGCCTCTCCCAAGCCGCGCGGGGAGAGATCCCACGCTGAGCATGTGCCGGATGTGGAATTTGGCGGGGGCGGCTGAGGGGCTGGCGAGCCTGCAGCTGGCGGCGTGTGAGGCCATGCGTCACACACCGAGCAGTTTTGCTCAAGGGCCCCAAGGACAGTGCGTCGCTTGGGCAGGAGAGATTGTCCCCCTTTTATCGCCCGTGTCGGATGCGCCCGCCGGGGTAGCACCCTTAGCCCGTACCTTCCCCCGCCTCGCTCTTGATCTTCACGCTGCGGCTCAGCACGGGACCCCTGTTGACACTCTTCGCTTCTCGGCGGAGCTTCTCCACTCGATGGCGGGGTGTCTTCTCGCGATGCTTGAGGCGGAGGGGGCTGGCCTGTACACGCAGTAGAGCGGCGTCTCGTATAGTATTGCATCTTGATCGTAAGGTGATGCTCTCCAGTTGCTTGATTTCTTCCTTCTTGGAATGCCTTGCTTGATCAACTCCTTGTGTGAGTGTCTTGCCTCTGAAACGCGCGGCCGAAGGCCGCGCTGGCGAGCGGCGGCGGCCGAAGACCGCCGGCGCGAGCCGCGGAAAACTGAGAACACACGAAATAATGAGGAGAAGAAGGCACCAAGGGCCCTTAAATGGGCTCAGAGGAAGAGGGCCGAGGGAAGAGGAAGAGGGCTGGGTGCTAAGTCCTCTCTCTCTCTCGCTCTCTCCGCCCGCGGAAAACTGAGAACACACGAAATAATGAGGAGAAGAAGGCACCAAGGGCCCTTAAATGGGCTCAGAGGAAGAGGGCCGAGGGAAGAGGAAGAGGGCTGGGTGCTAAGTCCTCTCTCTCTCTCGCTCTCTCCGCCCGCGGAAAACTGAGAACACACGAAATAATGAGGAGAAGAAGGCACCAAGGGCCCTTAAATGGGCTCAGAGAAAGAGGGCCGAGGGAAGAGGAAGAGGGCTGGGTGCTAAGTCCTCTCTCTCTCTCTCTCTCTCTCTCTCTCTCTCTCTCTCTCTCTCTCTCTCTCTCTCTCTCTCTCTCTCTCTCTCTCTCTCTCTCTCTCTCTCTCTCTCGTAACCTCCCTCTGGTAACCTCCCTCTGGTAACCTCCCTCTGGTAACCTTCCTCTGGTAACCTCCCTCTGGTAACCTTCCTCTCAGGTGGCAATGGCAGCAGAACAGATGGATGAGCTGTTGGATCGCTGTCTCCTGCGTCGTCTTCACTCGCGGTTAGCAAGTGCACCAGCGTCTGCTGCAGGCCCTCTCCGTCTCTTTCAACTTCTCCCACCCGCCGCTGGGAGCTAGCACACTCTGGTAACCTCCCCCTGAAGAGAGGCGCCTGAAAGGCTGTCTCATGTTGTGAGGGTTTAAGGTAATATTTCACATTCCTCGGCAGCTTGGGTTGTTGGTTACCAGAGTGTGCTAGCTGTCCCATGTTGGTTCTCCGTGAAAGATTGCCTTGCTTGCCCCTCCCTCCCTTCCACCCCCCCTGCACGGCAGGTCCAACACGAGGCCCATGGCATGCGAATCATGTCATACCCTGATGCTTTCCCACCACCACGCATTGCACGGCAGGTCCATTCACGTGCTGCCATGTGTCTGACACAAGGCGCATGACACGTGAATCATGTGATACCCTGATGCTCTCCCACCACCACGTGCATGGCTGGCAGGTCCAATCACGTGCTGCCATGTCGGCCGCCCGGCACAACAGTGGACATCAAGAGGTCGTCTCACAAGAAGCTGAGCAAGTGGCTGCATGCCAAGGCTATTGATGGGTTGGTGAGTGCGTGAGGGAGGGAGTGTGAGTGTGAGAGAGCGTGTGAGTATGAGTGGCTGCACGCCAAGGCGGTTGAGGGGCTGGTGAGTGAGTGAGTGAGTGAGAGTGAGGGATTGTGAGAGTGAGTGACATTCAGGGGAAAGCTTCTTGCCTGCCTGCCCCCTGATGTATGCGTCAAGTAGGATAAGCACCTAAAGGAGTTCATCTCCTCTGCTATCAACCACCCATGGCATGTTCCCACCTGTACCACCCAACCCTCCCCATTGAACCCATCTACCCTCCCCTAACCCCCCTCCCAGATATGCGGCAAGGAGGACAAGCACCGAAAGGAGTTCATCCTCTCTGCCTGCCATTTCCTACAGGCTACCGCCACCCGACCCTTCCCTTGCACCCATGACTACTTTCGATGCACTCATCTATCTTCTCCCTTCCCCCCCCCCTCACAGATACGCGGCAAGGAGGACAAGCACCGAAAGGAGTTCATCCTCTCTGTCTTTATCCGCCAATAGCATGTACCCACCCCTTCCTTTCCACCCTTCCCACTGCATAAATCTATATACCTCTTCCCATTACCCCCCCCCCCCCCCCTCAGATAAGCGGCAAGGAGGGCAACCACCGAAAGGAGTTCATCCTCTCTGCTGTCAACAACCCGTGGCATCATCGCTTCTATTGCACTCATACACCGCCATCCCCCACCCCCACCCCCTTGTTCGTTGCCCTCCCAGATAAGCGGCAAGGAGGACAAGCACCGAAAGGAGTTCATCCTCTCCGCTGTCAACTACCGCCACCCGACCCTCATTGCCTTCACGCCAGACAAGACAAACAAGCCCGCCCAGACCCCTGCTGCTGCAACCCAAGACACATCCCCAGCCGCACCTGGAGCACGGACCACCACCGCCACCACCACCACAACCACCAGCAGCAGCGGTAGCGGCAGCAGCAGCAGTGGAGGGCTGACAGTAGAGGAGGTATTCAAACCTACCCACCACGTGTCAGCCATTTTCGAAGCCGTAGGGCTCGACCCACACGCCTACTACTCCCCCTCGGCTGCCCGCGAGGCTGCTCTCAACTACATCTCTCTCCACTCCCTCACAAAGCCCTCCGACCCCTCTATAGTCATCCTCGACGCACCGCTCTGCGACGCACTGTACAAAGGCGCTATAAAAAAGGGCGCCGCGTACCCCACGGAATGCCACAAGCGGGACCTGGGTCCGACTATAGTGAAGCGCATGCAGGCGCATCACAGGGTGGAGAGAGCTTCTATAGGGAAAAGCATCGTGCGCAAGGGAGGGTTAGTGCCGGTGCAGATTCTGGTGGAGAGGCGGCAGGGCAACAAGAAGGTGACGCGCGTGTCGGGGCTGGAGGCTTATCTGGTGGAGGCTGAGCCTCTCGCTGCTGAGCTGCAGAGGAAGTTTGCTTCGAGCACCTCAGTGGCTGAAGTGCCTGGTGGGTTTTGGGTTTAGCAGGTGTGCGTGAGGGCTAACAGGGTATGTTAGTCACTGGGGCCAACAGGTGCAGGGGTAAAAGTGGTAACAGGGTTAACACGGCTAACAGGCACCAAGGGGCTACATTAACAGCGACAGGGCAACAAGAAGGTGACGCGCGTGTCGGGGCTCGAGGCTTACCTGGTGGAGGCTGAACCTCTGGCTGCTGAGCTGCAGAGGAAGTTTGCTTCGAGCACGTCAGTCGCGGAACTACCAGGTGGGCTGGGCTCTGTAGATAGGAGGGCAAGCGGGTGGCAGGGCTGGAGTCTTATCTGGTGGAGGCTGAGCCGCTGGCTGCTGAGCTGCAGAGTAAGTTCGCCTCGATCACGTCAGTTGCTGAAGTGCCAGGTGGGTTCTTATTGGTGAGAGGGCTAACAGGTACAGGGGTAGCAGGCACCAAGGGGCTACTCTAATTAAGGCTGAACCGCTGGCTGCAGAGGAAGTTTGCCTCAAGCACATGGGTTGCTGAAGTGCCAGATGGGTTGTGTTGCAGCAGATGGGGGTAGCAGGGGTGTCGGGGCTGGTGGAGGCTTATCTGGTGGAGGCTGAGCCGCTGGCTGCTGAGCTGCAGAGGAAGTTCGCCTCGAGCACCTTAGTGGCTGAAGTGCCAGGTGGGATTTGCTGCTCCAGGTGGGAGGGCTGGCAGATACGGTGGTGGCTAGCAGGGGTAACAGGTGGCAGGGCTTTGTTGGTCTGCCAGGCGGTTCAGGTGTGTAAGGTGGGCTTTCGTTGCATTGCAACAGATGGGTGGGTTCGGCTGCAGCAGGTGTATGCTTCCCTGCTCTCCCGCTCTTCTCTCACCATTCATGCACCCATGTACTCGTCCATGCTCCCATGTACTCGTCCATGCACCCATGTACTCGTCCATGCTCCCATGTACTCGTCCATGCACCCATGTACTCGTCCATGCACCCATGCACGCATCACCCATACATGCACCCATGCACGCATCACCCATTGTCAGAATGAGGAATGAGTGTTGCATTGATGTTGGTTGGGGTACATATGACAAACCCTAACTTCTGTACCCCCTAAGACAAACCTCACTACAGGCTACAACATTTGACACACCCCCATAGCCTAAGTGAGGGGTGTCTAGCAAAAACAAAAAGAGTACGGTCACAAGACCAGTCCAAAAGAAAACAAAGCTCAGGGTGGATCACAACGTCACCACACACTCTGAGCACAAGCAACAGTGGCCACAAGGCCAGTCCAAGAGATCACAAGTATATATAGTAAATGTACAGACGAAGCAGGCAATAAACTCAAGTCTACGCATGACTAGAACCTGTGTCAACAAGGCCTAACTGCACACAACACCTCTGGTGGTCACAAGGCGGAAGCGCCTTGGTGAAGATGTCTGCAGTGTTGGCCTCGGACTCTACAAACTCGAAGCGAGCCTGTCCACGCCTCTGCAACTCTCGCAGAAGAAAGTACCTGATGTGAATGTGCTTCACTCTGCTCTCCAGTCGCGGCTCACGACAGAGGAGGATCGACGCCTTGTTGTCAGTAAACAAGGTCGGTGCAGAGCTCGGCCGCTCACCAAGGTCAGTGAGCAAGAAGGTCAACCACCGCAACTCCTGTGCCGCCATGGCACCAGCGTAAATCTCAGCCTCAGCTGTAGAGGTCGAGACAGAAGAGGAGCGCGTGGAACGCCAGGAAACAGCTCCAGAACCCAGACTGAAACAGTACCCCTGAGTAGACCTGTGAGTCTCAGCGTCGTCAGCGTAAGAGGAGTCACAGTGACCAGTGAGTATGACAGACTGCTGCCCTCCAAGAACTAGCCCCACGCCTGATGTAGTCGCTAGGTACTTCGCCACCCTCACAGCTGCCGTCCAGTGAACAGGACGGTGTCTCCCTGGCGCAACAAAGCGCGCAAGGATGTTGAGAGGGAAGGCGAGGTCCGGGCGAGTACAAGTCATCAGGTACATGAGGCAACCCACAAGCTCTGCGTAGGGACCACTAGGCTCAAACGGCTCGTCAGGAAAGGGACCAGTGAGTCTGTGGTCAACAGCTAGAGGTGTGCGCTGTACGGTGGAGTGCTGAAGCCCGAACCGCTGAAGGACCTGCTGCACCATGTGTGACTGTGAGAGTGTAATGGTGCGAGCGGCTCTGTCCCTGGTGATCTGCAGGCCAAGGTAGTGGCGCAGTTCACCAAGATCAGTGCACGTGTGTCTCTTCTGCAGTTCGGACTTCACGTCTGCCAAAGCAACCCTGTCCGGAGTGGCGAAAACGAGGTCGTCGACGTAAACCAGAACAAAGAACGGTGTGGAGCCACGACGAACGAACAGCGACGGGTCGGCAGAAGACGGCTGGAACCCAAGGTCAGAGAGGGTAGAACGCAGAGTGTCGTGCCACTCACGAGGGGCCTGGCGAAGACCGTAAACAGGTCGCCTCAGCCTCCACTGGGTCCCAGGAGGGAAGGTGCCAGTGAAGGCCGAGGGACGACGCAACCAGACCTCCTCGTGTAGGCTGCCCTGAAGGAAAGCAGTGGAGAAGTCAAGAGAGTGTAACTCGTAGTCTCTCTGTGCTGCTACGTGTAGTAACACCCGAAGAGTGGTCATCTTCGGGGTAGGTGCGAAGGTCTGAAAGAAGTCAACTCCCTCGCGCTGACTGAAACCTCTAGCCACGTAGCGCGCCTTGAAGACCGGGGGAGATCCCGGTGGCCGCTTCACCCTGTAGATCCACATGCCGTCGACTACGTTCGCCCCCGGGGGGGGAACCTCATCGACGTAGGTGCCTGTGGATCTGTAGGAGGCCATCTCTGCGTCCATGGCAGCTCTCCACTGAGAGGCCCAAGGCCCTGACACTGCCTCAGCGTAAGTGCGAGGAGTCGGAATGTCAAGGGCGTCGGGGTCACCCTCAGGGGCGAGGAGCATGGCACAGAGATGAGGGGAAGCGGCCGCCAGGAACTCTAGCTCAAACTGCCTGTCCTCTAGGGCGTCACGGCCAAGGGCAGACACACCCCCGACGGCCAGAGGACTGGTAGGAGGAGCAGCCACAAGCGTGGTGGCGTAGTCAAGGCGGCGGGTAGAGGCAAAGTCAGTAACTGCGGCAGTAAGAGCGGACACAGAGGACACAGAGGCACGAGGGTGAGTAACAAGAGAGGCGAGAACACGAGAGAGAACAGGACGGTACGTGCGGTAGTAGTCAGTGACAGGAGTAGGGAGCGACACAGTGAGGGCCGACTCAGGAGGAGACGGAAGCACAGACTGAGACGGACGAGGTGGACTAGAAAGAAGGAAGGCAGTACGAAGGTCAGTGAAGGGAACAGGAGACGAGGGACGAGCACGAGGGGAGCGACGAGTAGCCCAAGAACGAGACGGAGGAGAAGAGGACAAGGGCGGAGAACTGGGGAAAACAGCGGGGGAGGAGTCAGGAGGAGGAAACGTGGGACCGTAGACAGGAGGAGAGGCGGAAGAGGGAGGAGAAGGGGAGGGGAGACCAAAGATCCGAAGACCCGAGACAGGAGGAGGAAGTGGCTGCTGCTGCTGCGGCTGCGACTGCTGCTGCTGCGGACGCGGCTGCTGCTGGGACTGCTGCTCCTGCGGGTCCAGCTGCTGCTGCTGCTCCTCCAGCCGCTGTAACTCCCTCTCCTCTCTCTCCAACGCCAGCTGATCGTCACGGGCACGGCGAACACGAGCCTGGTGCCTAGTCGGGTAGGGGTGGGGGGGCGGAGTAGTGTCCGAAGCAGCGGCAGCTCCAGAGTCCACTCCAGAAGAACTAGGCTCACCACCCCCAGAGGCAGCACTAACACCAGCTCCAGACCCAGGCTCACCTGAACCCAAAGGAGGCGCACCCTCACCCCCAGACGCAGCACCCCCAGTGTCCGCGCGGCCAGCACCAGCTCCCGGACGACAAGCGTCCTCTGCACCCACCTGGTCAGCTCCAACTCCAGAACCAGAAACTCCAGCTCCAACCCCAGCTCCAACTCCAGCACCCCCAGAACCAGAAACTCCAGTGCCAACTCCAGCTCCAACTCCAGCTCCAACTCCAGCTCTAACTCCAGCACCCCCAGAACCAGAAACCGGTACAGGAACAGGCGTCGCACCAACCTCTCGAGAGCTAGCACCAGCGGCACGCTGCGAGGAGGACTGTGGGGAGGGAGGCTGTACCGGAGGGGCTACCGAAGGAGGAGGGGTAGCCTGGGACACACCTGACGGGGCTGGACCAGGGGGGGGAGGCTGTACCGGGGGAGCAGGAGGGGGAACGGCAGTCAGGAAAAGGGGGGGAGGAGGAACCGGGAGACCTCGACTGGGATACCTGACGTAGTACGGAGTGGACTCCTCGAAACGGACGTCACGGGAGTCAAAGAACCGGTGAGAGGGAGGGTGGTAAAAGGTGAAGTCAGAGGAGTCCTCAGGGAAACCAAGGAAGACACAGGGGACGGCACGAGGCGAGAGCTTGTCCGCGGAGGTGTCGCGGACAAGAGCCAAGCACCCCCAGACACGAAACCGCGACGCAACACCAGGGAACCCTGTCCAAAGACTGGTCGGTGAAACCTCTGGTCGAGAGACACGTGGCCAGAGGTTCAGCTGGTGCGCGGCGTACCTGACCGCGTAGGGCCACAGAAAATGGGGGGCACAGGCGTGAGTCAGGGAGGTGCGGGCGATCTCCATGACCAGGCCTATGCGGCGCTCAGCAACCCCATTCTGCTGTGGGGACTCTGGAAGCGTCCAGGACTGACGAATGCCCTGCTCGCGACAGAATCCAGCGAGAATGCCGGAGCGAAACTCACCCCCACGGTCGGAGTGGAGACAGCTGACACGACGACCACGAGTGTCCTCGGTGGTGAGCAACCACCTGATCAGCGTAGAAGTCACCTCAGACTTCTTCGCCAGAGGGAACACTGTGGTGTAGCGGGAGAAGTCGTCAACGACCACCAGAAAGTAACGCTCACGCTCAGGGCCTAGACGAGGGGCTGGGCCCCAGACGTCCAAGTGAAGCGTCTCAAAAGGCTCGGTGGCCGGACGAAGGGAGGAGGAGTGAGGGGTGGCGCGCAGCCTACCCTCGACGCAGGGACGACACGGCGGCGCAGGCGAAGGCGGCAGCGACGGCAAGACACGTGGGAGGCCTAGGACAAGACGCTGACTAGACATAGCGCGCAGACGTGGAAGGGACGGGTGCCCCATCCGGTGGTGCCACAGAACGGTGGGGTGGGCAAGCGACCGGCAGGAGCACGACGCAGCGACTGGAACAGACGGAGGAACCTGACACGACACAGACACCTGGGGGGACGTAGCAACCTGGTGAGACGCGGGGACCCGAACGGGGGGGGGAACCGGGGGCAGTGGCAGTAGGGGGGGCTGCTGGTGCGGCCGCTGGTGCTGCTGCTGCTGCTGCTGCTGCGGCTGCGGCTGCTGCTGCTGCTGCGGCTGCTGCTGCGGCGCACGCGGGCCAGTGTGAAGAGTGTAGAGACCCGAGCCCGGCTCAGCAGTAAAGGTAGCAAGAGGCTGGTAAGAGTCTCCGTCAACACACACCGCAGTCTCTCCAGAAGGCTCAAACCACACACCCACGTGCTGGCTCACGAGGGGTCGCACGCCCACCAAGTTCCGGGAGAACGAGGGGACGTGAAACCCAGTGAGAGACCCGGAGGGAGCAGCAGGACACGGTAAAGTGGTAGTGTGACGTGCAGTGACTGGTCCCGTAGTGGGATCAGCCAACGCTACAGAAACAGGCGCAGGAAGCGGTGTAAGTGTCGTGCTGTCCCGAAAGAAGCAGTGGGAGGCTCCAGAGTCCAGTGTGAACGACAGCGAAGCGTCCTCTGAGGTAGTCGCTGGTCTAGAGTCTACACAAGTACCTACACTAGCAACAGGCAACTCAGCAAGACTAGCACCTAAGCTAACAACACCAGAGTAAACAGAGTCAGAAACACTAGAGTCAACAACAGCATACATAGCATGAGGAGCACTAATCAGATCAACTAACTGCTCAGCAGACATGCCCCACAGAGCGGAGCCGTAGCGCTGAACCAGAGGAAGCCAGTCAGGAGCAGGACCGCCAACCCCGTAGGTCAACCGGACCGTGTCAGTGAGCTGAGCAAAGCACTGACCAGGGGGGTGAAAGCGGCCACAAGGGTGGCCCCGACGAGGACCTGTCTGAACCTGGTAGGGGCAGGGAGGGTAAGCAGCACCGCGCTGGGGCTGACGCAGCCCCGACCCCGGAGCCAGCTGCTGACGCTGCTGCTGCTGAGGCTGCTGGGAGGAAAGGGGCTGCTGCTGCTGCTGAAGGTGCTGCTGACGCTGAGCCTGGTACCACGCCGCTGCTCCACCTAGCGGGGCCGACAGTACAGGAGGCGACTGACGAGCTCGAGGGTCGCTGCCACCAGCAGGTGCAGTGGAGTCACCGGCCGCTGCACGAGGGGTCTCTCCAGACGCTGCACTCCCACCACCGCCAGTCGCAACAGCACCCCCACTACCTCCGCTACCTCCGCCTCCACCTCCACCGGAACCACCTTTCTTGCCCCCCCTGCCGCGGGACCGCGACGCAGTCGTAACAGCAGCCGCAGTCGCGTCAGTAGCGGCAGTGGCAAGAGAGGCAGTGAAGGTGGGTAACTGCGGGACTGTGCACCCGTGGAAGAGTGGGGGGGATACAGTACCAGAGGCGGCAGCTACCGAACGAAGGTTGCTCTCGACATCCTTGAGTGCAGACTCAAGGACCTCGATAGTCAGCTCACTAGGGTGCTTCAGCAGAAGCGCGTCACGAACGGAGGCAAGGCGGTCAGGGAGGCTAGTGGCGATGAAATAGACAGTAATCGCCATGGGGGGAGGAAGCAGTGCAAGCTGTGCCTCAGTGCAAGCAGCGCGGTAACTAGCGTCAAGCGAGCGGAGGTGAGCGATCAAGTCAGCAGAGCGCTCAAACGAGGCAAGATCAGGAAACAGGAACGGGAGGAAAAGACGGCCGAGAGAGACAGTAGCGGGAGTAGAGTAGCGGGCCTTAATCGCACTGAGGTACGCAGCAGCGGTGCGAACCTGAGTAAAGTGGACCTCCTCGGACTCAGGGAGGAGGCTGCTGAGTGCGATGCAGGCCGCAGCGTCACGCGACGTCCAAGCCGTCCGGTCAGCGCGCTGACGGGCAAAGCGAGCCGTAGCAGCATCGTCAGGAGCAGGGCCTAAAGCTGTAGGCTCGGGGGGCTCGGGGAGGTCACCAGTAGCGTGTGACCAGAGGGTCTCGCCCCCCTGGACCTGACTCTCTAACAGACGACGAGCGCGAAGAAGCCAGACGGAAAAGTCAAGGGGTCTACCGTCGGCGTCGAAACGAAGAACTCGCGGAGTCGCCATAGTGAGAACGAACAGGCGAGTAACAACCGGGGGGGGAAGAGGACTCAGTCGCAGCGGAAGAGTGGGCTAGGACGACGGGCCAAGACGTAGGGTAGGGCAACGGGCCAGGGCCTAGGGTAGGGCGACGGGCCAGGGCCTAGGAAGGGCGACAGGCCAGGGCCTAGGGAGGGCGACGCGACGGGGGAAAGGTCAGGGCGACGCGACGGGGCAGGGCGACGCGACGGGACAGGGCGACGCGACGGGGCAGGGCGGCGCGACGGAGCAGGGCGACGGGACAGGGCAGGGCGACGCGACGGGGTAGGGCGACGCGACGGGACAGGGCGACGGGACAGGGCAGGGCGACGCGACGGGACAGGGCAGGGCGACGCGACGGGACAGGGCGACGCGACGGGACAGGGCGACGGGACAGGGCGACGGGACAGGGCGACGCGACGGGACAGGGCGACGGGACGGGGGGGGGTAACAGGCAGGCGCGACGCGACGGGGGGAACGGGCGCGACGCGACGGGGGGGAACGGGCGCGACGCGACAGGGGGAACGGGCGCGACGCGACGGGGGGAACGGGCGCGACGCGACGGGGGGAACGGGCGCGACGTGACAGGGGGAACGGGCGTGACGCGACGGGGGGGGAACAGGCGTGACGCGACGGGGGAGATGACGCTAGGCTCGGTACTAGGCGCGGTAACTACGAAACTGGTACGAACGAGAGGTAGGATCAGGCTCGGGAGGTACGAACGGAGAACGGAGGAACGGGATCCCACAGGATCCTAACCTAGCTGATACCATGTCAGAATGAGGAATGAGTGTTGCATTGATGTTGGTTGGGGTACATATGACAAACCCTAACTTCTGTACCCCCTAAGACAAACCTCACTACAGGCTACAACATTTGACACCCATCCATGCACCCATGCACGCATCCATGCACTCGTTCATGCTTCCATACAGGCAAGAAAGGGCAGCACGAGGTGCTGATCCAGGGAGGCGTGTTGGATCAACTGGCTCGGCTGCTAGTAGATGTGCATGGTATTCCCAAGTCCCATTTAGAGGTACTCGATAAGACAAGGAGATGATACATGATACATCTTCTACCGTATGTGGATAAGGCAAGGAGATAACCTAAGGGGATATTTTTGGCGTTTTTCGTAATGTGGCATTGATACAACCCTATTGGGGAAGGACAGGAAGGAAAGAAGGGGTAACCAGTGGAAGGAGGTTACCGGTAGTTGTTAGCAGGTTGAGGAGATTCAAGAGAGTGATGAGGATGATAAAATATGAGGGATGGAGAGCAGCAAGATGACTTTTGAATGGACACACAACATTATTTCCCTACTTGGACCTCATGATAAATACCCCCAGACTCCAATCAACCCTCACTATCCCCTCCCTTGGAAAAGCCCAATTCTACCCTTCTCCCATAGAAAAGCCCAAGCCACTCGAGCCTGCCAACGTATCCACGCGACGCAAAGGAGAACAGTGCAACCTACCCAAGAGGAAGAAAGAAAAACAAACGCAGCAGCCGAACGCGCAAAGAAGCATAACAAGAGGTTATGCCCCCCTCGCATTCACAGCTTCAACCTCGAGTCTTAAAAAATAAATTCCCACGAATCCAGGAGGTTCCTGCAAGTCCTTCTTGTGAGGTTGTTCGTCGTGGCTCATCGCACCCTCGGGAAACTCGCCGCGAGTTAATTACTACCACGGGAATCCGTCAGGCGTGCAATCACGGGGATCGTTTCAAAAAGCGTCATCTAGTCGTCGTGGTGGTCGTCGTCGTCGTGGTCGTGATGATCGTCGTCGTCGTGGTCATGGTCGTGGTGGTGCTCCTTCTTCTTCTCCTTCTTGGGCTTCTCCTCCTTCGGCTTGGGCTTGCACGACTCGGCGCACTTCTCGTACTTCTCCTCGCACATCGGCGCCTTGTATCACTTGAGGCACTGGCGGCGGCGGTACAGGCACCAGTCCTTGCACCCCCACTTGCCATACTTGCAGTTCTTGAACGACTTGTACGCCTTGCGCTCGCACACCGTCGACTGCGCCTCGCAGACCTCCTTCTCGTCCGCATTCGCCGCCTTCGCCTCGCACTTCTCCTCCTCCTCGCACTTGGCGTATTTGATCTTGTACTTCTCAATGCGCGTTAGATTCTTCTTGGGTTTCTTCTCCTTCTTCTCGTGGTGGTGATGGTGGTCGTCGTCGTCATCATCATCGTCGTCGTCGTCGTCGTCGTGGTCGTGGTGATCGTCATCATCATCTTCGTCGTTGTGGTCGTCGCCCAAGAAGCGCCTGGTGGCAAGATCTGACACGGATCTTGAAATAAAACGCGTGGCGAGAGTCAGAATTTGCACATTTTGGAATAGAAACAAACGAGAAAACAACAAACGAACCAAAATGAATAGCAAACGCTTTGACGTAAGTCACAGCAGCGGAATGACGGTACCCACCTGAAGTGGCGACGGAGCTGGACTCCGCATAAGCGGAGGGCGCAAGCAGGGCGACCAAAATCGCAGAAATCACGATCAGAAGAGCGAGGAGCTTCATAGAAGCCATGGTGAAGGACGAAGGGGTGGGGAGTGAACTGAACCTCGAAACGACGCTTGGAAGTGAATGAATGAACTGGATCTCCAGCCCCAATTTATTCTCGATTTTTTTGCCCCCAGATGTTCCTCCCTCATCAAACCTCAGGCGAAGCGCCGACATTTTGGTCTAGTCTGGTCGACGAGGGACGCGTCTCGGCTGAATATCAGCGCCGATTTTATGGGCAGTCGAGAAGAATGGTCCATGAAATGTGAAAAGTGTACCCCTGCTTCAAAATTGCTGATCGATAAATGCATGCCTTTCCACCATATTATATCTAGCGCGAAGTCCATGTTATGCCTACATATTTTACTCGATGCTATGTCCGAAAGCTACTGACTGAAACGGGCTGGCTCAGAAAAATGAACCATTACTTGAAGGCGTCACGGGAGGGCGGCATCGCTAGCGACTCGGATTGCTGACGCGGTATCACTGCTGCCCCCTAACTGTGAGAGAAAGCCGAAAGCCATCCGATGAACTCCAGTCGACGTCTGAGATTAATTAACTATCTACCATTTAGCTGCCCGAAAAGGTAAGTACGTGGCATGCATTTCGCCTCGTTTCTCATCCTCACCAAACGACCTCCGTTTAGGATTATGGGAATATATGCTTGCCTAGTGAAGCTTCTAGAACTACGAGATGCTTAGCTAAGGGCGGGTGCCCTGAAGAACAAAACTGCCTTATTCTACATGATAGCAGAAGGCCTTTATTGAAAGCGTGAAGAAATTCATACTAGAATCCTGGAATCAATACATACACATGCATTGCAACCTAGTCCTTTTGCATTTGCACCTAGTCCTTCTGCATTTGCAACCCAATGATAAAAACATTCAAACCACAGTAAACATAGTAAACTGGTCAAACCAGGGAGTGCATCATCATCTTAGGTCGAGGTGGCAAAAATGAGGATGAACAGTGGATTTCAGTGGCCAGCCCAAGCACAAAGGAGGACGCCTTTTTCCAACCTAGTACTAGCCACACGGTGTCCCTGCTATGGAGACTGCAAGCAAGCAACTACAGGTAACACGTAAGTTGTTGCAGCTAGCTATATTAGTCACCATGTTTCCTGGATTGGTTGCCTTACCATACTGTTCTACCTTGCAGGAACAAATTCAGCATATTTGAATGTTGAGAGGGTGTGGTTGGAAGACAAGGACACGAGGAGCCGTAGAGTGCCATACAGAGCTGACAAACATGGACCAAGGCAAAAGGACCAATGGAAAGAACGAGCATCTTAGAAAATGGAGCCAAGCGCATGAAATTCAGACTTTGAAAAGGGGTGAAAGAATTTAGGTGATCCGGTAGAAGGGTTGTTGGAAGACAGGGAGTGGAGGAAGGGGAACAACGAGTGGTGGGGGGAATGGGTGAAGCTGAAATGAAAGGGCTACTAAGAAATAAAGACTTGGAGAACCAGACAGTGGTGGGAGGGAAGCGGGGGAGCAGGGCGGGAGCTAAGGAGATGGAGAGGGGGTAGGGAGATTGGTAAGTAAATCACATAAAGGGGGAGGGCAAGTGATTGATTAAGTATATGATTCGAACGCCTTTCGAGTACAGCACGATGTTGCATCTCTTTTGCGACGTCTCCATCCACCCTTCCCAATGCACAAATCTATATACCTCTTCCCATCACCCCCCCCCCCCCCCCCCCCCCCTCGAATAAGCGGCAAGGAGGACAAGCACCGAAAGGAGTTCATCCTCTCTGCTGTCAACTACCCGTGGCAACATCGCTTCTATTGCACTCATATACCGCCATCCCCCACCCCCACCCCCTTGTTCGTTGCCTTCTCAGATAAGCGGCAAGGAGGACAAGCACCGAAAGGAGTTCATCCTTTCTGCTTTCAATTACCGCCACCCGACCCTCATCGCCTTCACGCAAGACAATACAAACAAGCCCGCCCAGACCCCTGCTGCAGCAACCCAAGACACATCCCCAGCCGCACCTGGAGCATCGACCACCACCGCCACCACCACCACAACCACCAGCAGCAACGGTCGCGGCAGCAACAGCAGTGGAGGGCTGACAGTAGAGGAGGTATTCAAACCTACCCACCACGTGTCAGCCATCTTCGAAGCCGTAGGGCTCGACCCACACGCCTACTACTCCCCCTCGCCTGCCCGCGAGGCTGCTCTCAACTACATCTCTCTCCACTCCCTCACAAAGCCCTCCGACCCCTCTATAGCCATCCTCGACGCACCGCTCTACGACGCACTGTACAGAGGCGCTATAAAAAAGGGCGCCGCGTACCCCACGGAATGCCACAAGCGGGACGTGGGTCCGACTATAGTGAAGCGCATGCAGGCGCATCACAAGGTGGAGAGAGGTTCTATAGGGAAAAGCATCGTGCGCAAGGGAGGGTTGGTGCCGGTGCAGATTCTGGTGGAGAGGCGGCAGGGCAACAAGAAGGTGACGCGCGTGTCAGGGCTGGATGTCAGAATGCTAGGCAGGAATGGATCAACTAGGAAAGTGTTGGGCACAAATATGAAACCCTAGAAGGGGCTTACCCCATATTGGCTACCCCACTATAGCCTAAACATATATAGCATATACATAATTTGACACACCCCCATAGGAAAAGTGGGGGAGAGCAAGGGGTCACGAGACCAGTCAAGAGAAGCAAAGCAAGCTCAGGGTGGATCACAATGTCACCACACACACTGAGCACAAGCAGAGGTATATATGCACCAATAGCAACACAGTGATCACTACCTAGCAAGGGCAAGCATGCAGGCATATACACGTATAGATCACTGTACAAGCAAAGTCTACAGTAAGTGAGGAAACGTGGGCACAAGGCCTAACAAAGTACAATAGTGCTCATGATCAACAGGTGGAAGTGCCTTCGAGAATATATCAGCAGTGTTGGCCCGAGTGGCCACGTGAGTTAGACGAAGCTGACCACGCTGCTGCAACTCTCGAGCAAGGAAGTAGCGCAGAGCGATGTGCTTAGTTCCGTGCTCCAGTCCTTTCTTCTGATATAAGGCAATGACGGCCTTGTTGTCTACGTACGAAACTGGAGGAGAATGAGGCCGCTCTCCCAAGTCGGTTAGCAGGTAGGTGAGCCAGCGTAACTCCTGTGCAGCCATGGCTGTGGCGTAGATCTCAGCCTCACAACAGGAGCTGAGAACAGAAGACGAGCGTGTAGACCACCAAGAAACAGATCCAGAGCGAAGACTGAAGGTGTAACCCTGTGACGACCGCTGCGTAGCCAGGTCGTCAAACCAAGAAGCGTCCGAGTGCCCAGTGAGGACAGCGTCGCCCCGTCCTCCAAGCACGAGCCCCATGCTCGATGTTCTGCACAAGTAGCGCAGTACCCTCTTAGCAGCATCTATGTGCACCTTTTAGTGCCTACCAGAAGCCACGTAGCGAGCAAGAAGGCCAAGAGGGTACGCAAGGTCAGGACGAGTGCAGGTCATCAGGTACATGAGGCAGCCTACTAGCTCTGGGTAAGGACCACTCGGCTCTACGGACTCGTCCGAAGGTGGAGCTGAGAGCAAGTGACCTGTAGCCGAAGGAGTGGCCTGTGCCAAGGACCAGGTGAAGCCGAAGCGCTAAAGGACCTGCTGCACCATGTGTGACTGAGTCAGTGTGATGGTGCGGCGTGCTTTGTCCCGGGTGATCTACAAGCCAAGGTAGCTACGCAGCTCACCCAGGTCTGTGCACGTGTGTCTCTTCTGCAGCTCCGAGTTCACCAGGTTGAGAGCCTCAGTATGAGCAGTGGCAAAGACCAAGTGTCAGATATATATGACATAGTGTCTGTAGGCTCTACTGGGGTAGACACTAAGGGGTACAGGTTTCTAGGGTTATATATTTATATCACACATTTTCCTAGTTCATTCATTCCTCATTCTTTCACATGGTATAGAGCAGGTTCCCTAGTGGGAACGTTTCCTAGGGCCCACCACTGAAACGATATTTTTTTTTTTACCTGCCCGGAGCGCGCTTCGCCCCTGCCCTAGTCGCGCCCCATGTGCTTGCCCTCCCGTCGTGTCCTCTGCCCTTAGCGGCTCGTCGCGCCCTCTTAAGGCCCCGTCGCGGAACCCTCTCACGGCCCTTTGCGGCCCCTTCCTCGCTCCGTCGCGGCCTCTCCGCGGCCCCTCTCACGGCCCCTCGCGGCCCCTTCGCCGCTCTTCGCGGCCACTCGCGGCCCCTTCGCAGCCCCTCGCGGCCCCTTCTCGACCCCGTCGCCGCCCTTCGCGGCCCCTCGCGGCCCCTTCTCGGCCCCGTTGCCGCCCTTCGCGGCCCCTTCACGGCCCTTCGTGGCCCCTTCACGGCCCCTTCGCCGCCCTTAGCGGCCCCTTTGCGGCTCCTCCACGGCCCTTCGCGGCCCTTCACAGCTCCTTCACGGCCCCTCTGCGACTCCTTCGCGGCTCGTCGCGGCCCCTTCACGGCCCCTCCCCGGCTCTTCACGGCCCTGCCGCCCCACGGTCGTCGCCCCAACAGCAGCTGCCGTTGCGCCATGACAGCCGCCGCGCAGCTGCCGGGGCCGCAGCCGCCGCCGCCACTGACAGCAGCAGCCGCCGCTGCCATGACAGCCGCCGCCGACGCCGACAGCAGCAGCCGCCGTCGCTGCTGTCGTGACAGCCACCGTCGCCGTCTTGGCCATGCCCTGCAGCTGAGACGCGGCACTCCTCTGCCGCCCTGTCGCGGCCCTGTCCCTGCCGGCGCGCCTCAACCTTGCCCCACCACTTGCGGACCTCTACCCACCCGCCCTGGTAATAGACCCGCCAAGCCGCGCCTCTGCTACTGAGCTGCTCCTAGCCTGCTACTACTGCTGCTGCTGTCATGGCTACCCCTAGTGTTCTCACCTTTGATGCTGTGGGTCGGGCTATCGACTTTGAGGTCTGGGTCGATGATCTGCAGCTTTTCCTGCAGTGCGATAGGAAAGACGGTCTCTCACTGTTCGATCTCAAGTCTAGCGCCTCTGCTGCCCCTACTGCCGATGCTGACAACATTGTTCGCTCAAAGTGGGCCACACGCAATGCTGCTGCCCGTCTTGCTATGCGTAGTCACTTGCCGTCGACTGAGCGCGCGCACTTTAGTCAGTACAAGAGTGCTAAGACCTTGTACGACGCTGTAGTTGCACGCTACTCTTCCCCTGCCACTGCTGCCCTTAGTCGCCTCATACTGCCGTACCTGTTCCCTGGCCTCGCCGCCTTTCCCACAGTTGGTGACCTCATTACGCACCTTCGCAGTAGTGACACCCGAAACCGCGTTGCGCTTCCTGCTGAGTTCTGCGCCAAGAACCCCCCCCCCCCCCCCATGTACATCACCCTCTACTACCTAATCACCCAGCTACTTGACTCCCTTCGCTCGGTCTGGGACCACTTCCTCTCTGTTTGCCCCACCACACTCACCATTGACCTCCTCGAGGAGCACCTCCTGGCAGCTGAGAAAAGTATAGTCGCTGTAGGAGCCTCTCGTGGTCACCCTCGTACCCCCTTCTTTGAGGGGTGTTCCCCCTCCCCCCTTCTGCCCTCTGTTGCCTCTGCTGCTGCGGTCGACCTCGTTGGCACCGAGTCGGTCGGAGCTGCGTCTGCCCCTAGCGGGAGACGTTGCAACGGCAAGGGCAAGGGGGGCAAGGGCGCTGGAGGGGCTGGCGGGGGCGGTGGAGGTGGAGGTGGAGGCGGCGGAGGGGGTGGGGGTGGTGGTGGGAGTGGTGGCGGGGGTGGGGGCCTCGGTGGCGGCGGTGGAGGCGGCGGCGGCGGTGGCGGTGGGAGCAGAGGAGGCGGCGGTGGCGGCAGTGGCGGCGGTGGCAGCGGCGGCGGTGGAGCTGGTCAGGGTGGCTCTGTGCAGCGGGGCGGCTTCGGTGGAGGTTAGCAACAGCAGCAGCAGCGCACTTGTGACACCCCGCCCCCCCAGCAGCTTCCTGAATGGTACGCTGCGCGTCAGCGGGGTGGGGGTGCTGGTCCCTGTGCCTACGTCCTGCGTACCGGCGACCGCACTGGTGAGCCGTGCGATGGCCCGCACACAACCCAGCGCTGCTTCGGCTGCTTGACGGACGCCTGGCGTCTCCTGTTCCCTGACGCCACTGAGATCCCTCCCTCGGGCGAGCTGCTTAGGTCGGGGGTTGCTATCTTTGATCTTAATTATGATGCAATTCTTGCTGCCATGTATGTTGTGTCTACTAATGATGAGGGTGCCATTTACCTGTGTGTTCCGCCTGACCCGGGCTTTGAGGCTGCTGCTCTAGGTGCTGGTGAGGTTGCTACTCTAGGTGCTAGTGCGTCTGCTGCTCCAGGTGCTGGTGAGTCGGCTTCCCCAGGTGCTGGTGAGTCTGCTCTCTCAGGTACCACATCGGCTCACGCGTTACACACCTTCACCCTTGACTCGGGTGCTTCCCGCTCCTTCTTTCGACACCGCACCACACTCACGCCGCTTAGTCGGCCGGTTGCAGTCTCCCTGGCGGACCCCTCTGGGGGTCTCGTCCTTGCCCACTTCTCCACTCTCTTACCGTGTCCGGCGGCCCCCTTCTGGCACCCTGTCAGGTCTTTACCTCCCCTCGTTCTCTACAAACTTAGTGAGTGGTGCTGATATACAGGATGGGGGGGTCGACCAGTTCACTCCTGCGAGTCAGCGAGTGACCCACTGCACATGTGCTCGAACGGGCCGACACTTGGCCACGTTTACCCATCAGCCGGGGTCGAGCCAATACACAGTGACTACTGAGTCTCCTCTAGTTGCTGCGTCTGGTCAGGTAGTTGCGTCAGGTCACGTGTTTGCTGCAGCGTCCAGGTCTGGTCTTGAATCTGCCCCCTGCTCGTGTCATCTCCTATCTCACCAGACTCTCCTCTAGCACCACCGCCTTGGTCACCCCTCCCTGCCTCGTCTCCGAGGCATGGCCTCCCGTGTCTTTGTCTCTGGTCTCCCCCGGTATCTCCCTCCTCTTCCTCCGGGGCCTGCCCCTACCTGCGTTCCTTGCGTCGAGGGGCGGCAGCGCGCCGCTCCTCACTTCTCCGAGTTTCCTCCGTCAGAGGCTCCATTTCAGACTCTCCACAAGGACGTGTGGGGCCCCGCCCGCGTCCGTGGACAAGGTCATGAGCGTTACTTCCTGCTGGTGGTTGACAACTACTCGCATTACACCACAGTCTTCCCCTTGCGCCGCAAGGGTAACATCACTGAGGTGTTGATTTACTGGATCCGCGCAGCTCGTCTCCAGCTCAGAGAGAGTTACGGCTCGGACTTTCATGTTCTGCGTCTGCACTACGACAGAGGCGGAGAGTTTTCCTCCGACCTTCTGCGAGCCTTGTGTCGTGCACAGGGCATCCGCCAGACGTTCACACTAACGGCCTCCCCACAGCAAAATGGGATTGCTGAGCGCCGCATTTGCATGGTCATGGACGTCGCTCGTACGTCCATGATCCATGCGGCTGCTCCCCATTTGCATGCGTCTGCGTTTCGGGTCTGGGGATCTCGGGCGTTTGTCCGTGACTTGTCTGCGGACAAGCTGTCCCCCCGTGCTGTTCCGTGCGTCTTCCTTGGCTTCCCCCTTGACGCGCTTGGTTGGCAGTTTTACCACCCCACCTCGCGCCGTATTCTGTCCTCCCAGGATGTCACGTTTGACGAGTCGGTTACTTACTACCGTCTCTTCCCCTACCGCACTGCACCCCTTACCCCGCCACCGCTCTTCCTCGCTCCAGGAACCCCCTTGGTAGACCCCCTTCCCCCTCAGGGTCCTGCCCCCTCAGGTGTGTCTCAGGTAGACGCAGTCGAGCCTGTCGAGGTAGCTGTTGACTCTGGTGTTGAGCGTGGGGGTGTTGAGTCTGCGCGTGCGGAGCCTGGGGGTGCTGAGCCTGGGGGTGCTGCGTCTGGGGGTGCTGAGCCTGGGGGTGCTGCGACTGGGGGTGTGGAGCCTGAGGGTGCTGGGCCTGCTTGTTTGGAGTCCGGCGGTACTGGGCTTGGAGGTCCTTCGGGTGCTTTGTCCCGGCGGGAGCTACCCTCTCCCCAGGAGTTGCGCGAGTGGTTTGCTCGGCGCTGGAGCCGTGCTGCTGAAGCTAGAGGTGCTGCTCGAGCTGGAGGTTCTACTGCTGCTGAGGGTATTGGTGCCACGGGTCCCGGAGGTGCTCGTACTGGAGGTACTGAAGCTGCTGGGCCCAGAGGTACTCCTTGTACTGGAGCAGATGGCAGTGCTGGAGCTGGCGGTGCTGGAGGGGTAGGTGCTACTCGAGCTACTGGAGTTGGAGCTGTTGAGTCTTCCGGTGGTCCTGCTGGAGCTGGAGCTGCTAGGGGCGTTAGCGCTGTAGGTGGTGCTGGCACTGGAGCTTCTGGGGGTGCTGGAGTTGGCGCTGCTAGAGCTGGGGATGCTATTGGCGCAGGTGCTGCCGCTGGGGGTGCTGGTGCTGTACCTGCTGGTTCAGGAGGCACTGCGCGGCCACGGCCGTACTTCGTTCCGCTCCTTGAGCAGGTTCTTTGTCTTCCGCCCTCTACTGGACCTGCTCCTTCCTTAAAGTGTCCACTGCCTGTCCAGTCTGAGTCACAGTTAGAGCCCGCCTCCCCACTGCAGGCTCCTTCTTGCTACACTGGTCCTACTGGAGGTCTTGCTGAGCAAGGTGAGCCTGCATCTCGTCCTGCGTCGCCTGTTCGTGCTGCTCGCACTAGTCGTCGTGTTCCGCATCCGCGTCCTCCTGCGGTCCCGGGCACACACCAGATGGCACTGCGTCCTTCCACTGCTCCACTGTGTGTCCCTTTGCCGTCTCCTCCAGAGTCCTCTCTTCCTGCTCTTGCTGACCCGGAGTCCGACTCTCTTCGTGCTGCCAGTCCTACTTTCACACGACTCCTGACTATTGTTGTCACTCGCCCTTCCTTTGAGTCCACTGCTGCGTCTGCCCTAGTTGCTGAGCTTGTTGACTTCGCTGCTCGCTGTCGTCTAGACTACGCTGCTAGTCTGGTTGCTGAGTCTGAGTCTGTCTGTCCTCCGTACGTCGGGGGTGAGTCTGCCCTTAGCACAGACGTCCTTGAGGACAAGCAGGAGGTGTTCAAGTGTTTTGCTGGTGTGAAGAATGAGGAATGAATGAACTAGCACAAGGTTGGGTACAAGTAGGAAACCCTAGGAAACTGTACCCCATAGTTCTACCCCACTATAACCTAGACAAGCTATATGATATAAGTTTAACACACCCCCATAGGCAATGTGGGGGAGAACAAGAGGTCACAAGACCAGTCAAGCAAAGCAAAGCAAGCTCAAGGTGGATCACAACGTCACCACACAATCCGAGCACAAGAGCAAGGCCACAAGGCCAGTTCACATGCAAGATTATAAATAAAGGTAAACAGGCAAGTGCAGGTATAGAAAGATCACAGTACAAGCAAGTTCAAGAAGTGAGCAAGTGAGGTCAAGTAGGCACAAGACCTAGCATAGTACAAGAGCGCTGATGATCACAAGGTGGAAGTGCCTTGGTAAAGATATCAGCACTGTTCGCATCAGAGGCCACATAAGCAAGGCGCAGCTGACCACGCTGCTGCAGCTCACGAGCAAGGAAGTAGCGGAGAGCAATGTGCTTCATTCTGTGCTCCAATCTGTGCTCCCGACACAAGGCCAGCATGGCCTTGTTATCTACGTACAGAACTAGAGGAGAACGAGGCGGCTCTCCTAGGTCAGTCAGCAGGTAGGTGAGCCAGCGTAGCTCCTGTGCAGCCATGGCCCCTTCGTAGATCTCGGCCTCACAGCTGGAGCCGAGAAGATGAGATGAGCGGGGAGACCGCCACGAAACAGAGCCGGAGCCAAGGCTGAAGGTGTAACCCTGTGACGACCGCTGCGTAGCCAAGTCGTCAGCCCAAGAAGCATCTACGTGACCTGTGAGGACCACTGAACATCGCCCTCCAAGCACTAGCCACATGCCCGACGTACTGCACAAGTAGCGCAACACCCTCTTCGCTGCAGCCATGTGCTCTAGTCGGTGTCTCCCAGGAGCAACATAGCGTGCCAAGATGCTAAGAGGGTATGCAAGGTCAGGTCGTGTGCAGGTCATCAGGTACATGAGGCAGCCCACAAGCTCTGGATACGGGCCACTCGACTCTACGGACTCATCCGAAGGCAGAGCTGAGAGCGAGTGACGACTAGACAGAGGAGTGGCCTAAGGCGACAAGTACGTGAAGTCGAAGCGCTGAAGGACCTGCTGCACCATGTGTGTTTGAGTCAGGGTAATGGTGCATTGTGCTCTGTCTCGGGTGATCTGCAAGCCAAGGTAGCTGCGCAGTTCACCCAGGTCTGTGCACGTGTGTCTCTTCTGCAGCTCCGACTTCACGTGGGCGAGTCCAGCAATGTGAGCAGTGGCAAAGACCAAGTTGTCGACATACACGAGGATGTAGAACGGTGGCAAAGAGGTGTCGGTGCGCGGAAACAGCGACGGGTCGGCTGTAGAAGGAGCAAACCCAAGAGCCGCAAGTGTAGTCCTCAGTGTGTCGTGCCACTCACGGGGTGCCTGGCGGAGACCGTAGACTGGCCGCTGGAGGCTCCACTGGGTACCAGGAGGAAACGACCCAGTGAAGCCAGGTGGGCGGCGCAGCCAGATCTCTGTTAAAATTAGGAGAACAGGGTTGCACTAGCAAGAATGAGGATACAAATAGCGAACCCTAGAAGGGTTGTACTCACTATAGAGCACTCCACTACAGGCTAGAGCATAATATTCTGACACACCCCCATAGCCAAAGTGGGGTGTAATCAGCAGAGCAAGCAAAGCAGTACACGCTCAGGGTGGATCACAATGTCACCACACATTCTGAGCACAAGTTCAAGAAGCAATAGTTTAAAGTTCACAATTATGAGCAAAGCTAGTGGTAGTCACAACGGGCAAGTGAGGAGGAGGAGAGAGAGTGAGAGGAGAGGAGATAGGAGGACACGGATGAAGCTGCAGACACACGGGCAACAGGAGGCACACTGGCACAGCGGCTACCGGAACAACGCTCCGGAATACAGGAGTAACTGGCCCCGCGGCTAAAGTAGCGGCAGACGAGCAACGGACCCACGGGCGGCTGGCACAGCTGGCTACGACTGGGCTACCGGACAAAGTCCCCGGAATACAGGTGCTGCTGGCGACACGACGGCAACCTCCATTCAGCTTCCCCAAACTATCCCACTCCCTCGGCACACGCCCACTGCTCAAACCCTAGCTCCACTCCCACGCACCCCCCTTAAACCCTAAACCCCAGTCTCCCACTCATCCACCCCCCTCAACGACAGCTGCAGCAGTGGGAGACGAAGGAGGAGGAGGAGCAAAGGGAGGAATGCACAACTGCCACCCCCATACTCGCCACCCCCTACTCTGCACCCCCCAGGTGCCCCTCAGGTCACCTCGACAGGCGACGGGAAAAGGAAGGGGGGGAGGGGGGGGGGGGGGGGGGGGGGGGGGGGCGGTGCACATGCTGTAGGTAGGGCGACGGGGCCAGGGTCGCAGGTAGGGGGACGGGGCCGGGGCCGGGGCGCTGGTAGGGCGACGGGGCTAGGGCCGGGGCCGCAGGTATGGCGACGGGACCGGGGTCGCAGGTGGCGCGACGGGGCCGGGGTCGCAGGCAGGGCGACGGGGCCGGGGCCGTAGGTAGGGCAACGGGGTGCGACACGCGGGTCCCTGTCGCCCGTCGCAGCGCCTCCCGGGGGGGGGCGCGCCGAGTGACGGGGCAGAAACCCGTCGCGTGCCTCGGGGCGCACGGCGGGCAGAAAACCGCCGCGCGCTCGGGGTGCACGGCGGGCAGAAAACCGCCGCACGCCACGGGGCGTGCGGCACAGAGAGTAGCAGTAGCAGTTGCAGCGGAAGCAACGAGGTGGTGAGCCCACCCACGGGATCGATCCAAGGGGATCGACCTGCTCTAATAGCATGTTAAAATTAGAAGAGAGAAGAGGGTTGCACTAGCAAGAATGAGGATACAAATAGCAAACCCAAGAAGGGTTGTACTCGCTATAGAGCACCCCACTACAGGCTAGAGCATAATATTCTGACAATCTCCTTGTGCAGGCTACCCTGCAGGAAAGCTGTGCTGAAGTCAAGAGAGTGGAGCTCGTAGTCGCGCTGAGCGGCTATGTGCAGCAGCACCCAAAGAGTGGTCATCTTCGGGGTGGGAGAGAAGGTCTGAAAGTAGTCAACTCCCTGCCGCTGACTGAAGCCTCGAGCCACGTAACGCGCCTTGAAGACAGGCGGAGAACCCGGCGCCCGCTTCACCCTGAAAATCCACATGCCACTGACGATGTTCGCCCCAGGTGGGGGAACCTCATCGACGTAGGTGCCTGTGGACTTCCAGGAAGCCATCTCTGCGTCCATGGCTGACTGCCACAGAGAGGAGTAGGGACCCTTGATCCCCTCAGCGCACGATCGAGGAGTCGGGATGTCTGGTGCATCCGGATCTCCCTCAGGGGCAAATAGCATGGACACGAGATGAGGCAAAGCAGCAGCAAAACACTGGAACTCCTCCTGCCTGTCCTCAAGGACGTCCGTGCTAAGAGCACACTCACCACCGACAGACGGAGGACAGGCAGACTCAGACTCAGCAACAAGACTAGCAGCGTAGTCTAGATGACAGCGAGCAGCAAAGTCGACAAGCTCAGCAACTAGGGCCGACGCAGTAGGGGACTCAAAGGAAGGGTCAGTGACAAAAGTAGCCAAGAGACGCGTGACAGTAGGACTGGCAGCACGAAGAGAGTCAGACTCCGGGTCAGCAAGAAAAGGAAGAGAGGACTCAAGAGGAGACGGCAACGTGACACGCAGAGGAGCAGTAGAAGGATGCAGTGCCATCTGGTGTGTGCATGGGACCGAAGGAGGACGCGGACGTGGAGCACGACTACTAGTGCGAGCACCACAAAGCGGCGACGCAGGACGAGACGCAGGCTCACCTTGCTCAGCAAGACCTCCAATAGGACCAGTGTAGGGAGAAGGAGCAGGTAGGGGGGAGGCGGGCTGTAACTGTGACCGCGACTGGATAGGCCGTGGACACTCTAAAGGAGGAGCAGGAGCAGTAGAGGGTGGGAGACCAAGAACCTGCTCAAGGAGCGAAACGAAGTACAGCCTCGGCCGCCGAGCGCCTCCAGAACCAGCAGGGACAGCAACAGTACCCCCAGCGGCAGCACTAGCGCTAGCAGCACCTCCAGCTCCAACAGTGCCAACTCGAGCACCCTCAAACGCACCAGCGCCAGCAGATTCACCAGCGCCAACACCCCCAGCAGCTCCAGCTCCAGCACCACCAACTCCAGCAGGACCGGCAGCTCCAGAGTCAACAGCTACCTCGACAGGCTCAACTGCATCTACCTGGGACACACCTGACGGGGCAGGACCCTGAGGGGGAAGGGGGTCTACCGGGGGAGGACCTGGCACAAGGAAGAGCGGGGACGGGGGGAGGGGCACAGTGCGGTAGGGGAAGAGACGGTATTAAGGCACTGACTCGTCAAAAGTGACGTCCTGGGAGGACAAAACACGGCGCGAGGTGGGGTGGTAAAACTTCCACCCAGGCGCGTCAGGGGGGAATCCAAGGAAGACGCAGGGAACAGCACGGCGGGACAGCTTGTCCGCAGACAAGTGGCGGACAAACGCCCGAGATCCCCAGACCCGAAACTCCGACGCATCGCCAACCTTCCCCGTCCACCGCAAGGTGGGGGAGGTCTCTAGCAAGGAGACCCGAGGCTGAAGGTTGAGCTGATGCGCTGCCTACTGAACCGCAAACGGCCACAGAAAATGGGGGGCAGCCGCATGGATCATGGACGTACGAGCGACGTCCATGACCATGCCAATGCGGCGCTCAGCAATCCCATTTTGCTGTGGAGAGGCCAAAAGCTTGAAGGTCTAGCGGATGCCCAGTGCACGACAGAAGGCTCCCAGAAGGGCAGAGGAAAACTCCCCGCCTCTGTCAGAGTGCAGACGCAGAACAGGAAAGTCCGAGTCGAAACTCTCTCTGAGCTGTTGACGAGCTGCGCGGATCCACACCTCATTGACCTCACCCTTGCTGCGCAAGGGGAAGACTGTGGTGTAACGCGAGTAGTCGTCAACCACCAGCAGGAAGTAACGCTCATGCCCCTGTCCACGGACGTGGGCGGGGCCCCACACGTCCATGTGAAAAGTCTGCAACGGAGCCTCTGTCGGAGGAAACTCGGAGGAGTGAGGGGCGGCGCGCTGTCGCCCCTCGACGTACGTAGGGCCAGGCCCCAAAGGTAGGGGAGGGAGAGACCGGGGGAGACCAGAGACAAGGAGACGGGAGGCCATGCCTTTGAGACGAGGCAGAGAGGGGTGACCAAGGCGGTGGTGCGAAAGGAGAGTCTGGTGGGACAAGAGACGACACGAGCAGGGAGCAGACTCAGGACAACACCTGGACGCTGCAGCAAACAGCTGACTCGACGCAGCTACCTGACCAGACTCAGCAGCCGGAGGAGACTCAGTAGTAAGTGTGTACTGACTCGACCTCGGCCGACGGGTGAACGTGGCCAAGTGTCAGCCTGTCCAAGCACACATGCAGTGGGTCACCCGCTGACTCGCAGGAGTGAACTAGTCAACCCCCCTTTCCTGTAGATCAGCTCCACTCACCAAGTTCGTAGAGAACGAGGGGAGGTAGAGACCTGACAGGGTGCCAGAGGGGGCTGCCGGGCACGGTAAGACAGTGGAGAAGCTAGCAAGGACAGGACCCCCAGAGGGGTCCACCAGGGAGACTGCAACTGGCCGACTAAGGGGCGTAAGTGTGGTGCGGTCTCGATAGAAGGAGCGGGAAGCACCCGAGTCAAGGGTGAAGGTGTGTAAGGCCTGAGCCGACGTAGTACCTAAGAGCGCAGACTCACCAACACCTGGGGCAGCAGACGCACTAGCACCTAGAGCAGCAGCCTCACGAGCACCTAGAGCAGCAGCCTCAATGCCCGGGTCAGGCGGAACACACAGATGACAATCACCCTCAATACAATCAGACACAGCATACATGGCAGCAAGAATAGCATCATAATCAAGTTCAAAGATAGCAACCCCCGCCCCAGACAGCTCTCCCCAGCGAGGGATCTCAGAGGCCTCAGGGAACAGGTGGCGCCACGCGTCCGTTAGGCAGCCGAAGCAGCGCTGGGTGGAGTGCGGGCCCCCGCACTGCTCACCAGCGCGGTTGCCGGTACGGAGGACGTAGGTGCAGGGACCAGTGCCCCCACTGCGCTGACGCGCAGCGTACCACTCACGAAGCTGTTAAGGGTATAGGGTCTCACGATTGCACTGCTGCTGCTGGCGCGGACCACCACCGGAACCACTCCTCTGCGTAGAGCCGCGACCAGCTCCACCGCCGCCGCCGCCGCCTCCGCCGCCTCCGCCACCTCCGCCGCCTCCGCTCCCTCTGCCACCAGCGCCGCCTCCTCCGCCTCCACTACTGCCAACGACGCCTCCACCCCCGCCGCCACTCCCACCACCACCCCCATCCCCTCCACTTCCTTCACCACCACCTCCACCGCCTCCTCCAGCCCCTCCAGCGCCCTTGCCCTCCTTGCCCTTGCTGGTGCGGCGTCTCCCGCTAGGGGCAGACGCAGCGCCGACCGACTCGAAACCAACGAGGTCGGCCGCAGCAGCAGAAGCAACAGAGGGCAAGAGGGGGGAGGGGGAACACCCCTCAAAGACGGGGGTGCGAGGGTCATCACGAGAGGCTCCTACAGCGACTATGCTCTTCTCTGCTGCTAGGAGGCGCTCCTCAAGGAGGTCAACGGTGAGTGTGGTGGGGCAAACTGAGAGGAAGTGGTCCCTGACTAAGCGAAGGGAGTCAGGGAGTCAGGTCACTATGTAGTAGAGGGTGATGTACATGGGGGGGGGGGGGGTTTTGGCACAGAACTCAGCAGGAAACGCAGCGCGGTAGCGAGTGTCACTAGTGCGAAGGTGCGTAATGAGGTCAGCGACTGTGGGAAAGGCAGCAAGGTCAGGGAATAGGTACAGCTGCATGAGGCGGCTAAGCGCAGCAGTGGCAGGGGAGGCGTAGCGTGCAACTACAGCGTCGTACAAGGTCTTAGCACTCTTGTACTGGCTAAAGTGCGCACGCTCAGTGGTCGGTAAGTGGCGACGCGCAGCAAGGCGGGCAGCAGGATTGCGTGTGGCCCACTGTGAGCGAACAGTGCTGTCAGCAGTAGAAGGCGGGGCAGGAGAGACACTAGAGGTGAGATCGAACAGGGAGAGTCCGTTTGCCCAATCGCACTGTAGGAACAGCTGAAGGTCATCGACCTAGACCTCAAAGTCAACAGCACGACCCTCAGCATCAAAGGTAAGGACATTGGGGGTAGCCATGACCGCAGTGGCCTAGTAGGGAGTGATCTCACAAGTCCGAGTAAGTAGGGCCCGGGCGCGCCGGAAGGAACAGTGGTGGCTCGACGGAAGAGCGGCTCGGCGGCTCGGCTGCTCGGCGGCTGGGCGGCTCGACGGCTCGGTTGATGGGCGGCTTGGCGGCTCGGCTGTTGGGCGGCTCGGCGGCTCGGCTGTTGGGCGGCTCGGCTGCTGGGCGGCTCGGTTGTTGGGCGGCTCGGCGGCTCAGCGGCTCGGCTGCTGGGCGGCTTGGCGGCTGGGCTGTTGGGCGGCTCGGCTGCTGGGCGGCTCGGCTGCTCAGGTGCTGGGCGGCTCAGCGGTGAAGAGGCCGGTAGAGGCGGCGATGGGGCTGGTAGAGGCGGTGATGGGGCCGCTAGGGGCGGCGACGGGGTCGCTAAGGGCGGCGAGGTGGCCGCGAAGGGGCGGCGACGGGGCCGCTGGGGGCGGCGATGGGGCCGCAGAGGGGCCGCAAGGGGCCTAGAGGGGCGGCGACGAGGCCGCGAAGGGGCCGTAGGGGCCTAGAGGGGGGCGGCGACGGGGCCGCAAGTGGCGGCGACGGGGCCACGAAGGGTCCGCGAGGGGCCTAGAGGGGCGGCGACAGGGCCGCTAGTTGCGGCGATGGGGCCGTGAAGGGGCCGCGAGGGGCCTACAACGGCGGCGACGGGGCCTAGAGCGGCGGCGACAGGGCCGTGAAGGGGGCGGCGAGGGGCCTAGAGCGGCGGCGACGAGGCCTAGAGCGGCGGCGACGGGGCCATGAAGGGGCCGCGAGGGGCCTAGAGTGGCGGCGACGCGGCCTAGAGGGGCGGCGACGGGGCTGTGTCGGGGCCGCGAGGGGACTAGAGCGGCGGCGACGGGGCCGTGAAGGGGCCGCGAGGGGCCTAGAGGGGCGGCGTCAGGGTCGCAAAGGACGACGACGGGGCCGCTAAGGGTGGCGCAAGGGGCCGCTAGGAGGGCGCGACGTGAGGGCGGCCTACGGGGCACGCCTCGGGCAGGAAAAAAAGATCGAGTTAGTTGGTGGGATCAGAGAAGCGTTCCCACGAGGGAACCTGCTCTATACCATGTGAAGAATGAGGAATGAATGAACTAGCACAAGGTTGAGTACAAGTAGGAAACCCTAGGAAACTGTACCCCATAGTGTCCACCCCACTATAGCCTAGACAAGCTATATGATATGAGTTTGACAGGTGCTGCTTTGCCTCATCTCGTATCCATGCTGATTGCCCCTGAGGGAGACCTGGATGCACCAGACATTCTGACTCCGCGCTCTTACGCGGAGGTGATAGAGGGTCCCTACTCCTCTCAGTGGCAGTCAGCCATGGACGCAGAGATGGCTTCCTGGAAGTCCACAGGCACCTACGTCGACGAGGTTCCCTCTCCTGGGGCGAACATCGCTAGCGGCATGTGGATTTTAAGGGTGAAGCCACCGTCGGGTTCTCCGCCTGTCTTCAAGGTGCGTTACGTGGCTGGAGACTTCAGTCAGCGGCAAGGAGTTGACTACTTTCAGACCTTCTCTCCCACCCCGAAGATGACCACTCTTTGGGTGCTGCTGCACATAGCCGCTCAGCGCGACTACGAGCTTCACTCTCTTGACTTCAGCACTGCTTTCTTGCATGGCAGCCTGCACGAGGAGATCTGGCTGCGCCGCCCACCTAGCTTCACTGGGTCGTTTCCTCCTGGTATCCAGTGGAGCCTCCGGCGGCCAGTCTACGGTCTCCGCCGAGCGCACCGTGAGTGGCACGACACACTGAGGACTACTCTTGCAGCTCTTGGGTTTGCTCCTTCTACTGCCAACCCGTCGCTGTTTCTACGCACCGACACCTCTTTGCCGCCGTTCTACATCCTCGTATACGTCGACGACTTGGTCTTTGCTACTGCTGACAATGCCGGACTCGCCCACGTGAAGTCCGAGCTGCAGAAGAGACACACGTGCACAGACATGGGTAGACTACGCAGCTACCTTTACTTGTAGATCACCCAGGACAGAGCACAGCGTACCATTACCCTGACTCAGTCACACATGGTGCAGCAGGTCCTTCAGCGCTTCGACTTCACGTACTCCTCGCCTCAGGCCACTCCTCTGTCTACTCGCCACTCGCTCTCAGCTCTGCCTTCGGATGAGTCTGTAGAGCCGAGTGGCTCGTACCCAGAGCTTGTTGGCTGCCTAATGTACCTGATGACCTGCACTCGACCTGACCTTGCATACCCTCTTAGCATCTTGGCACGCTATGTTGCTCCTAAGAGACACAGACCAGAGCACATGGCTGCAGCGAAGAGGGTGTTGCGCTATTTGTGCAGTACGTTGGGCATGGGGCTTGTGCTTGGGGGGCGCAGTCCAGTGGTCCTCACTGGTCACGTAGACGCTTCTTGGGTAGACGACTAGGCTACGCAGCGGTCGTCACAGGGTTACACCTTCAGCCTTCGTTCCAGCTCTGTTTCGTGGCGGTCTACCCGTTCGTTTTCTGTTCTCGGCTCCAGCTGTGAGGCTGAGATCTACGCAGGAGCCATGGCTGCATAGGAGTTACGCTGGCTCACCTACATGCTGACCGACCTAGGAGAGCCGCCTCGTTCTCCTCCAGTTCTGTAGGTAGACAAAATGGCCATGCTGGCCTTGTGTCGGGAGCACAGACTGGAGCACAGGACGAAGCACATTGCTCTTCGCTACTTCCTTGCTCGAGAGCTGCAGCAGTGTGGTCAGCTGCGCCTTGCTTACGTGGCCTCTCGGGCCAACACTGCGGATATCTTTACCAAGGCACTTCAGCCTTGTGATCATCAGCGCTTTTGTACGATGCTAGGTCTTGTGCCTACTTGGCCTCACTTGCTAACTTCTTGACCTTGCTTGGGTTGTGATCTATCCATACCTGCACTTGCTTATTTACCTTTTATATATAATCCTGCATGTGAACTGGCCTTGTGGCCTTGAACTGGTGCTCGTAATGTGTGGTGACATTGTGATCCACCTTGAGCTTGCTTTGCTTGACTGGTCTTGTGACCCCTAGTTCTCCCCCACTTTGCCTATGGGGGTGTGTCAGATATATATGACAAAGTGTCTGTAGGCTCTAGTGGGGTAGACACTAAGGGGTACAGGTTTCTAGGGTTTCATATTTGTATCACACACTTTCCTAGTTCATTCATTCCTCATTCTTTCACACCAAGTTGTCGACGTACACGAGGATGTAGAACGGCGGCAGCGAAGTGTCGGTGCGCAGAAACAGCGACGGCTCAGCAGTGGAAGGAGCAAACTTAAGAGCCGCAAGTGTCGTCCTTAGTGTGTCGTGCCATTCACGCCGCGCCTGGCAGAGACCGTAGTCCGGCCGCCAGAGGCTCCACTGGGTACCAAGAGGGAACGACCCAGTGAAGCCAGGTGGGCGGCGCAGCCAGATCTCCTTGTGCAGGCTGCCCTATAAGAAAGTTGTGCTTAAGTCAAGAGAGTGAAGCTCGTAGTCACGTTGAGCGGCAACGTGCAGCAGCACCCAAAGAGTGGTCATCTTTGGGGTGGGGGAGAAGGTCTGGAAAAAGTCAACTCCCTCCCGCTGACTGAAGCCTTGAGCAACGTAACGAGCCTTGAAGATAGGCGGAGAACCCGACGACCGCTTCACCCTGAAAATCCACATGCCATTGACGATGTTCGCCCCAGGAGGGGGAACCTCGTCGACGTAAGTGCCTGTGGACTTCCATGATGCCATCTCTGCATCCATGGTTGTCTGGCACTAAGAGGAGTACTCACTCGTGATCGCCTTAGCGTAAGAGCGCGGGGTCGGGACGTCTGGAGCATCCGGGTCTCCCCCAGGGGCAAGCAACCTGGCCACGAGATGAGGCGCAGCGGCTGCAAGACACTCAAGGTCCTCCTACCTGTCCTCAAGGATGTCCGTGCCAAGAGCACACTCACCCCTGGCAGACGGAGGACAGGCACACTCAGACTTAGCAACAAGACTAGCGGCGTAGTCTATACGGCAGGGAGCAGCAAAGTCAACAAGCTCAGCGACGAGGGCAGGCGCGGGAGCAGACTCAAACGACGGGTCAGTGACAACAGTGGCTAGCAGACTCATGACAGTAGGGTGAGCAGACGTAGGAGGGGATGGCAGGGGAACACGCTGCAAAGTAGAGGAAGGACGCAGAGCCATGAGGTGTGTGCCGGGGTCAGCCGGCAGACGCTCACGAGGAACACGACAACCAGTAGAACTAGTGCGGACAGTGCGAACAGGCGAGACAGGACGAGACGCAGGCTCACGACGCTCAATAAGACCCCCTGTCTGCTTAGTGTAAGGAGAAGCAGCAGGCAATGGAGAGCCGGGCTGTAATGGAAGACCAGTAGATGACTGGAGGTTAAGAACCTGGCAAAGCACGGAGTCAGGCGCTGGCAGGACGAAGGCGACGGCGAAGCGAAGAACAGTACCAGTAGCTCCAGCACCTCCAGTAGCTCCAGAACCTCCTGCTCTAGCGCCTCCAGCACCAGCACCTCCACTGGCTCCAGAACCTCTAGCGCCAGCACCTCCAATACCAGCACCTCCAGCAGCTCCAGAACCTCCAGCTCCAGCGCCTCCAGAGCTAGCACCTCCAGTACCAGCACCTCTAGCAGCTCCAGAACCTCCAGTTACAGCACCTCTAGTACCAGTATCACCAGCAGTAGCACCCCCAGAACCGGCACCTCCAACTCCAGGACCTCCAACCTCAGAGTCGAGAGCAGCTCCACTAGGTTTGGCAGTACCTCCAGTCCAAGCAGCTTTAGTAACTCCAGTTCGAGCACCTCCAGGACCAGCGCCTCTTGGAACCCCAGTAGAAACACCTCTAGTAGCAGAGTCACTAGCTCCAGCGCCTCCTGCAACAAGGGCCCCCAGCTCCAGTAGCGCGACCCTGACGGCTAACGTACCATTCACGCAGCTGCTGTGGGTAGAGAGGGACAGCGCCAGCTCCAATGCCTCCAACACCAGCGCCTCTTGTAGCAGGGCCCCCAACTCTAGCAGCGCGACCCTGACGGCTAACGTACCACTCACGCATCTGCTGCGTGGAGAGAGGGACACGCCTACGAGAGTGTTGCGGTGAGGCACCAGCGGAGAGACTACGGAGGCGGCCGCTCCATGGAGACTGCTCACCATGCGCCTTAGTGCCCCCAGGCGCAGCACCCCCAGACTCAGTACCCTCAGGCTCAGCACCCCCAAACTCCTCACGCCCAGGCTCAGCACCTCCAGGCTCTGCACCCTCAGGCTCAGCACCCTCAAGCTCCGCACCCCTAGGCTCAGCACCCCCAGGCTCCGCACCCCCAAGCCCAGCACCCCAAGGCTCCACACCCCCAAGCTCAGCACCCGCAGAAGCAGCAGCCCGAGTAGGACCACCCCCAGGAGGACCTGAGTCACCAGTGACCTCAACCGGCTCAGTCAAGGAAGGAGGGTCTACCTGAGACACACCTGAAGGAGCAGGACTGGGAGCGGGGAGGGGGTCTACCTGGGGAGGACCTGGAGCGAGGAAGAGCAGCGAGGGGGGGAGAGGTGCAGTGCGGTAGGGAAACAGACGGTAAAAGGGGACCGACTTGTCAAAGGTGACGTCCTGAGATGCAAAGACACGACGCGAGGCGGGGTCGTAAAACTGCCAGCCAGGCGCGTCAGGGGGGAAACCAAGGAAGACGCAAGGAATGGCGCGAGGGGAGAGCTTGTCCGCAGTGGTATCGCGGACAAAGGCACGAGCACCCCAGACCCGGAACCGCGACGCATCGCCAACCTCCCCCATCCAACGTAGTGTGGGTGAAATCTCCGGAACGGAGATACGGGGTCAAAGGTTGAGCTGATACGCGGCGTACTGGACTGCAAACGACCACAAAAAATGGGGGGCAGAGAGGCCAATGCGGAGGTGCTCAGCAACCTCATTATGCTGCGGAGAGGACGGAAGCGTGAACGTTTGGCGGATGCCGTGCTCCTCAAAGTAGGCTCGCAAGATGTCAGAGGAGAACTCACCACCTCTGTGACAGTACGACGGCTTATGCTAGCTATGCTTGCTTGCCTTTACTTTATTATGCTATTTCTAGCATATGTTTATTTTCTGCATGCATAAATTGCTTGATTTCCTAGGCTAGGTGCTTTCCTTTATTTTATTTTAGTTATAGCACCGAGCTAGGTTGCGTGCACCGAATTCTGGCTTTTCGGTCGCCACCGAATTGCCTTCTACCGAATTCGGGAAGGATCTGTTCGGGACGCTTCGCGACCTGCGGAACCTCGCGTAACACCTGGTTACGGGGCCTTGTGTCGAGCCTATATATAGCCTCTTGTTGTACCCAGGTGATCGTTCAATCTAATTACATTCTCTTTTCTGAGCTCGATCCTAGATCCTCACACTTGGTCATCAGAGCCTGTTTGCAAGCGAAGTTTTTCGCCCGCTTAAACCTAGCTTTTAAAACCGCGGGGGCGACGACGGAAAGCGCCGATTTCGGGTACGTAAACCATTCCGCGCTATTTTCTAACGTCTCCCTCGAACCGGTTTTCGAACACTCCTCAGGTTCAGCGGCGAAAAAAGTTGGAATTTCGACCGTCGGATCGATTCGAATCTCAACGGCCTCAAGAATTTTTCCCAAACAAGTTGGAATTTGGAGCGTCGGATCGAATTTCTTCTCAACGGCCGAGATCAGACGCGAATTTCAATTAAGGGAGAATTACGTCACCTACAGAATCAGCCCTCGTCATTTCTGCAGTCAACTCGACTCACAGTAAGATGACCAGCGCTTAAAATTTATATATTTTCGTCGCAAATCTTCCTATAAATCGCCAAATGGAGGAAGACTGTGATAGTTCCGTAAGGAAAATTACGGAGCTACACACCGGCCCGGACCAGACGCGAGCGGCACTCCAGCGAATAGAGGCGCTTCTAGCGAACCAGTCGGCAGCCGCCACAGCAGTAGCGAACGCAACGGCGAATGCAGCAGCGACGTCAGCAGCAGCAGCGGCGACACCGACACTTCACCCAGCAGCAGCGGCAGCAGCTACAGTGGATCTTGAGGCGTCACGTCCGAGGCTACCGGAGACGTTCAATCCGAATGCGAGAGACACTGACGTTCGTCGATTCATTGCGACTCCCGAAATTTACTTCGAGGCCGTTGGTTGTACGACCCCGACACACAATGCAATGCGGATTCAGCTCGCAGCGACACTGTTACGAGGCCCAGCGCTCGAGTGGATTTACAACAGCAATAAGATCCGAGGCGGGGGGTCATGGACGCAGTTTCGGGAAGCTTTAATTCAACGTTTCGAACCAATCAACTACAGCTACATGGCGCGGCAGCAGATTCATCGGCATAAACAGTTTGGCAGTGTAACACAGTACACGCAGCAGATGGAGAGCCTCTTCAACCGAATTACCGACCTGACCGAAGGGGAAAAAATCCAAGCGTATACTGAGGGGCTAATGATGGAAGTCCGCCGACAGGTGATTGCCGCAAACTACAACAACTACCACAACATGTTTGTGCAGCAGACACATCCGATGCGCTAATGCAATGTGAGCCCGAGACACGACGCCACGTGCCGAACAGATCATTCGACAAGAAGCGATCGGCACCACCCACGACCGCTGACCCGATGGATATGGACAAGATCGACGCGAAGTAGCGGTCGACAAAATATGAGAACTGCGAATTTTGCGGCGTAGCAAGACATCGATTCTTGGCGTGTTGGAAAATGAAGAAGGCACGAGCGGAGCTGCAGGGCAACAACAGTGCGACACCCAAGATGGCGAAAAAAGGAGATCATGATGGCGCGAATTTAAAACGTCACGACTGGCCGGCAACAGGGTAAATCGCCGAGACAAATGGAGGCTCCCCGAAACAAGACTCTGCACGGACCAGGAAACTCCAACCGAACACCCCCGAGAAGAAGAATATTCCCTCTCGAGGTTTTCAAGCCTTTAAAAAATTCAGGGGAGATTTCAAGGCGAAGAAAAAGCCTTCAGACATTATTCAGGTACCTGAGAAGTTGGGCAAACCACTCTGGAGCGTTGAAAAGGGTCGTGCGTTCCAATGAGTTCATATTCTCTCCCCGCAGCATAGTGTTAAGGCTCCTCATTGCCCACAGGAGAAGCCTACACAGCTGCAAAGGCTTCAGGGAAGGTGTGGAAACAAAGAACGAGAATGAAATGACTATGAACGAAGTGAGTACAAATAGGAAACCCTAATTGGGTTGTACCCCCTATGGGATACCCCACTATAGCCTACAGAAACAAGTAAGCTATATGTTCTGACACACCCCCATAGGCAAAGTGGGGGAGAACAAGGGGTCACAAGACCAGTCAAGCAAAGCAAAGCAAAGCTCAGGGTGGATCACAAAGTCACCACGCATTCCGAGCACAAGTTCAAAGGCCACAAGGCCAGTTCACATGCAAGATCATATATAGAGATATACAAGAGCAAGAGTATATATATATGTGAAGGTACAAGCAAGGTCAAGAGGAGAGCAAGTGAGGCAAGACAGGCACAAGACCCAACTGCGTGCAGCAACGCTGATGATCACAAGGCGCAAGTGCCTTGGTGAAGACATCAGCAGTGTTGGCCTCAGAGGCCACGTACGCAAGTCGCAGCTGTCCACGCTGCTGTAGCTCACGAGCAAGAAAGTAGCGAAGAGCAATGTGCTTCGTTCTGTGCTCCAGTCGCTGCTCTCGACACAAGGCCAGCATGGCCTTGTTGTCTACGTACAGGACTGGAGGAGAACGAGGCTGCTCTCCAAGGTCGGTCAGCAGGTAGGTGAGCCAGCGTAACTCCTGTGCAGCCATAGCCCCAGCGTAGATCTCAGCCTCACAACTGGAGCCGAGAACAGAAGACGAGCGGGTAGCCCGCCACGAGACAGAGCCGGAACCAAGGCTGAAGGTGTAACCCTGAGACGACCGCTGCGTAGCCTGGTCGTCAGCCCAAGAAGCGTCTGCGTGCCCAGTGAGGACCACTGGACTGCGCCCTCCAAGCACTAGTCCCATGCCCGACGTACTGCACAAGTAGCGCAACACCCTCTTCGCTGCAGCCATGTGCTCTGGTCGGTGTCTCCCAGGAGCAACAAAGCGTGCGAGAATGCTAAGAGGGTATGCGAGGTCAGGTCGTGTGCAGGTCATCAGGTACATGAGGCAGCCAACAAGCTCTGCAAACGGGCCACTCGACTCTACGGACTCATCCGAAGGCAGAGCTGAGAGCGAGTGGCGAGTAGGCAGAGGAGTGGCCTGAGGCGAGGAGTACGTGAAGCCGAAGCGCTGAAGGACCTGCTGCACCATGTGTGACTGAGTCAAGGTAATGGTGCGGCGTGCTCTGTCCCGGGTGATCTGCAAGCCAAGGTAGCTGCGCAGTTCACCCAGGTCAGTGCACATGTGTCTCTTCTGCAGCTCGGACTTCACGTAGGCGAGTCCAGCAGTGTCAGCTGTGGCAAAGACCAAGTCGTCGACGTACACGAGGATGTAGAACGGCGGCAGAGAGGTGTCGGTGCGCAGAAACAGCGACGGGTCGGCAGTGGAAGGAGCAAACCCAAGTGCCGCGAGCGTAGTCCTCAGTGTGTCGTGCCACTCACGTGGCGCCTGGCGGAGACCGTAGACTGGACGCCGGAGACTCCACTGGGTACCAGGAGGGAAAGACCCAGTGAAGCCAGGTGGGCGACGCAGCCAGATCTCCTCGTGCAGGCTGCCCTGCAAGAAAGCTGTGCTGAAGTCGAGAGAGTGCAGCTCGTAGTCACGGTGAGCAGCAACGTGTAGCAGAACCCGAAGAGTGGTCATCTTCGGGGTGGGGGAGAAGGTCTGAAAGTAGTCAACCCCCTGCCGCTGACTGAAGCCACGAGCCACGTAACGCGCCTTGAAGACAGGCGGAGAACCCGGCGGCCGCTTCACCCTGAAAATCCACATGCCACTGACGATGTTCGCCCCAAGAGGGGGAACAGCGTCAACGTAGGTGCCTGTGGACTTCCAGGAAGCCATCTCTGCATCCATAGCTGCCTGCCACTGAGAGGAGTAGGGACCCTCTATCGCCTCCGCGTAAGAACGCGGAGTCGGGATGTCTGGTGCATCCGGGTCTCCCTCAGGGGCTAGCAGTACAGACGCGAGACGAGGTGAAGCGGCTGCCAGACACTGGAACTCCTCCTGCCTGTCCTCAAGGACGTCCGTGCCAAGGGCACACTCACCCCCGACGGACGGAGGACAGGCGGACTCAGACTCAGTGACAAGACGAGCAGCGTAGTCTAGACGACAGCGCGCAGCAAAGTCGACAAGCTCAGTGACAAGGGCAGACGCAGCAGACGACTCGAAGCTCTGCCTGAGCTGGAGACGAGCTGCGCGGATCCAATCGATCAACACCTCAGTGACATCACCCTTGCCGCACAAGGGGAAGATTATGGTGTAACGCGAGTAGTCATCAACCACCAGCAGGAAGTAGCGCTCGTGACCGTGTCCACGAACGCGGGCTGGGCCCCACACATCCATGTGAAGCGTTTGCAACGGGGCCTCTGTCGGAGGAAACTGGGAGGAGTGAGGGGCAGCACGCTGGCGCCCCTCGACACAGGGGACACAGGTGGGGCCAGGGCCCGGAGGGAGGGGAGGGAGAGACCGGGGAAGACCAGACACAAGGACTCGCGAGGCCATGCCTCTGAGCCGAAGCAGAGAGGGGTGGCCAAGGCGGTGGTGCCAGAGGAGGGTCTCGTGAGACAGACGACGGCACGAGCAGGGGGCAGACTCAGGACCAGACCTGGACGCTGCAGCAAACACCTGACCAGACGAAGTGACCCTACCAGACTCAGCACCTGGAGGAGAAGCAGTGGTCAGAGTGTACAGGCTCGACCCTGGCCGACGTGTAAACGTAGCCAGGTGGCGACCTGTATCCGCCTCCGTGCAGTGGGTCACCCGCTGACGAGCAGGGGTGAACTGGTGGACACCCGCATCCTGGAGGTCAGCACCACTCACCAAGTTCGTCGAGAACGAGGGGAGGTAAAGACCAGTCAGGGTGCCAGAGGGGGCCGCCGGACACGGGAGGACAGTGGAGAAGCGAGACAGGACAGGCCCCCCAGAGGGGTCAGCCAGGGACACCGCAACCGGCCGACTCAGCGGCGTGAGAGTGGTGCGGTCCCGAAAGAAGGAGCGAGACGCTCCAGAGTCAAGGGTGAAGGTGTGAGAGGCCGAAGCCGACACAGTACCTGAGAGGGCAGACTCACCAGCACCTGAGAGCACAGACGCACTGGCACCTAGAGCAGCAGCCTCACTAGTACCTGACGCGGCAGTACCAATGCCCGGGTCGGGCGGGAAACACCGGTAACAGTCATCCTCATCACTACCAATCGCAGCATACATAGCAGAGAGAATAGCATCAAAATCAAGATCATAAATAGCTACACCAGCCCTAGACAGCTCTCCCCAGCGGGGGATCTCAGCTGCCTCCGGAAACTGCTGACGCCAGGCGTCAGTCAGGCGGCCAAAGCAGCGGCGGGCAGTGTGGGCGCCTCCACACCTCTCCCCTGCACGGTCACCGGTGCGGAGAACGTAGGGGCAAGGACCAAGCGCACCACCACGCTGACGCTGCGAGTACCACTCACGGAGCTGCTGAGGGGCGGGGACGGTGCGAGAGCGCTGCTGCTGCTGTGGCTGCTGCTGCGGCTGCTGCTGCTGCTACTGCTGGCGCTGACCACCCCCGGAGCTGCTCCGCTGGGACGAGCCACTCCGACCCCCGCCTCCACTGCCACCCCCGCCTCCACCGCCACCCCCGTCTCCACCTCCACCTCCCCCACCAGGACCGTCGCTCCCACCGCTCCCACCGCCTCCTCCGCTACCACCTCCGCCGCCACCTCCGCCTCCACCGCCGCCACCAGTACCTCCACTCCCGCCACCACCCCCACCGCCACCCCCACTCCCCCCGCCACCCCCACCGCCTCCTCCACCGCCCCCTCTAGCTCCACCCGCTCCCTTGCCCCCCTTGCCCTTGCCAGCGCGGCGTCTGCCGCTGGGGGCAGACGCCGCGCCGACCGACTCAAAACCAGTGAGGTCGGCCGCAGCGGCAGAGGCGACAGAGGGCAGCAGGGGGGAAGGACCACACCCCTCAAAGATGGGGGTGCGAGGGTCACCCCGAGAGGCCCCTACAGCGACAATACTCTTCTCAGCCGCTAGCAGGGACTCCTCAAGGAGGTCGACAGTGAGAGTGGTGGGACAGACAGAGAGAAACTGGTCCCTAACGACACGAAGGGACTCAGGGAGACGGGTGACGAGAAAGTAGAGAGTGATGTACATGGGAGGAGGGTTCGCAGCGCGGAACTCAGCAGGAAGGGCAGCGCGGTAGCGGGTGTCACTAGCACGGAGGTGGGTAACGAGGTCAGCGACAGTGGGAAAGGAAGCGAGGTCAGGGAAGAGAAACGGTAGCATGAGGCGGCTAAGGGTAGCGGAGGAAGGGGAGGAGTAGCGTGCAACTACAGCGTCGTACAAGGCCTGAGCGGTCTTGCACTGACTAAAGTGGGCACGCTCAGAGGAAGGGAGGTGGCGACGCACAGCAAGACGTGCAGCAGCATCGCGGGTCGCCCACTTGGAGCGAACGGCAGAGTCAGCATCAGCAGGTGGGGCAGGGACAGCGCCAGAGACAAAGTCAAAGAGAGAGACCTCATCTATCGCATCACACAGTAAGTACAGCTGCAGGTCTTCAATCCAGACGGCAAAGTCAATGGCCCTCCCCTCAGCGTCAAAGGTAAGAACATTGGGGGTGGCCATGACAGCAGCTGAAAATCTCACCGGGCTGGGAGAGGCGGGTAGGTCAGCAGCAGAGGAACAGCAGAACGGCTCCGCAGGCGGCTCGGGCGGCGCGGGCGGCTCGGGCGGCACGGGCGGCTCGGCGGCGGCTCGGGCGGCGGCTCGGTGGCGGCTCGGCGGCGACTCGGCGGCGGCTCGGCGGCGGCTCAGGCGGCGGCGGCTCGGCGGCGGCTCGGCTGCTGCTGGGCGGCGCGGGCGGCTCGGGCGTCACGGGCGGCTCGGCGGCGGCTCGGGCGGCACGGGCGGCTCGGCGGCGGCTCGGGCGGCGGCTCGGCGGCGGCTCGGCGGCAGCTCGGCGGCGGCTCGGCGGCGGCTCGGCGGCGGCTCGGCGGTGGCTCAGGCGGCGGCGGCTGCTGCTGGGCGGATCGGCGGGGCCGCGTAGCAGAGTGGCGGCGGGGCCGCGACCGAAGAGAGCGGCGGGGCCGCGTAGCAGAGGGCGGCGGGGCCGCGTAGCAGAGGGCGGCGGGGCCGCGTAGCAGAGGGCGGCGGGGCCGCTACCGAAGAGAGCGGCGGGGCCGCGTAGCAGGGGGCGGCGGGGCCGCGTAGCAGAGGGCGGCGGGGCCGCGTAGCAGAGGGCGGCGGGGCCGCGATCGAAGGGCGGCGGGGCCGCGTAGCAGAGAGCGGCGGGGCCGCGTAGCAGAGGGCGGCGGGGCCGCGTGGCAAAGGGCGGCGTGGCCGCGAGGCAGAGGGCGGCGGGGCCGCGTGGGGAAGGGCGGCGCAACGGTCCGCTAGGGGCGACACGACGGGTCGCTAAAAAAAAAAACGCGCCTCGGGGCGCGGTTCGGTGGGCCCTAGAAGCAGTCCCTAGGAGGGAACCTGCTCTGATTCCATGTGGAAACAAAGAACGAGAATGAAATGACTATGAACGAAGTGAGTACAAATAGGAAACCCTAATTGGGTTGTACCCCCTATGGGATACCCCACTATAGCCTACAGAAACAAGTAAGCTATATGTTCTGACAGAAGGTTCCAGGCCAAGACGAAGCTGAATCGGCCTCGGATAAATCCTTCTAGCCCTGCTCAGTTGGAAACTGATATGGAGTCAGCAGCTTCAAGCGCAGGACCGAGGGATGATCTATTTGACGTACCCTACGATCCTATAAGCGAGACCATCTACGGTTATTCGCAGCAGAAAAAACCACTACTACTCGAGGTGATCTGCAATGGGCGACGCCTCCAGGCAATGGTGGACAGTGGTGCGTCCCTCTCGGTGTGCGACCGCGGGACGTTGGAGAAAATTGGAGAATTTTCAGAGGAGACCAAGTTCTCGGCAACGATGGTGGACGGTACGAAACTTCCAATCCACGGCGAAGCATCGCTGCAGCTACACATAGGGGCGCTGAGGTGGAAGCCGACGTTGCCGATCACAAACATCAAGGGTTTAGATTTCATCTTGGGGCGAGATTTCTTGAAGCGGTTCAACCCCGAGATCGGCTGGGTCAGCAGGAAGGTATGCATCTACAATAACGGGAAACGAGTGGAGATGCGAAGCTGGACGGATACAGGGAGCGTTCCTGAAATGACACTGGCACGGTTCGAACAGACGGTGAACAAGACTAACACGAGTTACTTAGCACTGGTTATGGCAGCAGCAGAGGAGAAGCCGAGTTCGGAGCTACCTGCAGCAGTAAAGGAGGTGTTGGAGCAGTACAAGGATAAAATGCCTGACGACCTACTCGCAGGCGTACCTCCAGCACGCACCCACGAGCACGAGATTGTGGAGGAACCAGGTGCGAAACCCGTCTCACGTGCACCATATCGACTGAGTCCGACCGAACTGACACACATGAAGAAACAGATAGAGTATCTACTGGACAGACAACTGATCCGCCCATCCACCTCTCCCTACGGTGCACCAGTCCTCTTCACTCCAAAACCAGACGGCAGTTTACAGATGTGCATCGACTACCGCGCACTGAACAAACAGACAGTTAAAAACAAATACCCCATACCGCGCATAGACGACCTAATGGATCAACTGCGTGGAGCAACAGTATTTTCGAAGCTGGACCTACGATCGGGTTATTGGCAGATCAAGATGACAGACAACTCGGTCCACAAGGTGTTCAAGATCCTGCGGAAAAACAAGTTCTACGTGAAGCCGTCGAAGAGCGACTTCGCCCTGAAGAAGGTGCAGTTTCTCGGGCACATGGTGAGTGCCGAGGGCGTACACGTGGACCCGCGGAAGATCGAAGCCGTCAAGAAGTGGAAAGTACCGGAGAACGTGAAGGAGTTGCAGTAGTTCCTAGGCTTCACCAACTACTACAACAGGTTCGTGCCGCAGTACGCAAAGATAACAGCACCACTGAGCGACCTACTGAAAAAGGATACGCCCTACAAATGGGATACCCCTCATCAGCAAGCCATGGAGCAGCTACAGACAGCACTGACTACAGCGCCAGTACTCATCTTGCTGGATCCAGACAAGGACTACGTGGTGGAAGCAGACGCTAGTGACCAAGCAGTCGGAGCAGTACTGATGCAGAATCACGGACGCGGTTTGCAGCCCATCGCCTACCTCAGTAAGAAGCTACACAGAGCAGAACTGAACCACCCCATCCATGACAAGGAAGCCTTAGCGATAGTCATAGCCTTCAAGGCGTGGAGGTGTTACCTAGAGGGAGCCAAGACTACAGTCTATACTGACCACTGCAGTCTCAAATACCTGAAGTCGCAGCCGACGCTCTCACGACGACGGGTGCGGTGGGTGGACTTCCTGGAAACTCACTTCCACTATGACATCGTCTACAAGCCCAAGCTACACAACAAGGCAGACGCGTTGAGCCGCCCCGGACGTGTAGCAGGCATCCAGCTCGACGGGATGAACCCTCTGCTCAAGGGTCTATTCCAACATGGGTTCTCCGTGGACGCAGAAATCGCTACAGCACAGACCAAGAAGTTGTTACAGTGGGAGAAAGACTTAGCTGTCAGGAAGGGTTCAAGAAAGATTTGGGTACCGAATTACGCCCCGCTATGGCAGATCCTATTGGAGGAGTTTCACGACGTACCATACGCGGGACATTTCGGGAGCAACAAGACGTGCAGCAGTTCGTCACCTCTTGCGACACGTACCAGCAGATGCAGAGCAGCAAACAGAAAAAAGCAGGATTACTTCAGCCTCTACCCGTACCGGAGCAGCCATGGCAGGTCATTAGTCTCGACTTCATCACAGGACTTCCCTCGACCTCACGGGGACATGACTCCATCCTCGTAGTCATCGATAAGTTCTCCAAAATGGGACACTTCATACCGGCCAACGCCACCGCCACAGCTGAAGCAACTGCTCGCCTCTTCTTCGACCGCATCATCACCATCCACGGCATCCCCGCTACACTCATCTCAGACAGAGACCCAAAATTCACCAGTAAGTTCTGGAAGGAGCTCATGGGACTGTTGGGGACAAAGCTTGCAATGTCTTCAGCATACCACCCCCAGACTGACGGACAGACAGAGCGACTCAATCAAGTGGTTGAACAGTTACTACGCATAGCTTGCAAAGACGACGTCAGCCTCTGGGACACACAGTTACCGGCCCTAGAGTTCGCTTACAACAACGCATCACATGCGGCCACAGGGAAAACTCCTTTCTTCCTGTGTTACGGACGGGAACCACTCACACCACAGCAGCCAACCACACCAGCACACGTCCAAGCCGCACATGACTTCGTCACCACCATGCAACAACTATGGGAGCAGACTCAACGACGTCTCACCACGATGCAAAACTCCCAGAAGCAGTATGCCGATCGTCAGCGACGAGATCACTCAGTAGCAGTCGGAGATCAGATGCTTCTTGACACACACAGCTTGAACCTGTCTCACCTACCATCCAAGCTCCGGCCTCGCTTCTGTGGTCCTTTTCTCGTTGAGGCACAGGTGACACCAGTTACATTCCGCTTGCGCTTACCAGATACATGGAAGCTTCACAATGCTTTCCATGTCCAGCTACTGAAGCCCTACAAGGATCCCAACCAACAGTTCCAAGGACGGCAGCTATCGCCACCTCCACCTGTTCTTGTGCAGGATGAACCCGAGTACAAATTGAGCGCGTTCTCTCTCATCGGCGCCGCGGCGGCAAGACCCTCGAGTTCCTGATACGCTGGAAGGGATACGACCCCATTGAGGACAGTTGGGTTGCAGAAGCTGATATGGGCAACGCACGCCGTGCTCTCAAGGACTATCTTGTCAAGCACGGTGTATCTCACGCCACCCAGCTTTGAAGCAGTGGAAGTTTGCCTCAAGCACATGGGTTGCTGAAGTGCCAGATGGGTTGTGTTGCAGCAGATGGGTATAGCAGGGGTGGCGAGGCTGGAGGCTTATGTGATGGAGGCTGAGCCGCTGGCTGCTGAGCTGCAGAGGAAGTTCGCCTCGAGCACCTTAGTGGCTGAAGTGCCAGGTGGGATTTGCTGCTCCAGGTGGGAGGGCTGGCAGATACGGTGGTGGCTAGCAGGGGTAACAGGTGGCAGGGCTTTGTTGGTCTGCCAGGCGGTTCAGGTGTGTAAGGTGGGCTTTCGTTGCATTGCAACAGATGGGTGGGTTCGGCTGCAGCAGGTGTATGCTTCCCTGCTCTCCCGCTCTTCTCTCACCATCCATGCACCCATGTACTCGTCCATGCTCCCATGTACTCGTCCATGCTCCCATCTACTCGTCCATGCACCCATGTACTCGTCCATGCACCCATGTACTCGTCCATGCACCCATGCACGCATCACCCATCCATGCACCCATACACGCATCACCCATCCATGCACCCATGCACGCATCACCCATCCATGCACCCATGCATGCATCACCCATCCATGCACCCATGCACGCATCACCCATCCATGCACCCATGCACGCATCCATGCACCCATGCACCCATCCATGCACCCATGCACGCATCACCCATCCATGCACCCATGCACGCATCCATGCACCCGTTCATGCTTCCATACAGGCAAGAAGGGGCAGCACGAGGTGCTGATTCAGGGAGGCGTGTTGGATGAACTGGCTCGGCTGCTAGTAGACGTGCATGGCATTCCCAAGTCCCATATAGAGGTACTCGATAAGACAAGGAGGTGATACATGATACACCTTCTACCGTATGTGGATAAGGCAAGGAGATAACCTATGTGGATATTTTAGGCGTTTTTCGTAATGTGGCATTGATACAGCCCTATTGGGGAAGGACAGGAAGGAAAGAAGGGGTAACCAGTGGAAGGAGGTTACCGGTAGTTGTTAGCAGTTTGGGTAGATTCAAGAGGATGATGAGGATGATGAAAAATGAGGGATGGAGAGCAGCAAGATGAATTTTGAATGGACACAAAAGTCACCTCGGATGATGGAGATTGAGGGATGGGAGCAGCAAGATTGCGGGGAGGAGGAAAGATGGGTGAACGGAGGGGAATGTAGTAGAGAGGAGAACACTCCCAGTAGATAGGGGGGTAAGGGCATTGTACAAGGAAAAGTGAATCTCTAATACATATTCAGCACTATATCATGATATCTCCCAGAAGACATTTCAATTACCGTAGGTGCAGCTAGTAGTGCGAGTTTGTCCTCAGGATTGCACCTAGCCCCACTAGAGCGGATATTGGTAGAAAGGGTGGTGAGTTGAGTAGACAGCTTGGAATTTGATATTCCAATATTGCATGTATGGCCACTATTACAAGTAAAGTGACACAACATTATTTCCTTACTTGGACCTCATGATAAACACCCCCAGACTCCAATCAATCCTCACTATCCCCTCCCTAGGAAAAGCCCAATTCTACCCTTCTCCCATAGAAAAGCCCAGACCACTCAATCCTGCCAACGTATCCACGCGACGCACAGGCGAACAGTGCAACCTACCCAAGAGGAAGAAAGAAAAACAAACGCAGCAGCCGAACGCGCAAAGAAGCATAACAAGAGGTTATGCCCCCCTCGCATTCACAGCTTCAACCTCGAGTCTTCAAAAAGAAATTCCCGCGAATCCAGGAGGTTCCTGCAAGTCCTTCTTGTGAGGTTGTTCGTCGTGGCTCATCGCACCCTCGGGAAACTCGCCGCGAGTTAATTACCACCACGGGAATCCGTCAGGCGTGCAATCACGGGGATCGTTTCAAAAAGCGTCATCTAGTCGTCGTGGTGGTCGTCGTCGTCGTGGTCGTGATGATCGTCGTCGTCGTGGTCATGGTCGTGGTGGTGCTCCTTCTTCTTCTCCTTCTTGGGCGTCTCCTCCTTCGGCTTGGGCTTGCACGACTCGGCGCACTTCTCGTACTTCTCCTCGCACATCGGCGCCTTGTACCACTTGAGGCACTGGCGGCGGCGGTACAGGCACCAGTCCTTGCACCCCCACTTGCCATACTTGCAGTTCTTGAACGACTTGTACGCCTTGCGCTCGCACACCGTCGACTGCGCCTCGCAGACCTCCTTCTCGTCCGCATTCGCCGCCTTCGCCTCGCACTTCTCCTCCTTCTCCTCGCACTTGGCGTATTTGATCTTGTACTTCTCAATGCACGTCAGCTTCTTCTTGGGTTTCTTCTCCTTCTTCTCGTGGTGGTGATGGTGGTCGTCGTCGTCATCATCATCGTCGTCGTCGTCGTCGTCGTCGTGGTCGTGGTGATCGTCGTCATCATCGTCGTCGTCGTGGTCGTCGCCCAAGAAGCGCCTGGTGGCGAGAGCTGACACGGATCCTGAAAACAAAACGCGTGGCGAGAGTCAGAATTCGCACATTTTGGAATAGAGACAAACGAGCAAACAACAAACGAACCAAAAATGAATAGCAAACGCTTTGACGTAAGTCACAGCAGCGGAATGACGGTACCCACCTGAAGTGGCGACGGCGCTGGACTCCGCATAAGCGGAGGGCGCAAGCAGAGCGACCAAAATCGCGGAAATCACGATCAGAAGAGCGAGGAGCTTCATAGAAGCCATGGTGAAGGACGAAGGGGTGGGGAGTGAACTGATCCTCGAAACGACGCTTGGAAGTGAACGAATGAACTGGATTTCCAGCCCCAATTTATTCTATTTATTCTCGATTTTTTTGCCCCCAGATGCTCCTCCTGCATCAAACCTCAGGCGAAGCGCCGACGTTCTGGTCTGGTCTGGTCGACGAGGGACGCGTCTCCGCTGAATATCAGCGCCGATTTTATGGGCAGTCGAGGAGAATGTTCCATGAAATTTGTAAACTGTACACCTGCTTCAAAATTGCTGATCGAAAAATCCGTGCCTTTCAACCATATTATATCTAGCGCGAAGTCGATGTTATGCCTACATATCATAGTCGATGCTATGTCCGAAAGCTACTGACTGAAACGGGCTGGTTCAGAAAAATGAACCATTACTTGAAGGCGTCACGGGAGGGCGGCGTCGCTAGCGACTCGGATTGTTGACGCAGTATCACTGCTGCCCCCTAACTGTGAGAGAAAGCCGAAAGCCATCCGATGAACTCCAGTCGACGTCTGAGATTAATTCACTATCCACCATTTACGTGCCCGAAAAGGTGAGTACGTGGCATGCATTTCGCCTCGTTTCTCATCCTCACCAAACGACCTCCGTATAGGATTATGCCTAGTGAAGCTTCTAGAACTATGAGAGCAGCTACATGGTAGAGTTGCTTAGCTAAGGGCGGGTGCCCAAATCTGCCTTACTCTACATGATAGCACAAGGCCTTTATTGAAAGCGTGAAGAAATTCATACTAGAATCTTGGAACCTGTTATGATATGAAGTTTTATGAGTAAGGCATTCCTGTATGCTGCAGGAGCCGACTCTACCGAGTACGAAGTCGAGGAGTCAGAAGAGTCGAAGCGACGCAGCAACCGTTTGACCAAGACCGATGCAGGCAGAAACACTTGAAATGAAAAGAGCGGGAACAGGTTCAAAACGGGTTCCCGCGTCGCACGGTTGAATTTGCTGTAATAAGGGAATGTACCCCTTAGAGTACATGGCTAGTCTAAGTCTTTTCGTATTCCCCTGTATTCTTATATAAACTCGATGTATGCATGCTTTTATCAACTCAGTCATTTACATTCACTCTGACCTGAGATTCAAATCTTCCGCTGCAACACTACTCTGCGATCAAACCTGAGCGATCCTTCACTAAGTCCCACTCGGGATTGTAACATGGTATGAGAGCTACTCATGGATTCTTCGCAACCTCACTTCCGTGAAATTCGCCGAACCAAGATCTGGCGAGCAGCACACGCTCCAAGATCAAGATGGCCGTAGGATTCGGAGGCCAAGCAAATCTGACGGCTGAAGGACAATCCAACCTGACTGCGACAAATGAGGTGACAACTACGATCGGCATTGCCGCTCTCGAGCAACTTTTCGCTCGACTTTCAACTATGGAGAAAGAACTCCAAGACCTGCGCAAAGGCAATGCGGGAACCTCTTCCCAACCAGGACAACCTGGACAACCGGCTGAGAAAAGCCGTGATACCGCCGCGCACACCTTCTCCCTCGACACAAACAAATCAACAACAACTGCCCCCCGTCCAAGTGATAAAGCTATCAACTCTGCGCAAATACGCTTCCTTAGCGTCTCAAAAATCAAGACTACGGCGGCGTTCGACGGCAAGGACTTTTACACATGGAGTTTCGAGCTTGAGCTCCTCCTACAAACGGCGCAGATCTACCATTACTTCGACGGCTCCTATCCTAAACCGGTGGAAAACATCGACCCCGCCAGGGCTCAATTCTACAGCGAGTCCCTCATGGCCTACAGTGTGCTGCTACGAAACATGACGCCTGCGGAACAACTCAACATTCGCTCCTACAAAGAGAGCGACGCTCCTGCCATGGAAGCTTGGAAGCACCTCGTTGAGGTTTATCAGCCGAAGGACTCGGTTACCGCCGGCAGGCTTCTGCAGTAACTCCTGGAGATAAAAATGGGGCACGGGGAGAAGGCGAATCCATACATTAACCGCTGTCGCAACATTCGTGACCAGATCACGAAGCATGGAAGTACGATCTCAGAAGAGATCTTCGTTAATTTAGTCCTTCAAGGACTCGGGCCAGAGTGGAAGCCCTGTAAAGCGCTACTCGGACAGCGAGGAATCATCTCCGAAGCCTCGCCATGCGCCGCACTCCTGTCCGAACAACAGGACATGGACTCCAGCAGAACAAGCTCCGCGCAGCGCCGAGAGCGCCTCGCCTTCTACGCGGACAACCGAGAAGAGCGACGACAACCAAGGCGCCATTACTGCAAAATATGCAAAGTCTTCGGACACTCAAGGGATCGATGCAAATCCCGATCCAACTTCCGCCACCCAAATTCCACTCACCATAACAATTGGGTCGGCCGACAAGACGCTCGTCACTCTCAATCTCAACATCAACAAGCTCGTTCTCCTGCACAGCATCAACTCCAACAAAATCAAGGATCTCAGTCACGAACTCCCAGAAACATCATTGCGAATATGGCGACGCGACGCCGCCGCACCGCTGAACCTGATGAGGAGAACGAAGTGCAAGGAAGACTTTTGGAACCAGAAGAGGGGTGGAATAATCCCCTCACTGAAGACCACTATTACCTGTACGACGAGGACGAGCAGGATTGGAATCAACCAATCACATTGCGGGAAAGCCCGCCACACGACAATCAACACTACGTAACAGTGGGTTGGAAGGAGGACGAAGACCCTTCCTTTCACAAGCGCTACAAGGCCACTTTGGTGACTCCGCGATTGGCGCTACTCCTGCGACGAAACAACAGCGACAACTATAACACCTGGTACCTTGACAGCTGCCGCGGACAACACATGGTGGGATCCACGTGATACGTTTCTAATCTAAGTCGCGCTCCCGCAACCTACGTCACCGTCGCCAACAACGAGCAGTTGCGAGCCAACTCACAAGGCCTTGTCGTCCGGCAAGCACGAGACAGTAACACCCACATCTCATTCAACGACGTGCTCTACGTCCCGAACCTTCGCTTCAATCTGCTCTCGGCCGGACAACTCCGCGATTGTGGCGTTATAATACATACGGATCTTGCCACGCGCGACCTCATCCTCACCTACGCTCCTCCAGACACACCTTCCGAGTCGTTCAAATACCTCAGTCGAGCCCGTGCAATCAACGGGATTTACATCCTGGACTTCGACGTACCCTCCTGCCAAGCGTCGTCAGACGAACTTGTGGACCTTGATCCCCTCGAGTTCGCCTTCATGAACAAAGAATCATGGGAGCATCCGGACGGTCGACTGTGGATTCGCCGCAGTCCTCATCCCCGCGAGATCAATCTGCACGAGCCAGACATCAACGGGCTGTGCACAACATGCCACACACCCACGGCAAGCCGCACGGAGCAAGTTGAGCGGGAGTACGCATCAATTCAGGAGGCGGAGAGCGCTGAGGCAGAACCTACAGGCATGAGACGTGAAGAACTCGCCGTGTCATCTCACCGTATCTTTGGTGAGCCGAACAAGCAATTCGGGCAGTAGAGGGTGAACAGACCAAGGCCCTATTCGGAAACCCTCCGCTTCGTTCTAGAAGCCAACACCACCACCCTCAACGAAGACCGAGAACCACGCCCATACACCCGCGAATACTACCATCACGAGATTGATCCAATTTGGAAAGACCCTGACGCACCAGAGGAGCTGAGTGTTCAGGAAGAACGAGACAAGGTACGAGCGGAAAAGAAGCAAAAGCTGTATGAGGAGCGCATCGCGGCAGGATGGGACAAACAATCAGCACACGGAGGATGGGGCGACGAGGATACCAGCCCAGAACACGGCGCAGCCTGGGCATCCGCCACTGGAGCATGGGGAGCCAGCGCCAGCGGCACGGTTACCACAGGAGGATGGGGAACGGTCGAACCCGATGAAGGGGAGCTTACCCAAGAAGAATTGGAGGAAGCTGAACGCGAAATGCAAGCTCAGTGCGGCGAAGCACCACCTCGAGTCGCCATTCCCCTCGGGTGGACCCCCCGCACTAGTGGACCACCTCGTTCACCTCATCGCTGGACCGATTCCTGGTCGGAGATTGAGGAGGGGAATATACCACCAACTCCTCCTCGGGACTCCCTTAGTCCAATCTCCCGCCAAGATCCGTTTGCACGCTTTATTGAAGGCACCACGACCCCGCTCACCATCATCCCCGACCGCGAATTTCTCGCGCTCTACCTCACAACGGCACCTGCAGAAGGGGAGGCAACGACAGAAGCAGAAACAGAGGAGCCGGAAAACGAAGCAGAACCAGGAGAAGAGGAAGAACCTCCACTCCAGATCCCGCAACTCACGCCGGAGGAGGCAGCAGAACATCACACCCGCTACAAGCGTACCTCCGGCATTCGCGCCGAGGACGATCTCTGGCACCAGCGGATGGGACACTCCTCGCGCCAGACTCTCGCCAACTGCCTCCGCGCTTAAGTATTCCCGCCAGGAGCACTGTGTCAGAACATATAGCTTATACATTTGTGTAGGCTGTAGTGGGGTAGCCCATATAGGGTACAACCCAATTAGGGTTAGTACTTGTACCCAACTCTTTCATAGTTGAATCATTCTCGCTTCAATTCTCACATGGTATCGAAAGGGTTCCCTCGTGGGAACAGTTCCTAAGGCCCTACTACTGCTTCCGCTGCTACTTGATCTATCGCACGCCCCGCGGCGTGCGACCTATTTTCATCGCGCGATTTTTTTTCTGGCGCGCGCCCCGAGGCGCGCGACCCCGCCTCTCTCGTCGCGGCCCCGCCCCTTGTCGCGGCCCCCCCCTACGTCGCGGCCTCGCCCTACGTCGCGTCCCCGCCGCCCTGCTTTAGCGGCCCCGCCGCCCTACACCTCGCGGCCCCGCCGCCCTGCATTTCGCGGCCCCACCGCCCTACACTTCGCGGCCCCGCCGCTCTGCTTTAGCGGCCCCGCTGCCCTACACCTCGCGGCCCCGCCGCCCTGCTTTAGCGGCCCCGCTGCCCTACACTTCGCGGCCCCGCCGCCCTGCTTTAGCGGCCCCGCCGCCCTGCATTTTGCGGCCCCGCCGCCCTACACTTCGCGGCCTCGCTGCCCTGCTTTAGCGGCCCCGCCGCCCTTCTGCTGCGGCCCCGCCGCCCTGCACCTGCGGCCCCGCCGCCCGTCTGCTGCAGCCCTGCCACTCTCCTCTCCTGCCCGCCACCCGAGCCGCCGACTGTGGCACCACCCTGCAGCGTGCACCCGAGCAGCCGACCGCCACGCCGCCGAGTACCGGAGGAGCCGGGCCGCCCAGCTGCAGAGCCGCCCGGCCGCCCACCAGCCGAGCCGCCCAGCAGCCGAGCCGCTGAGCAGCCGAGCCGCTGTGCAGCCGAGCCGCCCAGCAGCCGAGCGCCGAGCCGCCGAGCCGCCCAGCCGCCAAGCCGCCCAGCAGCCGAGCCGCCCTACTACCGAGCCGCCGGCGCCGCCGAGCTAGTGCCGAGTCACCCGAGCCGCCCGAGTCGCCCGAGCCGCAGCGCCACCTCAGCCGCCCGAGCCGCTGGGTCACCGAGCCGCCGAGCTGCAGTTGCTGCCGAGCAACCGTACCGCCGAGCCGCTGAGCCGCCGAGCCGCCCGAGTCGCCCGAGCAGCTGAGCCGCCCGAGTCGCCCGAGCCGCCAAGCCGCAGTTGCTGCAGTGCCGCCGTCCTGCCGAGTCGTCGAGTCGCCGAGTCGTCGAGCCTACTCTTCCCACCACATGTGAGCCCCTGCCTTACTAGCGCGCTGCCTGCTGCTTGCTTGGCTGCCTGCCTTACTGCTTCTACTCCTGCTCCTGCTTCTACTGGCGGCGGCAGGATGCAGCTCCAGCGACGCCCACGCGCGTCTCTCACGCCCCAGCAGCTTCGTGAGTGGTACGCTCAGAGTAGAGGGTCTCTCAGTTGTGTTCGCTGCTCTTACGTGATTCGCACTCGTGCTCGGACTGGTCAGCCTTGTTGGACGCCTAGTCACACACCGTCCCGCTGCTTTGCCCGTCTGAGCGACGCCTAACGTACTCAGTTTGGCGACGAGGCTGAGCTCCCCGACTGGGTTGAGTTGCTAAGGCAGAGGGTAGATATATTTGCTCTTGACTATGATGCTATTCTCACTGCCATGTATGAATTGCCTACTAGTGCTGACCGTGCCGGTCACCTGTGCGTGTCGCCTGACCCGGGTATAGATCCTGCTTCTCTAGCTGCTGGTACGGCTGCTGCTCTGGGTGCTAGTGTGTCTCCTGCTCCAGGTACAGGTGCGACTGCTGCTCTAGGTGCTAGTGAGTCTGCTTCCTCAGGTGCGGGTGAGTCTGCTCTCTCAGGTACCGCATTGGCTCTGGCCTCTCACACCTTCACCCTTGACTCGGGGGCTTCCCGCTCCTTCTTTTGAGACTGCACCACACTCACGCCGCTTGGTCGGCCTGTTGCAGTCTCTCTGGCAGACCCCTCTAGGGGCCCTGTCCTTGCTCACTTCTCCACTGTCCTCCCATGTCCGGCGGCCCCCTCTGGCACCCTGTCTGGTCTTTACCTCCCCTCGTTCTCTACAAACTTGGTGAGTGGTGCTGACCTCTAGGATGCGGGGGTTCACCAGTTCACTCCTGCGAGTCAGCGGGTGACCCACTACACAGACGCTCGGCAGGCCGACACTTGGCCACGTTTACTTGTCCACCGGGGTCGAGCCTGTACACACTGACCACTGCGTCTCCTCCGGTTGCTGAGGCTGGTAGGGTAGCTGCGTCGGGTCAGGTGTTTGCTGCAGCGTCCACGTCTGGTCCTGAGTTTGCCCCCTCTTCGTGTTGTCTCCTGTCTCACGAGACTCTCCTCTGGCACCACCGCCTTGGTCACCCCTCTCTGCTTCGGCTCAGAGGTATGGCCTCTCGTCTTCTTGTTTCTGGTCTCCCCTGATCCCTCCCTCCCCTTCCTCAAGGCCCTGGCCCTACTTGTGTCCCCTGTGTCGAGGGGCGCCAACGTGCTGCCCCTCACTCCTCCCAGTTTCCTCCGACAGAGGCCCCGTTGCAGACGCTTCACATGGACGTGTGGGGCCCAGCCCGCGTCCGTGGACAGGGTCACGAGCGCTACTTCCTGCTAGTTGTCGACGACTACTCGCGTTACACCGCAGTCTTCCCCTTGCGCAGCAAGGGTGATGTCACTGAGGTGCTGATCGACTGGATCTGCGCAGCTCGTCTCAAGCTCAGGCAAAGCTTTGGCTCGGACTTTCCTGTTCTGCGTCTGCACTCGGACAGAGGCGGAGAGTTTTCCTCTGGCCTTCTGAGAGCATCCTGTCGCGCACGGGGCATCCGTCAGACCTTCACGTTTCCGGACTCTTCGCAGCAAAATGGGATTGTTGAGCGCCGCATTGGCATGGTCATAGACGTCGCCCGTACGTCCATGATGCATGCGGCTGCCCCCCATTTTCTGTGGCCGTTTGCGGTGAGGTACGCGGCGCATCAGATCAACCTTCACCCCAGGGTCTCCAGGCCGGAGACCTCCCCAGCCTTGCTGTGGACGGGGAAGGTTGGCGATGCGTCGGCGTTCCGGGTCTGGGGATCTCGGGCGTGTGTCCGCGACTTGTCTGCGGACAAGCTGTCCCCTTGTGCTGCTCCTTGCGTCTTCCTGGGGTTCCCCCCTGACGCGCCTGGGTGGCAGTTCTACCACCCCACCTCTCGCCGTGTTCTGTCCTCCGAGGACGTCACGTTTGACGAGTCAGTCCCCTACTACCGCCTCTTCCCCTACCGCACTCCTTCCCTTCCCCCACCCCCGCTCTTCCTTGTGCCAGGTCCCCCCCAGGTAGACCCCCTCCCCCCTCAAGGTCCTTCCCCTTCAGATGTGTCCCAGGTAGACGCAGTCGAGCCTGTCGAGGTCACTGGTGACTCTGGTGCTGCTGAGGGTGCTGAGCCTGGGGGTGCTGAGCCTGGGGGTGCTGAGCCTGGGAGTGCTACGCGTGGGGGTGCTTTGCCTGGGGGTGCCGCGCCTGGGGGTGCTGAGCCTGGAGGTGCTCCGCCTGGAGGTTCTCCGGGTGCTTCGTCTCGCCGGGAGCCACTCTCTCCACAGGAGCTGCGCGAGTGGTTTGCCCGACGCTGGAGCCGTGCTGCTGGTGCTGGAGGTTCTTCAGCTACTGGGGGTGCTGAGCCTAGGGGTGCTGAGCCTGGGGGTGCTGAGCCTGGGGGTGCTACGCCTGGGGGTGCTGAGCCTGGGGGTGCTACGCCTGGGGGTGCTGAGCCTGGGGGTGCTGAGCCTGGGGGTGCTGAGCCTGGAGGTGCTCCGCCTGGAGGTTCTCCGGGTGCTTCGTCTCGCCGGGAGCCACTCTCTCCACAGGAGCTGCGCGAGTGGTTTGCCCGACGCTGGAGCCGTGCTGCTGGTGCTGGAGGTTCTTCAGCTACTGGGGGTGCTGAGCCAAGGGGTGCTGAGCCTGGGGGTGCTGAGCCTGGGGGTGCTACGCCTGGGGGTGCTGAGCCTGGGGGTGCTACGCCTGGGGGTGCTGAGCCTGGGGGTGCTGAGCCTGGGGGTGCTAAGCCTGGAGGTGCTCCGCCTGGAGGTTCTCCGGGTGCTTCGTCTCGCCGGGAGCCACTCTCTCCACAGGAGTTGCGCGAGTGGTTTACCCGGCGCTGGAGCCGTGCTGCTGGTGCTGGAGGTTCGTCGGCTACTGAGGGTGCTGCTGTCGCGGGTCCCGCAGGTGCTCGTCCTGGGAGTACTGGAGCTGCTGGGCCTACACGTTCGACTGGAGCTGGTGCTGCTGAGGGTGTTGGCGCTGAGACTACCACTGGCGGTCCTGCTCGGGGTGCTCCCGGTGCTGCTGTAGGTTCAGGAGCTCCTGGAGGTGCTGCTGGAGCGGGTGCTCCTGCTGGAGGTACTGGTGCTGTCCCTGCTGTTTCTGGCGTCGCCACGCGGCCTCGACCGTACTTCGTTCCACTCCTACAGCAGGTTCTTGGTCTTCCACCTTCTACTGGTCCTCCTCCTCCCTTAGAGTGTCCACAGCCTGTCCCGTCACAGTTACAGTTGCAGCCTACCTCCCCTTTGCCTGCTCCTTCTCCCTACACTGGTCCTACTGGGGGTCTTGCTGAGCGTCGTGAGCCTGCGTCTCGCCCTACGTCGTGTGTCCGTGCTGCTCCCGCTAGTGGTCGTGGTTCGCGTCCGCGTCCTCCTCCTGTCCCTCGCATGCACAGGATGTCTCTGCGTCCGTCCACTGCTCCTCTGCGTGCCCCTTTGCCTTCTCCTCCTGAGTCCTCTCTTCTTGCTCTTGCTGACTCGGAGTCGGACTCTCTTTGTGCTGCCAGTCCTACTGTCACGCGTCTCCTGGCTACTGTCATCACTGACCCTTCTTTCGAGTCCACTGCTGCGTCTGCCCTAGTCGCTAAGCTCATCGACTTTGCTGCTCGCTGTCGCCTAGACTACGCTGCCAGTCTTGTTGTTGAGTCTGAGTCTGTCTATCCTCCGTCCGTCGGGGGTGAGTGTGCCCTTGGCACGGACGTCCTTGAGGACAGGCAGGAGGAGTTCGAGTACTTGGCCGCTGCTTCACCTCATCTCTTGTCCGTACTGCTTACCCCTGAGGGAGACCCGGATGCACTTGACATCCCGACTCCGCGCTCTTACGCGGAGGCGATAGAGGGTCCCTACTCCTCTCGGTGGCAGGCAGCTATGGATGCAGAGATGGCTTCCTGGAAGTCCAAAGGCACCTACGTTGACGCTGTCCCCCCTCTTGGGGCGAACATTGTCAGTGGCATGTGGATTTTCAGGGTGAAGCGGCCGCCGGGTTCTCCGCCTGTCTTCAAGGCGCGTTACGTGGCTCGTGGCTTCAGTCAGCGGCAGGAAGTTGACTACTTTCAGACCTTCTCCCCCACCCCGAAGATGACCACTCTTCGGGTACTGCTGCACGTTGCTGCTCACCGTGACTACGAGCTGCACTCTCTCGACTTCAGCACTGCTTTCTTGCAGGGCAGCCTGCACGAGGAGATCTGGCTGCGCCGCCCACCTGGTTTCATTGGGTCGTTCCCTCCTGGTACCCAGTGGAGCCTCCGGCGTCCATTTTACGGTCTCTCCTAGGCGCCACGTGAGTGGCACGACACACTGAGGACTACACTTGCGGCTCTTGGGTTTGCTCCTTCTACTGCCGACCCGTCGCTGTTTCTACGCACCGACACCTCTCTGCCGCCGTTCTACATCCTCGTGTACGTCGACGACTTGGTCTTTGCCACAGCTGACACTGCTGGACTCGCCTACGCGAAGTCTGAGCTGCAGAAGAGACACACGTGCACTGACCTTGGTGAACTGCGCAGCTACCTTGGCTTGCAGATCACCCGGGAAAGAGCACGCCGCACCATTACCCTGACTCAGTCACACATGGTGCAGCAGGTCCTTCAGCGCTTCGGCTTCACGTACTCCTCGCCTTAGGCCACTCCTCTGCCTACTCGCCACTCGCTCTCAGCTCTGCCTTCGGATGAGTCCGTAGAGTCGAGTGGCCCGTTTGCAGAGCTTGTTGGCTGCCTCATGTACCTGATGACCTCCACACGACCTGACCTTGCATACCCTCTTAGCATTCTCGCACGCTATGTTGCTCCTGGGAGACACACACCAGAGCACATGGCTGCAGCGAAGAGGGTGTTGCGCTACTTGTGCAGTATGTCGGGCATGGGGCTAGTGCTTGGAGGGCGGAGTCCAGTGGTCCTCACTGGGCACGTAGACGCTTCTTGGGCTGACGACCAGGCTACGCAGCGGTCGTCCCATGGTTACACCTTTAGCCTTGGTTCCGGCTCTGTTTCGTGGCGGGCTACTCGCTCGTCTTTTGTTCTCGGCTTTAGTTGTGAGGCTGAGATCTACGCTGGGGCCATGGCTACACAGGAGCTTCGCTGGCTCAACTACCTGCTGACCGACCTTGGAGAGCCGCCTCGTTCTCCTCCTGTCCTGTACGTAGACAACAAGGCCATGCTGGCCTTGTGTTGAGAGCAAAGACTGGAGCACAGGACAAAGCACATTGCTCTCCGCTACTTCCTTGCTCGTGAGCTCCAGCAGCGTGGTCAGTTGCGGCTTGCGTACGTGGCCTCTGAGGGCAACACTGCTGATGTTTACACAAAGGCACTTCCGCCTTGTGATCATCAGCGCTTCTGCACTCAGCTGGGTCTTGTCCCTGTCTTGCCTCACTTCCTCACCCCTTGACCTTGTTTGTACTGTTACGTATATATATACCTGCTCTTGCTTGTCTAGCCTTATATATATATGTAATCATGCATGTAATCAGCCTAAACACCAGCGACAGTAATGGATCGTGATGACACCGACGAACATCCCGGCATTCCTCCTCGCCCGCGCGACGACGACGACGATGACAGCGATGACGACCCCACGCCAGGACCATCACGGCGCCAAGCATAGCCAAGCACTGGAGCACGCGGCTATGAGAGCGGAGACGACGACGTGGTGGAAGTCCCCACCAACACAGACACCACCAATGTATCGTGCCTTCAACTTCTCGGCCTACACACATGTTTCTAATCTTGCACGGGCCGTGGATCCAAAGAAACCTCGCCAAGCCCTAACCAGTCCTCACGCCAAGGAGTGGCGTGCTGCGATGGATGCGGAGCTAAAGGCGCTGGAATCGCGTGACACCTGGGTCCTAGTCGATCATGCAGCAGTGAAGGGGAGAAGGGTGCTCAATGGGAAGTGGGTTTTTCGCCTGAAAACTAACGCTGGCGGCACTATCGGGCGTTTCAAGGCACGGTGGGTCGTACGCGGGTACGATCAGCGCCATGGCATTGACTTCGATCAAACCTTCGCTCCCGTCAGTCGCCACACCTCAGTCCGGATTCTACTCGCCATTGCCGCCGCGAAGCACCTACCACTGCAACAGATCGACGTAAAGAACACGTTTTTGTACGCGTTGGTGGACGCCACCATCTTTGTGGAGCAGCCGCACACCTATGGGGAAGGTGATTTCAGGGTCTGTCAACTGAAGAAGTCCCTCTACGGGATCAAGCAGGCGCCTCGCCTCTGGCAGCACCACCTGCACAAAATTCTCCTCGAAATCAGCTTCAAGCAGCTCCCACACGACCCGGGAATGTATCTCCTTCACTTAAGTGGAGACTACATCCTCCTGACAGTCTACGTCGACGACCTGCTGTACACGGGCACCTGCAACAAACTCCTCGATCAGTTTCAGGAGAACCTTGCGCAGCGCCTAGACATGACCATCAACCTTGAAGTGAAGCAGTTTTTGGGGTTAAACATCACTTACGCGCCAGAAGCAATCCATCTGTCAGCCTCCAAGTACGCAGAGCAGCTGGGGGAATGCTTCAACATCTCTCTTGCACCAGTCTCAACTCCCTACCGCAACCCCAACACCAACTACAAACCGGATAACAAACCACTGTCACCTGCAGGACTCCAACTGTACCAGCAGCAACTGGGTTGTCTGCTGTTTGCCTCTGTCACCTGTCGACCCGACCTTTTGTACATCGCTAGCCAACTGGCGTAGTATTCTTGCAAGCCAGTAGCTGAGAACCAGCTGGACCTGGAACGCGCCCTGCAGTACTTCATCTCCACGCCTGACATTGGGCTCTCCTATTCCACGCTGACGACAACCTCCTTCAACCTCAACGGCTACGTGGACGCAGATCACGCCGCTGACCCTGACAATTGACGGTCCCGAACCGGCTTGGTTTTTTGCCTGGAACCAACTGGGCCAATCTCCTGGAACTCACAAAAGCAGGAGCTAGTTGCCCTGTCGTCGGCCGAAGCAGAATACATCGCCGCGACAGGAGCAGTTCGCGAAGGCCAGTACCTGCAAGAGCTGTTACAGGAAGCGAAAATTCCAACCTCGCCTACCTTTTGCCTTCACTGCGATAACCAGAGTGCCATCAGGATTGCGAACAAGCCTGGTTTTGTGAGCCGCACGAAGCACATCGCACTTCAGTATTTTTTTCGTCAAGGACGAAATTGACCAAGGCAAAGTTGACCTCGCCTACTGCGCGACTACTGAGATGGCAGCAGACTTCCTCACCAAGCGCCTGCCAAGCCAGCAGTACAAACACTGCTCTGACCTCACCGGAGTACTCAAGCGAGTCAGCTCCTCCTGCGCCCAGGAATGAAGGGGAGTGTTACGATATGAAGTTTTATGAGTAAGGCATTCCTGTATGCTGCAGGAGCCGACTCTACTGAGTACGAAGTCGAGGAGTCAGAAGAGTCGAAGCGACGCAGCAACCGTCTGACCAAGACCGATGCAGGCAGAAACACTTGAAATGAAAAGAGCGGGAACAGGTTCAAAACGGGTTCCCGCGCCGCACGGTTTGAATTTGTTGTAATAAGGGAATGTACCCCTTAGAGTATATGGCTAGTCTAAGTCTTTTCGTATTCCCCTGTATTCTTATATAAACTCGATGTATGCATGCTTTTATCAACTCAGTCATTTACATTCACTCTGACCAGAGATTCAAATCTTCCGCTGCAACACTACTCTGCGATCAACCCTGAGTGATCCTTCACTAAGTCCCACTAAGTCGTCATCAACATTGCTATCAACCACCCATGGCATGTTCCCACCTGTACCACCCACCCCTCCTCATTGAACCCATCTACCCTCCCCTCCCCCCCTCACAGATAAGCGGCAAGGAGGACAAGCACCAAAACGAGTTCATCCTTTCTGCTATCAATTACCGCCACCCGACCCTCATCGTCTTCACGCCAGACAAGACAACCAAGCCCGCCCAGACCCCTGCTGCTGCAACCCAAGACACATCCCCAGCCGCACATGGAGGACCGACCACCACCGCCACCACCACCACAACCAGCAGTAGCAGCAGCAGTGGAGGGCTGACAGTAGAGGAGGTATTCAAACCTACCCACCACGTGTCAGCCTTTTTCGAAGCCGTAGGGCTCGACCCACATGCCTACTACTCCCCCTCGGCTGCTCGTGAAGCTGCTCTCAACTACATCTCTCTTCACTCCCTCACCAAGCCCTTCGACCCCTCTATTGTCATCCTTGACGCACCGCTCTGCGACGCACTGTACAAAGGCGCGATAAAAAAGGTCGCCGCGTACCCTACGAAATGCCACAAGCGGGACGTGGGTCCGACTATAGTGAAGCACATGCAGGCGCATCAGAGGGTGGAGAGAGCTTCTATCGGGAAAAGCATCGTGCGCAAGGGAGGGTTGGTGCCGGTGCAGATTCTGGTGGAGAGGCGGCAGGGCAACAAGAAGGTGACGCGTGTGTCGGGGCTGGATGTCAGAATGCTAGGCAGGAATGGATCAACTAGGAAAGTGTTGGGTACACATATGAAGCCCTAGAAGGGGCTGTACCCCATATTGGCTACCCCACTACAGCCTAAACATATATAGCATATACATAATTTGACACACCCCCATAGGCAAAGTGGGGGAGAGCAAGGGGTCACGAGACCACTCAAGAGAAGCAAAGCAAGCTCAGGGTGGGTCACAACGTCACCACTCACACTGAGCACAAGCAGAGGGCCACAAGGCTAGTTCACATGCAGAGGTATATATGCAACAATAGAAACACAGTGATCACTACCTACCAAGGGCAAGCATGCAGGTATATACATATAAAGATCAATGTACAAGCAAAGTCTACAGCAAGTGAGGAAACGTGGGCACAAGGCCTAACAAAGTACAAAAGCACTGATGATCAACAGGTGGAAGTGCCTTGGAGAATATATCAGCAGTGTTGGCCCGAGTGGCCACGTGAGCAAGACGAAGCTGGCCACGCTGCTGCAACTCTCGAGCCAGGAAGTAACGCAGAGCGATGTGCTTCGTTCTGTGCTCCTGACACAAGGCAATGGCGGCCTTGTTGTCTACGTACGGAACTGGAGGAGAACGAGGCCGCTCTCCCAAGTCGGTTAGCAGGTAGGTGAGCCAGCGTAACTCCTATGCAGCCATGGCTGTGGCGTAGATTTCAGCCTCACAACAGGAGCTGAGAAAAGAAGACGAGCGTGTAGACCACCAAGAAACAGATCCAGAGCCAAGACTGAAGGTGTAACCCTGCTGCGTAGCCAAGTCGTCAACCCAAGAAGCGTCTGAGTGCCCAGTGAGGACAGCGTCGCCCCGTCCTCCAAGCACGAGCCCCATGCTCGATGTACAACACAAGTAGCGCAGTACCCTCTTAGCAGCATCCATGTGCACCTTTCGGCGCCTACCAGGAGCCACATAGCGAGCCAGAAGGCCAAGAGGGTACGCAAGGTCAGGACAAGTGCAGGTCATCAGGTATATCAGGCAGCCCACTAGCTCTGGGTAAGGACCACTCAGCTCTACGGACTCGTCCGAAGGTGGAGCTGAGAGCAAGTGACCTGTAGCCAGAGGAGTGGCCTGTGCCGAGGACCAGGTGAAGGCGAAGCGCTAAAGGACCTGCTGCACCATGTGTGACTGAGTCAGTGTGATGGTGCGGCGTGCTTTGTCCCGGGTGATCTGCAAGCCAAGGTAACTGCGCAGCTCACCCAGGTCTGTGCACGTGTGTCTCTTCTGCAGCTCCGACTTCACCACAGCGAGAGCCTCAGTATCTGCAGTGGCAAAGACCAAGTTGTCGACGTACACGAGGATGTAGAACGGCGGCAGCGAAGTGTGACAACCAGTACGACTAGTGCGGACAGTGCGAACAGGCGAGACAGGATGGACGCATGCTCACGACGCTCAGTAAGATCCCCTGTCTGCTTAGTGTAAGGAGAAGCAGCAGGCAGCGGTGAGCTAGGCTGTATTGGAAGACCAGTAGATGACGGGAGGCAAAGAACCTGGGAAAGCACGGAGTCAGGCGGTGGCAGGGGCGAAGTCGACGACGGAGCGAAGAACAGTCACGGCTGTGCAGGGCCACTAGCGCCAGTAGCTCCAGCACCTCCAGCAGCTCCAGAACCTCCAGCTCTAGCGCCTCCAGCGCCAGCACCTCCACTAGTTCCAGAACCTTCAGCGCCAGCACCTCCAGTACCAGCACCTCCAGCAGCTCCAGAACCTCCACCTCCAGCGCCTCCAGAGCTAGCATCTCCAGTACCAGCACCTCCAGCAGCTCCAGAATCTCCAGCTATAGCACCTCTAGTACCTGTACCACCAGCAGCAACACCCCCAGAACCAGCACCTCCAGACCCAGGGTCTCCAGTCTCAGTGTCTCTAACAGCAGCACCCCCAGAACCGGCACCTCCAGCTCCAGGACCTCTAACCTCAGAGTCGACAGCAGCACCTCCAGGTTCGGCGGTACCTCTAGTCCCAGCAGCTCCAGTACCTCCAGTACGAGCACCTCCGGGACCAGCGGCTCGTGGAACCCCAGTAGAAACACCTCTAGTAGCAGAGTCACTAGCTCCAGCGCCTCCTGCAGCAAGGGCCCCCAGCTCCAGTAGCGCGTCCCTGACGGCTAACGTACCACTCACGCAGCTGCCATGGGGAGAGAGGGACAGCGCCAGCTCCAGTGCCTCCAACACCAGCGCCTCTTGTAGCAGGGCCCCCAGCTCCAGCAGCGCGACCCTGACGGCTAACGTACCAATCACGCAGCTGCTGCGTGGAGAGAGGGACACGCCTACGAGAGCGCTGCGGCGAGGCACCAGCGGAGCGACTACGGAGGCGGCTGCTGCATGGAGACTGTTCACTAGGTGCCTCAGTGCCCCCAGGCCCAGCACCCCCAGACTCAGTACCCTCAGGCTCAGCACCCCCAAACTCCTCACGCCCAGGCTCAGCACCTCCAGGCTCTGCACCCTCAGGCTCAACACCCCCAAGCTCCGCACCCCTAGGCTCAGCACCCCCAGGCTCCGCAACCCCAGGCTCTGCACCCCTAGGCTCCACACCCCCAAGCTCAGCACCCCCAGAAGCAGCAGCCCGAGCAGGACCACCCCCAGCAGGACCTGAGTCACTAGTGACCCGAATCGGCTCAGTCAAGGGAGGAGGGTCTACCTGAGACACACCTGAAGGAGCAGGACCGGGAGCGGGGAGGGGATTTACCTGGGGAGGACCTGGAGCGAGGAAGAGCACGGGGGGGGGAGAGGGGCAGTGCGGTAGGGAAACAGACGGTAAAATGGGACCGACTCGTCAAAGGTGACGTCCTGAGACGCAAAGACACGACGCGAGGCGGGGTCGTAAAACTGCCAGCCAGGCGCGTCAGGGGGGAAACCAAGGAAGACGCAGGGAATGGCGCGAGGGGAGAGCTTGTTGTCAGAGGTCCACTGGTGATCCCCGATTGATCCTAGGGAAGGGATACTGGCATGTTGGCCTGGGGAATTATGGGCGCACTGGCCCGCTACTTAACAAGCCTTTTTATCCCAATGGCCTAGTGGTTGGGATTCTGACATGGTATCAGAGCAAATGTCTCGGGTTCGAATCCCAGTGTGTGCACTTTGGGCATCCTAGTACGGGGGGGTGCCAGAGGTCCACTGGTGATTCCGATTGATCCTAGGGAAGGGTTACAGGCACGTTGGCCTGGGGGGTTATGGGCGCACTTACCCACTACACAAACAAGCCCTTTTATCCCAGTGGTTAGTGGCTGGGATTCTGACATGTTGTCAGAACAAAGGTCTCGGGTTCGAATCTTGGTGTGTGCACTTCGGGCATCCTAGTGCGGGGGGGTGTCAGAGGTCCACTGGTGATCCCCGATTGATCCTAGGGAAGGGTTACAGGCATGTTGGCCCGGGGGGTTATGGGCGCACTAACCCGCTACTTAACAAGCCCTTTTATCCCAATGGTCTAGTGGTTGGGATTCTGACACTTGTCTGCAGTGGTATCGCGGACAAAGGCACGAGCACCCCAGACCCGGAACCGCGACGCATTGCCAACCTCCCCCGTCCAACGTAGCGTGGGCGAAATCTCCGGAACGGAGACACGGTGCCAGAGGTTGAGCTGATGCGCGGCGTACTGGACTGCAAACGACCACAGAAAATGGGGGGCAGAGAGGCCAATGCGGAGGTGCTCAGCAACCCCATTCTGTTGCGAAGAGGCCGAAAGCGTGAACGTCTGGCAGATGCCGTGCTCCTCACAATAGGCTCGCAAGAGGGCAGAGGAGAACTCACCACCTCTGTCAGAGTGCAGACGCAGGACAGGAAAGTCCGACTCGAACCCCTCGCGGAGCTGGAGACGAACAGTGCGGATCCAAGGGATCAAAACATCAGGGACATCCCCCTTGCGCTACAAGGCGAAGACCGTGGTGTAATGCGTGTAGTCGTCGACGACTAGCAAGAAGTACCGCTCGTGGCCCTGTCCACGAACGTGGGCTGGGCCCCACACGTCCAGGTGGAGAGTCTGCAGTGGAGCCTCTGTGGGAGGGAACGAGGAGGAGTGAGGAGCGGCGCGCTGCCGCCCCTCGACGCAAGGAATGCAGGGTGGCGCAGGCGAGGGAGGGAGGGAGGGCAGAGACCTGGGAAGACAAGAGACCAGTAGGCAAGAGTGCATGCCACGAAGGCGAGGCAAGGAGGGGTGACCAAGGCGGTAGTGCCAAAGGAGAGTCTGGTGCGACCGGCGACGACACTCACACTAAGTAGCTACCTGAGCGGACGCGTACAGCTGCGGAGACAAAGGGGTGTAGCGCGACGCGGTGGTGAGGGTGTACAGACTGGATCCAGGCGCATGTGTGAACGTGGCCAGGTGGCGGCCAGTCCGAGAGCACGTGCAGATCGCCACACGCTGTCCTCCAGGAGTAAAGGTGTCACTAGGTTCGTAGAGAACGAGGGGAGGTGGATACCAGACAGCTCACCATACGGGACCGCCGGACACGGAAGCACATTGGTGGACCGTGCTAGCACTGGGCCCCCAGAGGGGTCAGCCAGTGAGACAGGGACACGTGCAGGGAGGGGAGTGACTGTGGTGCTGTCGCGAAAGAAACAGCGGGAAGCACTAGATTCAAGTGTAAAGGTGTGCAAGGCCTGAGTGGACGCAGTACAAGGGAGAACAGACTCACTAGCACCTAGGGCTGCAGGCTCTATACCCGGGGCTATACCTGGGTCAGGCGGTACTCACAAGTAGCAGTCACCCTCAGCACTAACAGTCAATGCATACATGGTAGCAAGAATAGCATCATACTCAAGATCAAAGATAGGAACATCACGCCTAAGCAGATCTGCCCAAGGGGGAAACTCAGTAGCCTCAGGAAACTTGATGCGCCAAGCGTCGCTAAGCCGAGAGAAGCAGCGTTACTCCGTGTGAAAGCCGTTGCATGGGCGACCAGCGCGGGGACCTGTGCGAATGGTATAGGTGCAGCGAACAGGACCCCCAGACGCCCCACGCTGAGCGTACCAGTCATGAAACTGCTGAGGCGTGGGGGTTTGACGCTGACGCTGCTGCTGCTGCTGTTGTCCATGGCCACCACTGGAGCTCCCCTTCTGGCCGGCTCCACTCCAGCTCCCACCACCGCTACCACCACCGCTCCCTCCTCCCCCACTCCCGCCGCTGCCACCTCCACTGCCCCCGGTACCCCCGCCGCCCCCACCACCACCTCCACCCCCACGACCACCCCCACCACCTCCACCACCCCCGCCGCCTCCACCACCGCCCCCTCCACCGCCACCTCCACCTCCCCTGCCACCCCTGCTGCCCCTGGCGCTGCGGCGCTTCCCACTAGGAGCGGAAGCAGCTCTGACCTCCTCAGCACCAAGGTAGTCGAGAGCAGCTGCAGCAGAGGCGTAGGAGGGGGCAAGAGGGGAGGGGGAGCACCCCTCAAAGAGGGGAGTGCGAGGAGTGCCACGAGCAGCACCTACAGCGAGAATGTTCTTTTCAGCTGCTAGGAGGTGCGTCTCGAAGTCGGCGACAGCGAGAGTGGTCGGGTCTAGGGCGAGAAAGTGGTCTCTGACTGAGCGAAGAGCGTCAGGGAGGCGGGTGATGAGGAAGTAGAGAGTAAAGTACATCGGGGGGTGATTCTCGGTGAGGAACTTGTTTGAAAGGGCGGCACAATAGTGAGCGTCACTAGCGCGAAGGTGAGAGATGAGGTCCTCAGCGGTGGTAAACGAGGACAAGTCGGGGAACAGGTATGGTAGCATGAGACAGCCTACGGCTGTAGTGGCTGGGGAAGAGTAGCGGACAACTACAGCCTCATACAGTGCCTTAGCAGTCTTGTGCTGACTAAAGTGCGCGCGCTCAGTGATCGGCAGATGGTTGCAAATAGCGAGGCGCGCAACAGCATCGCGAGTCTGCCACTGTGAGCGGTCAAGAGCGGTAGCAGTGTCAGCAAGAGCAATGGAAGTGCCAGTCACGTAATCGAACAGTGAAACTCCGTATTTGGCATCAGTCAGAAGGAACAGTTGCAGGTCATCGAGCCAAGTGGCAAACTCTATCGAGCGACCGTCAGACTCGAAAGCTAGGACATTGAGAGTCGCCATGAGTGCAGCGCAGGTGAGAGTAGCGCGAAGGTAGCAAGGCAGAGCACAGACAGGAGAAGCTACGCACAGGGCGGCAGTGGCGGCGCACAAGCTGGTGAGGCGGCACACACATGGCTAGGGTGGCGCGCAGGGCAGCAGCGAGGCGCGTGCAGGCTGCTGATGCGGCGCCCGGGCAGGTTAGGCAGCGCGCGAGGCAGGAGCGGGCCGCGCTAGGGCGGCGAATGTTGAAGTCTAGGCATAGGTTGGCTTAGGAGCCATTGCTAGTGAGTTCTTAGAAGCTAAGGTTTAGGGTTGAAGTGAAGTGTCGAGAAAGTTGAGAAGGAGAAAATGAGAGGCTTCACTATAGGTTGGCAACAACATATAGCAAAGGAACAAAGAAGGTGCACCACGAAACAAAGTTTATAGTAACTACACTAACTACAGCTACAGGGCCGCGTAGCAGAGGGCGGCGGGGCCGCGTAGCAGAGAGCGGCGGGGCCGCGTAGCAGAGGGCGGCGGGGCCGCGTGGCAAAGGGCGGCGTGGCCGCGAGGCAGAGGGCGGCGGGGCCGCGTGGGGAAGGGCGGCGCAACGGTCCGCTAGGGGCGACACGACGGGTCGCTAAAAAAAAAACGCGCCTCGGGGCGCGGTTCGGTGGGCCCTAGAAGCAGTCCCTAGGAGGGAACCTGCTCTGATTCCATGTGGAAACAAAGAACGAGAATGAAATGACTATGAACGAAGTGAGTACAAATAGGAAACCCTAATTGGGTTGTACCCCCTATGGGATACCCCACTATAGCCTACAGAAACAAGTAAGCTATATGTTCTGACAGAAGGTTCCAGGCCAAGACGAAGCTGAATCGGCCTCGGATAAATCCTTCTAGCCCTGCTCAGTTGGAAACTGATATGGAGTCAGCAGCTTCAAGCGCAGGACCGAGGGATGATCTATTTGACGTACCCTACGATCCTATAAGCGAGACCATCTACGGTTATTCGCAGCAGAAAAAACCACTACTACTCGAGGTGATCTGCAATGGGCGACGCCTCCAGGCAATGGTGGACAGTGGTGCGTCCCTCTCGGTGTGCGACCGCGGGACGTTGGAGAAAATTGGAGAATTTTCAGAGGAGACCAAGTTCTCGGCAACGATGGTGGACGGTACGAAACTTCCAATCCACGGCGAAGCATCGCTGCAGCTACACATAGGGGCGCTGAGGTGGAAGCCGACGTTGCCGATCACAAACATCAAGGGTTTAGATTTCATCTTGGGGCGAGATTTCTTGAAGCGGTTCAACCCCGAGATCGGCTGGGTCAGCAGGAAGGTATGCATCTACAATAACGGGAAACGAGTGGAGATGCGAAGCTGGACGGATACAGGGAGCGTTCCTGAAATGACACTGGCACGGTTCGAACAGACGGTGAACAAGACTAACACGAGTTACTTAGCACTGGTTATGGCAGCAGCAGAGGAGAAGCCGAGTTCGGAGCTACCTGCAGCAGTAAAGGAGGTGTTGGAGCAGTACAAGGATAAAATGCCTGACGACCTACTCGCAGGCGTACCTCCAGCACGCACCCACGAGCACGAGATTGTGGAGGAACCAGGTGCGAAACCCGTCTCACGTGCACCATATCGACTGAGTCCGACCGAACTGACACACATGAAGAAACAGATAGAGTATCTACTGGACAGACAACTGATCCGCCCATCCACCTCTCCCTACGGTGCACCAGTCCTCTTCACTCCAAAACCAGACGGCAGTTTACAGATGTGCATCGACTACCGCGCACTGAACAAACAGACAGTTAAAAACAAATACCCCATACCGCGCATAGACGACCTAATGGATCAACTGCGTGGAGCAACAGTATTTTCGAAGCTGGACCTACGATCGGGTTATTGGCAGATCAAGATGACAGACAACTCGGTCCACAAGGTGTTCAAGATCCTGCGGAAAAAACAAGTTCTACGTGAAGCCGTCGAAGAGCGACTTCGCCCTGAAGAAGGTGCAGTTTCTCGGGCACATGGTGAGTGCCGAGGGCGTACACGTGGACCCGCGGAAGATCGAAGCCGTCAAGAAGTGGAAAGTACCGGAGAACGTGAAGGAGTTGCAGTAGTTCCTAGGCTTCACCAACTACTACAACAGGTTCGTGCCGCAGTACGCAAAGATAACAGCACCACTGAGCGACCTACTGAAAAAGGATACGCCCTACAAATGGGATACCCCTCATCAGCAAGCCATGGAGCAGCTACAGACAGCACTGACTACAGCGCCAGTACTCATCTTGCTGGATCCAGACAAGGACTACGTGGTGGAAGCAGACGCTAGTGACCAAGCAGTCGGAGCAGTACTGATGCAGAATCACGGACGCGGTTTGCAGCCCATCGCCTACCTCAGTAAGAAGCTACACAGAGCAGAACTGAACCACCCCATCCATGACAAGGAAGCCTTAGCGATAGTCATAGCCTTCAAGGCGTGGAGGTGTTACCTAGAGGGAGCCAAGACTACAGTCTATACTGACCACTGCAGTCTCAAATACCTGAAGTCGCAGCCGACGCTCTCACGACGACGGGTGCGGTGGGTGGACTTCCTGGAAACTCACTTCCACTATGACATCGTCTACAAGCCCAAGCTACACAACAAGGCAGACGCGTTGAGCCGCCCCGGACGTGTAGCAGGCATCCAGCTCGACGGGATGAACCCTCTGCTCAAGGGTCTATTCCAACATGGGTTCTCCGTGGACGCAGAAATCGCTACAGCACAGACCAAGAAGTTGTTACAGTGGGAGAAAGACTTAGCTGTCAGGAAGGGTTCAAGAAAGATTTGGGTACCGAATTACGCCCCGCTATGGCAGATCCTATTGGAGGAGTTTCACGACGTACCATACGCGGGACATTTCGGGAGCAACAAGACGTGCAGCAGTTCGTCACCTCTTGCGACACGTACCAGCAGATGCAGAGCAGCAAACAGAAAAAAGCAGGATTACTTCAGCCTCTACCCGTACCGGAGCAGCCATGGCAGGTCATTAGTCTCGACTTCATCACAGGACTTCCCTCGACCTCACGGGGACATGACTCCATCCTCGTAGTCATCGATAAGTTCTCCAAAATGGGACACTTCATACCGGCCAACGCCACCGCCACAGCTGAAGCAACTGCTCGCCTCTTCTTCGACCGCATCATCACCATCCACGGCATCCCCGCTACACTCATCTCAGACAGAGACCCAAAATTCACCAGTAAGTTCTGGAAGGAGCTCATGGGACTGTTGGGGACAAAGCTTGCAATGTCTTCAGCATACCACCCCCAGACTGACGGACAGACAGAGCGACTCAATCAAGTGGTTGAACAGTTACTACGCATAGCTTGCAAAGACGACGTCAGCCTCTGGGACACACAGTTACCGGCCCTAGAGTTCGCTTACAACAACGCATCACATGCGGCCACAGGGAAAACTCCTTTCTTCCTGTGTTACGGACGGGAACCACTCACACCACAGCAGCCAACCACACCAGCACACGTCCAAGCCGCACATGACTTCGTCACCACCATGCAACAACTATGGGAGCAGACTCAACGACGTCTCACCACGATGCAAAACTCCCAGAAGCAGTATGCCGATCGTCAGCGACGAGATCACTCAGTAGCAGTCGGAGATCAGATGCTTCTTGACACACACAGCTTGAACCTGTCTCACCTACCATCCAAGCTCCGGCCTCGCTTCTGTGGTCCTTTTCTCGTTGAGGCACAGGTGACACCAGTTACATTCCGCTTGCGCTTACCAGATACATGGAAGCTTCACAATGCTTTCCATGTCCAGCTACTGAAGCCCTACAAGGATCCCAACCAACAGTTCCAAGGACGGCAGCTATCGCCACCTCCACCTGTTCTTGTGCAGGATGAACCCGAGTACAAATTGAGCGCGTTCTCTCTCATCGGCGCCGCGGCGGCAAGACCCTCGAGTTCCTGATACGCTGGAAGGGATACGACCCCATTGAGGACAGTTGGGTTGCAGAAGCTGATATGGGCAACGCACGCCGTGCTCTCAAGGACTATCTTGTCAAGCACGGTGTATCTCACGCCACCCAGCTTTGAAGCAGTGGAAGTTTGCCTCAAGCACATGGGTTGCTGAAGTGCCAGATGGGTTGTGTTGCAGCAGATGGGTATAGCAGGGGTGGCGAGGCTGGAGGCTTATGTGATGGAGGCTGAGCCGCTGGCTGCTGAGCTGCAGAGGAAGTTCGCCTCGAGCACCTTAGTGGCTGAAGTGCCAGGTGGGATTTGCTGCTCCAGGTGGGAGGGCTGGCAGATACGGTGGTGGCTAGCAGGGGTAACAGGTGGCAGGGCTTTGTTGGTCTGCCAGGCGGTTCAGGTGTGTAAGGTGGGCTTTCGTTGCATTGCAACAGATGGGTGGGTTCGGCTGCAGCAGGTGTATGCTTCCCTGCTCTCCCGCTCTTCTCTCACCATCCATGCACCCATGTACTCGTCCATGCTCCCATGTACTCGTCCATGCTCCCATCTACTCGTCCATGCACCCATGTACTCGTCCATGCACCCATGTACTCGTCCATGCACCCATGCACGCATCACCCATCCATGCACCCATACACGCATCACCCATCCATGCACCCATGCACGCATCACCCATCCATGCACCCATGCATGCATCACCCATCCATGCACCCATGCACGCATCACCCATCCATGCACCCATGCACGCATCCATGCACCCATGCACCCATCCATGCACCCATGCACGCATCACCCATCCATGCACCCATGCACGCATCCATGCACCCGTTCATGCTTCCATACAGGCAAGAAGGGGCAGCACGAGGTGCTGATTCAGGGAGGCGTGTTGGATGAACTGGCTCGGCTGCTAGTAGACGTGCATGGCATTCCCAAGTCCCATATAGAGGTACTCGATAAGACAAGGAGGTGATACATGATACACCTTCTACCGTATGTGGATAAGGCAAGGAGATAACCTATGTGGATATTTTAGGCGTTTTTCGTAATGTGGCATTGATACAGCCCTATTGGGGAAGGACAGGAAGGAAAGAAGGGGTAACCAGTGGAAGGAGGTTACCGGTAGTTGTTAGCAGTTTGGGTAGATTCAAGAGGATGATGAGGATGATGAAAAATGAGGGATGGAGAGCAGCAAGATGAATTTTGAATGGACACAAAAGTCACCTCGGATGATGGAGATTGAGGGATGGGAGCAGCAAGATTGCGGGGAGGAGGAAAGATGGGTGAACGGAGGGGAATGTAGTAGAGAGGAGAACACTCCCAGTAGATAGGGGGGTAAGGGCATTGTACAAGGAAAAGTGAATCTCTAATACATATTCAGCACTATATCATGATATCTCCCAGAAGACATTTCAATTACCGTAGGTGCAGCTAGTAGTGCGAGTTTGTCCTCAGGATTGCACCTAGCCCCACTAGAGCGGATATTGGTAGAAAGGGTGGTGAGTTGAGTAGACAGCTTGGAATTTGATATTCCAATATTGCATGTATGGCCACTATTACAAGTAAAGTGACACAACATTATTTCCTTACTTGGACCTCATGATAAACACCCCCAGACTCCAATCAATCCTCACTATCCCCTCCCTAGGAAAAGCCCAATTCTACCCTTCTCCCATAGAAAAGCCCAGACCACTCAATCCTGCCAACGTATCCACGCGACGCACAGGCGAACAGTGCAACCTACCCAAGAGGAAGAAAGAAAAACAAACGCAGCAGCCGAACGCGCAAAGAAGCATAACAAGAGGTTATGCCCCCCTCGCATTCACAGCTTCAACCTCGAGTCTTCAAAAAGAAATTCCCGCGAATCCAGGAGGTTCCTGCAAGTCCTTCTTGTGAGGTTGTTCGTCGTGGCTCATCGCACCCTCGGGAAACTCGCCGCGAGTTAATTACCACCACGGGAATCCGTCAGGCGTGCAATCACGGGGATCGTTTCAAAAAGCGTCATCTAGTCGTCGTGGTGGTCGTCGTCGTCGTGGTCGTGATGATCGTCGTCGTCGTGGTCATGGTCGTGGTGGTGCTCCTTCTTCTTCTCCTTCTTGGGCTTCTCCTCCTTCGGCTTGGGCTTGCACGACTCGGCGCACTTCTCGTACTTCTCCTCGCACATCGGCGCCTTGTACCACTTGAGGCACTGGCGGCGGCGGTACAGGCACCAGTCCTTGCACCCCCACTTGCCATACTTGCAGTTCTTGAACGACTTGTACGCCTTGCGCTCGCACACCGTCGACTGCGCCTCGCAGACCTCCTTCTCGTCCGCATTCGCCGCCTTCGCCTCGCACTTCTCCTCCTTCTCCTCGCACTTGGCGTATTTGATCTTGTACTTCTCAATGCACGTCAGCTTCTTCTTGGGTTTCTTCTCCTTCTTCTCGTGGTGGTGATGGTGGTCGTCGTCGTCATCATCATCGTCGTCGTCGTCGTCGTCGTCGTGGTCGTGGTGATCGTCGTCATCATCGTCGTCGTCGTGATCGCCGCCCAGGAAGCGCCTGGTGGCGAGAGCAGACGCGGATCCTGAAATAAAACGCGTGGCGAGAGTCAGAATTTGCACATTTTGGAATAGAAACAAACGAGCAAACAACAAACGAACCAAAAATGAATAGCAAACGCTTTGACGTAAGTCACAGCAGCGGAATGACGGTACCCACCTGAAGTGGCGACGGCGCTGGACTCCGCATAAGCGGAGGGCGCAAGCAGGGCGACCAAAATCGCGGAAAGCGCGATCAGAAGAGCGAGGAGCTTCATAGAAGCCATAGTGAAGGACGAAGGGGTGGGGAGTGAATGAAACCTCGAAACGACGCTTGGAAGTGAATGAATGAACTGGATCTCCAGCCCCAATTTATTCTCGATTTTTTTGCCCCCAGATGTTCCTCCCTCATCAAACCTCAGGCGAAGCGCCGACGTTCTGGTCTGGTCTGGTCGACGAGGGACGCGTCTCGGCTGAATATCAGCGCCGATTTTATGGGCAGTCGAGAAGAATGGTCCATGAAATGTGAGAAGTGTACACCTGCTTCAAAATTGCTGATCTTTAAATCCGTGCCTTTCCACCATATTATATTTAGCGTGAAGTCGATGTTGTGCCTACTATCATAGTCGATGCTATGTCCGAAAGCTACTGACTGAAACGGGCTGGCTCAGAAAAATGAACCATTACTTGAAGGCGTCACGGGAGGGCGGCGTCGCTAGCGACTCGGATTGTTGACGCGGTATCAATGCTGCCCCTTAACTGTGAGAGAAAGCCGAAAGCCATCCGATGAACTCCAGTCGACGTCTGAGATGAATTCACTATCTACCATCTAGCTGCCCGAAAAGGTGAGTACGTGGCATGCATTTCGCCTCGTTTCTCATCCTCACCAAACGACCTCCATATAGGATTATGGGAATATATGCTTGCCTAGTGAAGCTTCTAGAACTACGAGATGCTTAGCTAAGGGCGGGTGCCCTGAAGAACAAAACTGCCTTACTCTACATGACAGCAGAAGGCCTTTATTGAAAGCGTGAAGAAATTCTTACTAGAATCCTGGAATCAAGACATACACATGCATTGCAACCTAGTCCTTTTGCATTTGCACCTAGTCCTTCTGCATTCGCAGCCCAGTGATAAAAACATTCAAACCACAGTAAACATAGTTAACTGGTTAAACCAGGGAGTGCATCATCATGTTTAGTCGAGGTGGCAAAAATGAGGATGAACACTGAATTTTAGTGGCCAGCCCAAGCACAAAGGAGGACGCTAGACTGCTCCATCCCCTGCCACCTTTTTCCAACCTAGTACTAGCCACATGGTGTCCCTGCTATGGAGACTGCAAGCAAGCAACTACAGGTAACACGTAAGTTGTTGCAGCTAGCTATATTAGTCACCATGTTTCCTGGATTGGTTGCCTTACCATACTGATCTACCTTGCAGGAACGAATTCAGCATATTTGAATGTTGAGAGGGTGTGGTTGGAAGACAAGGACACGAGGAGCCGCAGAGTGCCATACAGAGCTGACAAACATGGACCAAGGCAAAAGGACCAACAGAAAGAACGAGCATCTTAGAAAATGGGGCCAAGCGCATGAAATTCGGACTTTGAAAAGGGTTGAAAGAATGAGGTGATTCGGTAGAGGGGTTGTTGGAAGACAGGGAGTGGAGGAAGGGGAACAACGAGTGGTGGGGGGAATGGGTGAAGCTGAAATGAAAGGGTTACTAAGAAATAAAGACTTGGAGAACCAGACAGTGGTGGGAGGGAAGCGGGGGAGCGGGGCGGGAGCTAAGGGAGATGGAGTGGGGGTAGGGAGATTGGTAAGTAAATCACATAAAGGGGGAGGGCAAGTGATTGATTAAGTATATGATTCGCACGCCTCTCAAGTACAGCACGTTGTTGCATCTCTTTTGAGACGTCTCCAACAATGTACCTGCGTTTTTTGTGCCTGTAAACCGTCAATATTCTTACTGGCTGTCAGCCTTCCTCCTCCTCCTGCGCTTCTGTGATCTCGTCGTCCTCTGGCACGCCTCTCATGTACAGCACGTTGTTGCATCTGCGTGACCGTGAGGTGGTTGGTTCACATGACAACATGCAGACGGAACGCAGACGGATTCAGCACAGCACACGGAACATTCTTGTGTAAAACACACTCAACCAAACCATTCCAGCACGCGGAACGAGGGGACGGAGGGGAAGGACGGAGGGAAAGGCAATCAGCACATCCACTCACAAGGTAACATTCGCACCGCAGACACAAATCAGTGGAAGGGCGGGATGAAATGGGACGGGGGGGAAAGGAACAATCAGCTGGATTGTGAGATGTGCGGACTGCATGAGAAGACAAGGAAGCAGGCGAGGGGAAGATAGAGAACGACACTGAAGCGGGCTGGCGGCTCGCCTTCACTGGCGGTTCGCCTTGACGACAGCAAGGAAGGAAGTAAGTCAGTGCCAAGGAGCATGCGAGGCACGGAGCATCATGCGAAGGAGCACGCGAGGCACGGAGCATCATGCGAAGGAGCATGCGAGGTGCGGAGCATCATGCGAAGGAGCATGCAAGGCACGAAGCATCATGCGAAGCAGCATGCAAGGCACGGAGCATCATGCGAAGGGAAGGAGCATGCAAGGCACGGAGCATCATGCGAAGGGAAGGAGCATGCGAGGCACGGAAGAGCGCACCTGATGAGCACTTCACCAAGGCTTCCCATGAACTGACCGTCGATGTACTCTTCCGTGCTCGCTAGCTGCACACACCGTCAGCGCAACACACGGAACGATCACAGATGAGATTCATGAAAATTTGCGATGACCTGATGGGATCTGATAAAACCGTACTGTTTTTGTTACGAAAGGCAAAGCTTCATATAGTTATGGTTTACCTGGAGGTTCATATAGGCGTCGACAGACATGAGATAGCCTGCGAGGGTCAAACAACGCGATTAGGTCAACGGATAGAAACAGGTAGTGCGAAGGACGCAAGAAACGTTTTGTTTATTTGCTTCTTCACTCACCTTTGTACTCCATGCCCCATTTCAATTTTACGATGACTTGCTTCCCCGTGAGATCGTTTAGGAACGGCTTAGGGTTTACTGGAACGGTCTGCGGAAACGCGAACGAAAGAGAAGAGAATAAGCATCAGGAAGCAGACTTTGAGCGTTTCCCATTTCTAAACAAGACAACGAAAAGCGAACTTACCGCCATGTTCTCACTGTGATGACCTGGCGTAGGTACTGTAATCGACGGCAACTAGTATAACGAAAGTCGGATCAGGACGCAAGAGCTACGAATCTTGGCAACTGATCAGCGAAGAGCAGATTATCCTCGTTACTGCGTGTTCCGGCGTTGCACACCTACGATATTTTCTAGTTTGTTGCGGTGCGTGCACAGAAGGGGTTTGTGCGGTCTGGAGCGGTGCTTCCTCACTACCGAGAAAAACGACTTCGCAATTTAGTGTATTCGAGATTCCTGCTTCTGCAGCTACCGCAGCAGACCGAACCGAATGTCACTTGCGTTCGTCTCCGACGTGGCAGCTTGTGAGTAGACATCTGTGCTTCAATGACGCCCCTTCCCCTGACTCTGCAAGTTCCAGAACCACCTTGAGACACAATCGGACAGAACGAGAAATATCTCCTTTCTACTCTGTGGCCGAACGAGTTCATTGTCGAGTTGTCCAGGATTCAGGAGTTGCAACATCCATGCTTATTACAGTATGCTCTAATCACCTATCCTGCATTATTATTTTGAGGCTCCGAACGTTTTCTCGAAGTTCTTGGTCACGAGGTCTTTTCTTGCGACTAATCGGTCTGCGAGACGAATAAATTTCGCCAACGCCACCTTTATCTTCTGATAAGCAGTCACTGACCCCCACCGTCCGAAGTGCAGCTTCGCTCTAGATTCCTTGATCAGCCCTCCTGATTTTATTGTGTTTTCCGAGGGTTCGGATCGGTCTCCAACATCTGAGCTTCTCGTTCTTCTCTCATCAAGACCACCATGGGGTACGGGAATTGTGGCTGCTGCCTCGTGACTCTTACCACAGATCGATAGATTTAAATTGGTTTAGCTGGTTTTTTTTGTGCTTATCGATATGATTATTTGGGTTTATCATACAGTACTTTACGGTAATCCGCACTGACGATAACCTGCGTCTGGTCTGTGCAGTCGCCATCCAGAGGTGGTCTGGGCTCAACGGTCAGACAACGTTATTATCACAGTCGAGCTCCCTGATGCTAAAGACATTAAGACGAATCTAGATCCAGAGGGGAAGCTATCATACTCAGCTAAAGCAGGAGCCGACGATCAAGACTTCGCCGTCGATCTTGAGCTGTTTGATAAAATTAATGTCGAGGTGCGTGGTTCGGCCAACATAGATCAGATTCCTTCAGTTGTGAACGCTCAATTGCATTCACAGGCTTCACATCTTACTCTTGGAAGGTACTCCGTTTGGCCATTGGTCCAGTATTGACGATTGGATACGTTATATCTTCATTGACGCAACTTCTCGTTTTCTATGCTGACGATCTGTTTTCAGGAGAGCAAAGTGGTGAGCACCTTGCGGCACACAATATTCATGGTGGTGAAGGCGGAGGCCAAGTGGTGGCCTCGGCTGATCAAGGCGGCGGGACGAGCTCCGCCGTTCCTCAAGGTTGACTGGAACAAGTGGGTCGATGAAGACGAGGAGTCAAGTGCTAACCAATGTGAGTACAAGTGGGATAATGTTCAATCGTGAACAGGTTAAACAAGGGAGAGAACAAGATGAAAGTTCAAACGGAAGCGAATTTCATTGTGTGTTTGTCACAATTGCAAAACATCAACGTTTACGTGGCCATCGTTGCTGAAGCGTATGGCGTGGATGGCTCCACGCTACTGTTGTCCTTCACATGCTCTGTCGCTGAATGGCACGTTTTTTAACGATTTTTTAGTATGAAGGTGTCATATGGCTCCCCATCAAGCAGGAATATAGCCATGTTTTTCCCGATCAAACAGGATATGCTATATCGCTCCCCTCTTAACATGCATGTCTTTCCTCCCATCTAAACCTTTCAATTTCCTCCCTCTCTTTGTCACTCTTGTTTTTTTTGGCAGTGGACCCTGACTTCATGAAACAATTCCAGGTGAGGTCATATGAAAAGCAAGACACATGATCGATCGTACTGCCACAGGTGTTGACAACTTGTTTTTTTCCATAAATGCTGGGTCCATGATCGATGCAAGTGTGGATCTGCCATGGTTCGTACATGCGTCACACTCTTCCTTGCAAATATATTGATGCATCGCGTTTTTCTTTGAGCTGCAGGGTGCTGGTGGCTTCGGTGGTGCGGGTGGCTTTGGTGGTGGTTTTGGAGGTGGTGATTTTGGAGGTGCTGACTTTGGTGGTGCTGATTTCGGAGGTGCTGGGCTTGGTGGTGATGAGGATGAGGACGAGGAGGATGAAGGTAAGTGACTTTTTTCCCCTTTCCTTTCTTCTTGCTTCTTATTTGACCTACATTTTGAACTCCTGCTCTTGCTCCTTCTCCCGCCCCCGTTCTGAGCCTCTTTGGTCTTGTCTCCCCTCACGCCCCTTTTTCCCTCTTTTCCCCACCCCTCCTGGCCTCATCAATCGATTCCTCCCCATCGCATTCCCACCACATGCTCCAACACTGCTACTTTTTTTCCCTTGTACTTGCAGAGTTGGGAGACCTTGAGAAGTGATCTCACAACAAACAACTTCAGTCATCATGGACTGAACACCCATCTTAATACCATATGAGGCTTTATGACACAGAGCCTGGAGCGGTTGGGTTTCGAGCCTGGAAATGTATTAAGTTGCTAGATTGGGCAACGGAGGTGTACGATTATGGCACAAACCAGCACACATTGTGACCTGCAATTGTGACTCTGGTCGGATGCTGTCTTGCTCCAATTTCACTACTAAGAAGCATAAGAGAGGGCACCAGTCCTGACTCATTGTAACCTGGGATTGTAGATGACTCTGGAACAATGATTCCTGGAGGAGAAGCGACAAGTGGCCTAGACTTGCCAGAAAGATTTAAGGAGGTCGTGAAACAAAGGTGATGTAGCTCAGATTGTAGACCGCTTGCTTGGCTCAATTCTCCACGTGGGATAACTCAGTTGGGAGGGCGTCAGACTGCAGATCTAAAATTTGCGTATTCTATCCGCGCTCACCGCACATTTTATGTGTTGACGGATGCAGGGAGCTAAGCTAAGGGATGAATGAATTTTGGTTTGGTACGCTCTGCAGATATGATGATAGGGGTCTCTCCATTTTATTACATCCAGGCTACGATAAGAGATGCACTTGCCCTAGAGCTCAGAGTGCTTCAAATCTTGGAACAAGAACTGAATGGGGAGGGGGAGGGGGGGGGGCAACCTGTTAGCGAAAAACATGAGCTTTGCAAAGCTTCTATTATGCTAAGAAAACAGTGCTTCAAAACCATGTCTTTGAGTGGCCTCAATAATATAATAAGTGTGTCTCTTTTGCGAAACTCTGATTGCACACATCGGACTACTTACTCGCTCCCCACTCCATTTTCTTCTCGTTTTTTGCCCCTAAACACTTCCCCTCCCCCCCATCCATCATCTCTGAATTGCCTTCTTCGTCCCTTTCTCCCCCTTCTTCCCCTTCCCCTTTTCTCCCTTCCCCTTCTCACCCTCCCCCCTCCCTTTTTTCTCCCCCTTTCCCTCCTCTCCTCCCCCTATCAACCCCATCTCTAGCTTCACTCTCACAGCCACCCCCTTCCGCCTCTCACAAAACCTCTCCACAGCCTCCTCCCCCACCTCCCCCCTTTCCCCCACCTGCAGCCCCAACCGCCTCAGCTTCCCCCCTTCCCCCCGCGCAGGGGACTGCCAGGGCGCGTCCCACCAGGCATAGGGCAGGGCGGGGGAGAGGGCGCACTGGGGGGGCTGGGCGGGGCAGGAGAGGCGGCCAGAGAAGGTGTGCCAGGCGTGGCCGCGACCCCCCTGGTTGGCTAAACCGTTTTCCAGTAGGTGCGAGTGGAAGGCGCTTAGCAGGAGGAAGCGCGATGCTTGAGGGGAGGGGGTGTCCTCTGGTGAGGGGAACGGGGGGAAAATGGGGGGAGAGAGAAAGCAGGAAAAGCGAGAGGGTGAGAAAGCGGCAGTGTGAGAGGAGGAGAGGGCACCAAGGAGGGGTCGGGCGGGGCAGGAGAGGCTGGGCGGGGCAGGAGAGGCGGCCTGAGAAGGTGTGCCAGGCGTGGCCGCGACCCCCCTGGTTGGCTAAACCGTTTTCCAGTAGGTGCGAGTGGAAGGCGCTTAGCAGGAGGAAGCGCGATGCTTGAGGGGAGGGGGTGTCATCAGTAGAATGGTAAGTGGGAAGGGGGAGGACATTGGAAAGGAGGATGGGGAATAGAAAGCAGGGAAAGGGAGAGAGTGAGAATGAGAATGTGCTAGGCGTGGCCCCTCCCCCCCTGCTTGGCCAACTCATTCTCCAGCAGCTGCAAGAAGCAGGCGCTTAGAAGGAGGAAGTGGGATGACGAAGGGGAGAGGGTGTCTTTTGCAGGGAGATGAGGGGGGTGGTGGGAGGTGGAGGGGAAGGGGAACAGGGAGAGGGATCGGGGCGGGGAAAGCGAGAGCATGAGAATGAGTCACCCTGAAAGAGGCTAAAGAGGTAGTGAGTCGAGAGAAGGTGCTGAAGACTTTCGAGCAGCGATTGTACGAGCGCACTGCCTTACCACGCCCCTTTGACCAGGTGGTGGGATCCTCTACCTCATAGCGCGGCTCACCTAGGCTCCTGGCAGCAGCAGCGAGGGAAGTGGCGAGCTGAGAGAAGGTGGTGAAGACAGAACGACAATTGCACAATCACCGAGCAGCCACACCCTACCAGGGACTCACCTAGGCTCCTGGCAGCGGCGAGAGAGGCAGCGAGCTGAGAGAAGGTGGTGAAGACCCTTGATCGCCCTGCAGAAATGAAGGCGTAGCGCGCCCGGGCGGCAAGGAAGAAGTCGACCAATGCCACCCAGCGGGGCAGGGGGCCCCAGTCTCGCACTCGGAAGGATGGGAGCTGCGAGGGAAGGGAAGGAGAATGCAGAGAGAGAGAAGAGAGCACAGAAACAAAAAAAAGAGTTGCTGGGAAGTTGTTGAAAGGCTATTACAACGTTGTTACAATTTTTAGCAGTGTTCTTTCAGAGGTTGCAAATTGACGCATCAGAGGTGATGCCCTTTCCAGGTGACTTTCCGGGTGTCTATGTGTATTTTGAGTCTACTCATAGGATGGTGAAAGGATGCTGAAGCTCGGTAGTGCTGATGCCTACTGATTTGTTCTTTGCAGAGGCAAGAGGGCTTTCCGGGTGTCTATGTGTATTTTAAGTCTACTCATAGGATGGTGAAAGTATGCTGAAGCTCGGTAGTGCTGCTGCTTACTGATTTGTTCTTTGCAGAGGCAAGAGGGCTTTCCGGGTGTCGGCGCACGAACTTAGCATGGTCAAAACGAATGATCTGATGGGCGGGGGGGGGGAAGGATAAGGGGGAAGAATAGGGATGTAGCGGGATGACGTGGGTAAGGGACGAGGTTTGGTGCGAGGGGGCTCTCTGGGTGTCGGCGCATGAACTTAGCATGGTCGAAACGAATGATCTGATGGGCGGGGGAGTAAAACTGGAGGAACGATAGGGAGGGAAGCGGGATGCAGTGGGTAATGGGAAAGTGGTGCGAGGGGGCTCTCTGGGTGTCGGCGCACAAACTTGGCATTGTCGAAACGAATGATCTGATGGGGGGGGGGGGAGGGGGAGGATAAGGGGGGAGAATAGGGAGGGAGGCAATTGAAGCAGGTAAGGGACCAAGTTTGGTGGGAGGGGGTTTTCCGGGTGTGGGCGCACAACTTGGCATGATCGAAACAAATGATCTAACCGCCGGGGAGTAAAGGGGGGTGGGGGGGGGAAGAGTAGAGAGGGAGAGGGGGGGATGAAGTGGGTAAGGGACCAAGTTTGGTGAGAGGGGTAGCCGAAAAAGGACGGGAAACTGGTGAAGGGAATAATGAGGTGAGGCAAGAATGCGGCGAAGGGAAAACGAAGTAAGGGAGGGTGGAGGGTGCGGTGAGGGGAGAATGGTGTGAAGGGAGACAGAGAGGTGCGGGGACGGAATGCGTGGGTGGTTTCATTTTCGGCGGAGAGAGAGCGAGAGAGAGAAGGCCTTAGCATCCAGCCCTCTCCCTCTTCCCTCTGCCCTCTCCCTCTGAGCCTATTTAAGGGGCCCTCTGTGCCTTCCCGGCCTCATTATTTCGTGGGTGTTTCATTTTCGGCAGAGAGAGAGCGAGAGAGAGAAGGCCTTAGCATCCAGCCCTCTCCCTCTTCCCTCTGCCCTCTCCCTCTGAGCCTATTTAAGGGGCCCTCTGTGCCTTCCCGGCCTCATTATTTCGTGGGTGTTTCATTTTCGGCGGAGAGAGAGCGAGAGAGAGAAGGCCTTAGCATCCAGCCCTCTCCCTCTTCCCTCTGCCCTCTCCCTCTGAGCCTATTTAAGGGGCCCTCTGTGCCTTCCCGGCCTCATTATTTCGTGGGTGTTTCATTTTCGGCGGCTCGCGCCGGCGGCCTTCGGCCGCGCGTTCCTGGTGGCAAGACACAAAACGTGGGTTCGGCTTATAAAGGGCACACACACACACAAAGGCAAGGAGCTGGGCAAGAGCAAGAGGCGCGGCATGCAATTCTACACGCGGCGGAGGCCTACATCGTGTACGGCTCCGCCCCCTCCACCTCAAGCATCGAGCGCTTGCACGCCGATACTGCAAGAAGGAGATGCGCCGACGACTGGAGCGTGTCCAAGGGGGTCCCGGCTTGAGCAGCCCCTACAAGATCCCCCACGTGGCGGGGGAAAGTACGGGCTAAGGGAGCTACCCCGGCGGGCGCATCCGACACGGGTGCCAACGGCGACTCGAGCGATTCTGCCAAAGTCAAGCAGGATCCTCGGGACCCTGGACCGAAACTGCTCGGAAAGCTCCGCGTGGCCCCACACACCGCCAGCTGCAAGTTCGCCACCACCTCGCACGCCTCCGCCAGATTCAAAATCCGGCACATCGTCAGCATGGGGTCTCTCCCCGCGCGAGTGGGGGGAGGTGCAGTCAGCGCTTCGCGCGGAAACGCCGCCGGCCAGCCTGGAGTCCGGCCAACAGATAAGCGCGGCGCAGAGAAGCCGGGAACCTGATGGGGGGTGCGGAACTGAGCCCTTCCCCCACGCGCGGGCTGATATTCGCGCAGCGTCGGCGCGCGCAGAGGAGCAACCTGGCCGGGGTCCGCGGCGAAGGGGGGACCGTTGGTCACCTCAATGTGGACGTGAGTCGGCGCCCCACTCGCCCGGGCCTGCCTCACCACCTCCACGAACGTGTCCGCAGCGCGATCGAGGGCAGGATCCGGCTGGTTGCCATTCCCGCCTCGCCCTCCGCCTTTCCGCCAGCCCCGCCGTCCCCCGGAACCAGCCGAATGTGGACGCGGGGGGGACTGCTCGCGGCGACCCGAATCCCAGCGACGCCCAGGCGACCCCCTCCCCCGTGTCGCCGGAGATCGCCGCGGAGAGCGTTGCGCGGGGGATCGCGCTCGGGGTGAGCGCTGGCCTGCCTGACCACGAGGGGATGGGCGGCGAGGAGAGCGAGGACGTGCAGGGGAACGCTGACCCCCCTCCCCGCGCTGATAGTGCTCGCGATGCTCAGGAGAAGGGCGGCGAGGAGAGGGCGGCCGAGGAGGCTGACGCGGAGGCGAGCACCCGCGCTCATGCCGCGGCTGACCGTCCGGGCGGTTCGACGCAACACGTGCAGGCGCCCACGAATACTCCGGCGAGGTGAGGCGCGCGGCAGGCCGATGGGGAAGTGTTTGCACCCGCTCGAAGCGGCGAACGGGCTCGCTTGCGGAGGGATGCGCAAGGAGACGCGGACGAGGCCCGGCAGGCGCAGGCTGCGGCAGCGCGCTCTCCGCGGAACCCTCCAGCTCCGGATCCCGTCTCGCGGATGGGTCCATCACCCCCGATCGTACCGCAGCCGACGCCAGCGCGCCGACGAAGCGAAAACGAGACGGTCGCGGCGCCGCAGACAGGGCGCGAGGGAGCTGCTGTTGGAAGAGCAACGCGTGGAATCCGCGTAGGACGCGGCAGCCGCCGCGGACGACGAGGTAACGAGAGAGGACGAAGAGGTGGTGGAACACGAGGTTCAAACAGGCGCCGCACAGGTGCAAGCGGCTACGCGAGAAATGCGGAAAGGCTGATGCGAAACGGCGCGGAGGGCGGCGAGGAACCGCTTAGCGAGGAGGCAGAGGGGGAAGTGGAGAATGAGGAAAGTGACGAGGGTGACCTTGCTTTTAACCCTGAAAGAGAGGGGATGTTGGGGGCAGAAGCTGAGGAGGACGAGGAGGAGTTGGAACTTATGCTTCGAGGAGAGGAGCTCCCCAGCCCAAATGTCCGAGGCGAACCTGCCAACCGAACCACAGCTCAGAACCGAGCCGCGGGGGGAAATCACGCAAGGAGGGGAAATCGAGCCGCGACAGAGACTGGAGTTGACTCTGCGACAGCCAATGAGAATTCAGCAGCCCCAATTCCGACCCCCCCAATGCTCAAACCCGACGACCTGGCGAAAAATACTGACCTGTTCGCCCAGGTTGCCGACTGGGACATTGGCCCGCTGCGAGATAGTCGCCAACCCCCAGTCGCCCGCCACCCTCCAAAAGACCTTTGCGAGTCTTTCGCGATTTGCCTGCTGACACCGTTACTCCACCTGGCAGCCAACCCCGAGTCAGAACCTGGCTGGATGTTACTCACCTTCCTCCCTCGCTTACTTCTTCGCTCCTCGTCAGCTCGTAAGCCTGACTGGAGCGCAAATATGAACAGGCTCCTGCGATTTCGCCAAGGGCTCTGGGCCGGCCTCTACGAAATACCCACGAAATAATGAGGCCGGGAAGGCACAGAGGGCCCCTTAAATAGGCTCACAGGGAGAGGGCAGAGGGAAGAGGGAGAGGGCTGGATGCTAAGGCCTTCTCTCTCTCGCTCTCTCTCCGCCAAAAATGAAACTCCCTCTGAGCCTATTTAAGGGGCCCTCTGTGCCTTCACCCAGTGAAGGGACCGACCCAGTGTCCTTCCAGGACGAGAACTGCAACCGCGCACCTGGTTGGGCGGCTAGGGCGGCAGCTGCTCGGAAGGAGGAGAAATATGCGGGACGGAATGCGTGGGTGGGGTTCCACGCCTTGGCCGTGGAGACCTACGGCTACCCGTCGCCGGGGGTACTGGCTTACCTGCGGCAGTGCGCGGAGCTGGCTGCGAAGCTCCGCTACAACGCAGCCCCTACCTCTCGAGAGGCTGCCAAGCTGCTGACGGAGTACCGCCAGCGCTGGAGCGTGTGCCTCCAGAGGGCACAGGCAAATGCCCTCCGCACCAAGACCAACGAGGCCCTGGAGGCGGACGAGCTCAGCCTGCAAGGGCCGTGGGCCCCTCTCAACGAGGGGCAGCTGCACCAGCTGATCGAGCCCCCGTCCGACCACTAGGGTCGGACAGCGGGGGGAGGGGAGGGGAGTAGGTGATGGTTGATAGGTCTGCTTGTTTGCCTAGTTTGCATGTGTCTGCTTCAAACCTTTGTACCACCCTTCAGCTAATACACGGGCCATTTGAGAGGTGCGGGGAGAGTGCTACCTCCTTTGCAGCACGGTTCACCCACCTTGGCAAAGTCAGCACGCCTATCATGCGCCTATCTTGCGCCTATCTTGCGCCTATCTTGCGCCTATCATGCGCCTATCTTGCGCCTATCATGCGCCTATCTTGCGCCCATCTTGCGCCTATCATGCGCCTATCTTGCGCCTATCTTGCGCCTATCTTGCGCCTATCTCGCGCCTATCTTGCGCCTATCCTGCGCCTATCCTGCGCCTATCTTGCGCCTATCTTGCGCCTATCTTGCGCCTATCTTGCGCCTATCTTGCGCCTATCTTGCGCCTATCTTGCGCCTATCTTGCGCCTATCCTGCGCCTATATTGCGCACCACGCTTGGGTGATCCGCAAATTCGTGTGCCGACTCAAACTAAGGCCTGCCAATATTCTTATCGGTTGGAAAGGCAAGGAGCGGCACAGTAGACCCACCTTTGCAAAGAGCGGCACAGTAGACCCACCTTTGCAAAGTCGGACGTCAGTGCACCTATCTTGCGGAACACGCTTGGATGATCCGCCACCACCACCACCCTCAGCTTGTCCTTATCGCTCGCCGCTTTCTTGCTCCCTGCTGTCTTGTTCTCGCTCCCTCCTTTCTCATCCTCATCCCCAGCCGCCTTCTTCTGTCCTTGAGTCCACTTCACCCTCTTCCCCGTCTTTGCCTTCCCCGATTTCGCCTTCCCCGGCTTTCCCTTCTTTGTCTTCCCCGTTTTCGTCTTTCCTACTTTCGTTTTTCCCTTCTTCGTCTTTCCCTTGGTTGTCTTGCCCTTGCCCTTCCCTCCTCCCCCTTTCTGCTTCTGCACCACCACCGCATCAAAAACACTCGCACGACGCGCACTCGCACGCTCCAGATTTTGAGGCGCCTCAAAAGTCGTTGTCTTGCCCTTGCCCTTCCCTCCTCCCCCTTTCTGCTTCTGCAGCACCACCACCGAGTCACGACGCACACTCGCACGCTCCAACTGACCTTCCTCTTCCCCTCCACCCATCCCCTCTCCTCCTCTGCCCTCCTCCTCCCGTCCTCCACCCCTTTCTCTACCCACCTCCTCCCCTTCTCCACCCATCTCTATCTCTCCACCACCCTCTCCTCTACCCTCTGTCTCCAGCAATCGTCTGCCTCCGCCCCACCGAATTCTCCCCTTCCCCCACGCCAGCAACCTACTCCCCATGCTGCCTGCACCAACACCTGTTGGTCTCATCGCTGCAACTGCTTCACCTCCTCCTGTTCCTGCTGGCCCTGCGAATACTACTCCAGACGCTACAGTAATTACAGATGCCGCTCCACCCGTTGCTGCTGTTGGTGCTGGCAGTGCTGCTTCTGTTGCTGCTACCGTTTGTATTCTTTCAAGTGCGTCTGCTTGCTCCTTCTGCTGCTCGTCCTGCTGCTTCACCCTGTGAATGTGCTCCAGTGCCTTTTTAAGACACAGAGCCGCCGCAGAAGCCACGGATTCCAGCCTGCAGGAAGAGGGGGGAGAGGAATGAAGCTCCCCCATTAAAACCCATAGAAAACGGGCATGCAGCGCTATAGAGCCTGTGGGTGGAAAGGGGAGCAACGAAACGAGTCCCACCCACACATGATTGTTGGCATCCCACGCACGATACGAAGAGTCTGGCCTGCCAGTCCGCACCAACACACCCAACCCATGCCGACACATGCCCCATCACCCATCATCTACGAGCCCACGCCCCACCTCACCGCCGCCATGCCAGCGGCAAACTGAAGTGTTTTGAGACGTCTCAAAACACTTCTGTTTACTCGCAGCCCACCTGTTCACTAATATTGAAATCACTTTTGAGAATTCTCAAAAGTGTTTACTCGCAGCCCACCTGTTCACTAATATTGAAATCACTTTTGAGAATTCTTAAAAGCGTTTACTCGCAGCCCACCTGTTCACTAATAACAGCACCAGCCCACGCCCCACCTCACCGCCGTCATGCCAGCGCCAAACAAACTTCCTCTCCTTTTCCCATTCCACCCATCCCTTTCCCATTCCACCCATATCAACCCACACCAACCCAAGCCAACCCACGCCAACCCAAGCCAAACGTGGCACCAGCACAGCAAGCACATCCAAGCCACTCACCCGCCGTGGCGGTAATGAATTACCACGTCGGCATCCCTCCACTGCCCAGCGCCCACCTCACTGCATCCGCCGACGGCAACCCCAACCTTGGCACCAATGTAGCAAGCGAATCCAAGCCACTCACCCGCCGCGCAGAAGTGAATGAGCGCATCTGCGTCCCTCCTGCCACTCCCCAGCGCCCACACCAACACACAGCAGCCCACGGTAACCCAAACCTTGGGAACAACATAGCAAGCAAATCCAAGCCACTCACCCGCCGTGCCGAAAGTGAATGACCACATCAGCGTCCCTCCCTCCGCTCCCCAGCGCCCATCTCACTGCCTCCGCTACTGCTGGCGTGGGCAGCAGCAGCACGCGCGCAATCTCCCCAAACAGATTGGGGCGCGAATTGGGGTCCCACGGCACGCCCATTATGGCCTGTGCTCTCTCCCGCATCGCCGGATGGAGGTTCTTGAGGAAGGTTTGAATGCCCACTGAGTCCAGTGCATCATCAAAACTGGTGGGAGTGAGGGGAGAACGCGGGGGAAGGAAGGGTGAGCGCATCTCCCCAAAGAGGTTGGGGCGGGAGTTGGGGTCCCAACAAACGCTCATGATGGCCTGTGCTCTCTCCCGCATGGATGGGTGGACGTTCTTCAGGAAGGTTTGAATTCCCACTGAATCCAACGCATCATCGAAACTGGAGAGGGAAGGAGCGAGGGAGGAAAGAACCAAAGGGGGACTGGGATTGCAGCGCGAGTTGGGGTCCCAGGGCACGCCCATGATGGCCTGGGGTCTCTCCCGCATGGCGGGATGGAGGTTCTTGAGGAAGGTTTGGATGCCCACTGAGTCTAATGCATCGTCGAAACTGGAGTGGGGGAGGGGGGAACGCAGGGGAAGGACAGTAGGAGCCCATGATGGCGTGTGCTCTCTCCCGCATGGCGGAATGGAGGTTCTTGAGGAAGGTTTGGATGCCCACTGAGTCTAATGCATCATCAAAACTGGAGTGGGGGAGGGGAGAACTCAAGGGAAGGAAGGGTGAGAGGTTTGAAACAGGCAATCTCCCAAACACGTTGGGGCGAGAGTTGGGGTCCCAAGGCACGCCCATGATGGCCTGTGCTCTCTCCCGCATGGCTGGATGGAGGTTCTTGAGAAATGCCTGAATGGGTACTGAGTCCAATGCATCGTCCAGACTGGAGGGGGGAGATATGGAGCAGGAAGGAAGGTGCGAGGGAGGGCGAGAGGGAGGGTGAGAGGGAGGGTGAGAGGGAGGGTGAGAGGGAGGGTGAGAGGGAGGGTGAGAGGGAGGGTGAGAGGGAGGGTGAGAGATCACAGGGAGGGAGGTGGGGAGGGACGGAGGGCCAAACTCGAGGGGAGCGTGCAAGGGAGTGGGGAAGAAGAGGGAGGGCGGTGAGGGGAAGAAGAGGGAGGGCGGTGAGGGGAAGAAGAGGAGGGCGGTGAGGGGAAGAAGAGGGAGGGCGGTGAGGGGAAGAAGAGGGAGGGCGGTGAGGGGAAGAAGAGGGAGGGCGGTGAGGGGAAGAAGAGGGAGGGCGGTGAGGGGAAGAAGAGGGAGGGCGGTGAGGGGAAGAAGAGGGAGGGCGGTGAGGGGAAGAAGAGGGAGGGCGGTGAGGGGAAGAAGAGGGAGGGCGGTGAGGGGAAGAAGAGGGAGGGCGGTGAGGGGAAGGGAGAAGAAGAGGGGAAAGGATGGAATGAAACGCATGATTTCCCAAGAAATAGAAAATCACCAGATCTAGTGCGGTACTTTATCATGCTCTTTTTTTTCATGGAATGAAACGCATGCTTTCCCCGTACGTTTCTTCCCTGTGAACCAATCGAATGCAACAATTTCATTCCACTGGTTGCTCTCACTCACTGGTGTGGCTCGCGAGATAATGGGCTCCATCCACGTGTGATGAGTCGACTAGAAAATGCTGTTTGAGAATTCTCAAAAAACATAATGGGCTCCATCCACGTGTGATGAGTCGACTAAAAAATCGACTAGAGAATCGACTCATCACACATGGGCTCCTTCCACGTGGACCAATCATCACACAGCGTGCGTGATCTTGCCCGGTTGGCAACTAGAAGCAGCCTGTAGCACCGCTCAAAGAGATGCTCTCTAGCAACGATGATGGTGCTTTTGAGAAGAGATGCTCAAAAGTGCTGCTCAAAAGTGCTGCTCAAAGAGATGCTCTCTAGCATGCACGCACCAGATGATGGGTTCCCTCCACGTGGACCAATCATCACACATCGTGCGTGATCTCGCCCGGTTGGCAAAAGAGTCCGTCCTGACCACCAGAGGCCGCCTGTAGCGCCGCTCGCAGTCATGCTGATACCAGAGGTGCCTCAACTCGAGCATGGAGAATACTTCTGGGGAGAAGGCGAGATAGTCCTTCCACAGCCTCTGACCCACCGTCTTGTTGCTCTCCATCAGTGGCCGCGTGCCACTGGGGGTGGAGGAATGATTGGAGGGAGGTTGGGACGAGAGGGGAGAGGCAGAGATGGGTGGTGAGTGGTGTCGACCGGTGGTCAGCAGCGGCAGCAGCAGTTGCCCGTGTGGTGGTGCCAGAGGTGCCTCAACTCGAGCATGGAGAATACTTCTGGGGAGAAGGCGAGATAGTCCTTTCATAGCCGCTGCCCCACCGTCTTGTTGCTCTCCATCAGTGGCCGCGTGCCACTGGGGGGGTAAGGAAAAGGAGGACGGTGGGAAGCACAGGGGAAAAACGCGGGCTGGACAAGTGAGCCCACCACACCCCACCACACCCCACCACACCCCACCACGCCTCGCAATCATGACTCACACTTTCTCTCCCACATTGATGGAACAGTTGAGCATGAGAGCCAGAGCTGGAGCCGTGAGGATCTTGTAGAGATTGTTCCCCCACCGCACCCCACTGCACCTCACCACATCCCACCCTACAACACCCCACCAACTCACCAGTTGTCGGTGAAAATAACAGAGCGGGTGAGCATGAGAGCAAGAGCCGGGGCTGTGAGGACCTCAGAGAGGTTGTTCCCCAGCCCACCACACATAACCACTGCCCACCCCACCAGACCCCGCCACACTTCACCGCAGCCCACACCACCGCACCTTACCACATCACTCACTAGTTCTCGCCCATGATGATAGAGTGGTTGAGCATGAGAGGAAGAGCCGGGGCTGTGAAGATCTTGTAGACATTGTTTCCCAGCCCACCACACTTCACCACTGCACACCCCACCAGACCCTGCCACACTTCACCGCAGTCCACCCCACCACACCCGACCACAGCCCACCACGCCCCACCACATCTAACCCAGATCACTCACTAGTTCTCGCCCACGATAATAGAGTGGTTGAGCATGAGAGCAAGAGCCAGGCCTGTGAGGATCTTGTAGAGGGTGTTCCCCACCTCACCGCGATTCACCACAGCCCACCCCACCAGACCCCACCGTACCTCACCGCAGCCCACCCTGCAACACCCCACCAACTCACTAGTTCTCGCCCACGATAATGGAGCGGTTGAGCATGAGAGCAAGAGCCGGAGCCGTGAGGATCTTATACAGGTTGTTGCCTAAGCCCTCGTGCTTGCCATAGCCCAACACAAAGCTCCTCTGACAAAACTCGTGAGCCGGCAGCGCACGCAGGGCAGAGGCGCCTGGTAGGGAGGAGGGGGGAGAGAGGAGGGAAGAGAGAGAGGGGAGGAAACAGGAGCGAAGAGAAAGAAGGGAAGAGACAGGAGGGAGGAGAGACAAGGGGAAACGAGAGTGGGTGGTGCAGTGAGGATCTTGTACAGGTTGATCCCTACCCTAGCCCCTCGTGCTTGCCATATCCCAACACAAAGCTCCTCTGACAAAACTCGTGAGCCGGCAGCGCACGCAGGGCAGAGGCACCTGCAGGGACAGGGAGTCGGGAGGGGGGGAAGAGACAGGAGGGAAGAGACAGGAGGGAAGAGACAGGAGGGAAGAGACAGGATGATGGGGTGAGCTGAGCTCGGCCCAGCTCATATCCCAACACAAAACCCCGCTGCGCACAGGATGATGGGGTGAGCTGAGCTCGGCCCAGCTCATATCCCAACACAAAACCCCGCTGCGCACAGGATGATGGGGTGAGCTGAGCTCGGCCCAGCTCATATCCCAACACAAAACCCCGCTGCGCACAGGATGATGGGGTGAGCTGAGCTCGGCCCAGCTCATATCCCAACACAAAACCCCGCTGCGCACAGGATGATGGGGTGAGCTGAGCTCGGCCCAGCTCATATCCCAACACAAAACCCCGCTGCGCACAGGATGATGGGGTGAGCTGAGCTCGGCCCAGCTCATATCCCAACACAAAACCCCGCTGCGCACAGGATGATGGGGTGAGCTGAGCTCGGCCCAGCTCATATCCCAACACAAAACCCCGCTGCGCACAGGATGATGGGGTGAGCTGAGCTCGGCCCAGCTCATATCCCAACACAAAACCCCGCTGCGCACAGGATGATGGGGTGAGCTGAGCTCGGCCCAGCTCATATCCCAACACAAAACCCCGCTGCGCACAGGATGATGGGGTGAGAGAAAAAAACAGGGAGGAGATGAGGGCAGGGGGCAAGGGAAAGGGAGTTGGGGGTGAAACCAGGGATAGTGGATAAGGAAGTTAACAGACCTACAAAGAGATGTGTGCAGAGGAGAGGAGGAGCACGCCACGCCAGCACATGGCAGGACGAGAAGCATCATCACCCACCGTGCACCACCAGGTGTCGCTCAATCATTCGCCGCAGCTTCAGACTAGCCACATCGGTGCTGCCAGCTGTCGCCTCGCCCATCTCTGCCACGTTGGCACACGCCTTGTCAGGCCTCCACCTCGGCTCCGGCGGGTCAAAGGGCGGCTCACAGGCATCTTCTCTTCCTCCACCTCCTGCTGCTGCATGTCGCATCCTCCACAGAGCCTTCAGCCGCTCTTTCTTCTCCTTGTCTCGGTCTGCCTTCTTTTTCTTCTTTGCCTTCCCACTCGCCGGCTTTGCCTTGGGCTTGCTTCGCACCTTGTCTGCACCCTCTCCCTGCAGCCCAACAAGCTTGCCAAAATCGCCCATACTGCGGCTGCCACCATGTCCCGCCCCGAACCCCGCTTCCTCCAAATCATCGTCTAGTTGCTCCTCCTCTGCTTCCCCCGCCTCCTCCTTGTCTGCACCCACTCCCTTCAAGTCAATGAGACTGCCCAGGTCGCCCATACTGCGGCTGCCACTGCGGCTGCCACCCCGTCCAGCCCCAAATCCCACTTCTTCCAAATCGTCTTCTAGTTCCTCCTCCTCTGCTCCCCCCGCCTCCTCCCCTGTTTTCTGTATCTCAAACTTCGCTTCTTCCTCTGCTTCCCCCTCTGCCTCCCCTTTTGCCTCCTTAACACTCCGCGCGCCCACATTGCTGCTCTTTCTCGCCCCCACTCCCCCTTCTTCCGACTCTCCCTCATGACCCCTCCCAGTGTTCCTCCTGCTATACCCCCCACCGCCCCCCTCGCTTCCCTCCTCCCCTTCTTCCTCCGCACCCTCCTCCTCCTCCTCCTCCTCCTCCTCCTCCTCCTCCTCCTCCTCCTCCTCCTCCTCCTCCTCCTCCTCCTCCTCCTCCTCCTCCTCCTCCTCCTCCCCATCCTCCTCTTCTCCCTCTTCCCCAATATCATAATCATCGAGCCCCCCTTTCCCTTCCCCTTCGCCTTCTCTTTCCCTTTTCCCTGATCCCCCTTCCACAAGTTCCTTCTCATATTCCCCCTTCTCCTCTTCCCCCTTCACCTCTTCCCCAAGATCATAATCATCCAGTCCCCCTTTCCCTTCCCCTTCTCGCTCCCGTTCATCATCGCCTAAAACCCCCTCCGTGAGCTCTTTCCCATCATCCTCCTTCCCTTCTTCCCCCTCGCCCTCCTCGTCCTCTTTGCCTCGTCTTTCATAGTAATCCTCTCCCTCGTACCCGCCCTCCCCACCCTCACCCTCCTCCTCTGCACTCTCTTCCTTCTCTTCTCCATCCTCTCCCTCCTCCTCCCCGCCCTCTCCCTCCTCCTCCCCGCCCTCTCCCTCCTCCTCCCCACCCTCTCCATCCTCCTCCTCCCCATCCCTCCTCTCTCGCTCACCACTCTCCCCGCCTTCCACATCCCCCCCGGCCTTCACTCTACCCAGGCCTTCCCCTCCTCTTCTAACTCTCACCTCTCCCCTTACTCCCTGAATTCTTGTTTCTTCCCCTTCCTCCGCTTCCCCTTCCCCCTCCCCATCCCCTTCAACTTTCATGCCCCCTTCCCTTTCCCCTTCCCCTTCCCCTTCCCCCTTCCCTTTCTCCGCCTCCCCCTCCTCCACTTCGTCGCTCTCCTCGTCCCCCTTCCCCCCAACTGAACCCCCCGCATCCGCAACCTCCCCTTCCGCTTCCGCCTTCCCCTGAGCGCCACTGTCAAATCTCCCCCGGTCACTTACCCCTGCCGTCTCAACCTCCCCTTCCCCCTCATTTCCCCCCTTCCCCTCGAATCCTCCTTTCCGCACAGCACTCCCCCTTTTGCCAAGCCTAGGCCACAGCTCTCCCGCATCCCGCCAAGATATCTCCTGCCCCGGCCACCCACCCTCCAGCATAGCGCCAACCATTGCGAGCTGCTCCTCCCGCCCATCCTCCCGCCCATCCTCCTCCCGCCCATCCCCCTCCCAGTCCCCGTGCTCCCTTCTGTCCTCACTCCCATTTACTCCCCCACGCTCCTCCGCTTGCTCTCCCCCACTGCCGTCAATCGCATTCACCCGCTCTTCCAGAGAACTGCTACCACTCCCCTCCTCGTCCTCCTCTTTCCGCTCCTCCTCCTGTTTCCCCACGCGCCCCTCTTTCCCGCCATCCGCTTGTGTCCCCTCCGCCTTATTAATCCGGCCAGGAATCGGAACGGAACTATCCCCTCCAACTTCTCCCTCCACGTGCCTGCCTTCGGTCCTTCCTCTCCCGGATTTTCCGGGCCTTTCGTCCTCGGAATTCGCAGCTAGCCATCTCTTTCTTATCTCAGCCGTTGGTTCTGTAAGCCGATCCCCGCCGTAGCTGATGTGAACCTCGTTTTGCGCGCTTTCCGGCGCAGATTCTGTATCGGTCTCTTTATTCTTATCCTCAGACCCTGGTTGGATTTCGCCGTCTACAGTCAGGTGTGAAAGCTTCGCGATAGAGTTACCCGGTTCGTGGAGTTTCGTATGCCCGAGCAGATGAAAAAGGAAGGCTGCGAAGAAAATCGCAGACCATGTGACTATATTGAGATTGTTACCACACAGACTCGAAATCCACCCTCGATGCTGATGTCTCGTCTTGCTGTGCGAACTCGGGTGAACGTGCGAAATCGTGTGCGAACGAGTCTGGGGAGGAATTTGCGACAGACTGTGCGAGTGAGCGCCTGGGGGTGAGCGAAGGTGAGTGCATGGGAGGGATTGTGACTGTAAGCGAGTGGGACGCTCTTGCCGGATCTTCGCCGGGTCCTTCACCACCACGGCGGGACCCATGTGATTATATCGAGCGACGCACTTGATTCGAGGACGATAACGTGGCCCGGAGGAATAATAAATAATGTCGCATTAAGTTGTCAGTCAAAATAAATAACACGCTAACGTACAGCTCGTAAGACGGATGCCGGCCAGCTGGCAGGATGTGGTGATCCTAGACAGCTGCGAGGCGATCAGTTCCATTGATTTCCAAAGATGCTGCTTACGGAATCACGTTTCAGCAGTAATGCCGGAAAGGAAGGCAAGCTAGGAGATTTGCCTCATGCTGCCGACCTTGGTATTCTGGAATCGCCATTGCCAGTAGGGACTGACTGGGAAGGCTCACTCGCCATGTAATCGACGGCACATAGCACTGGCAACGACCAGCATTTTCCAGGTTTGAGTCTGGTTCGGGCTGCCTGCTGGTTTGGACTCAGGGATAATCCTGAAGGTTTGTCTGGCCTGGGCACGTCCTTCGGCTCGGCACAAACTCTCTTCGTTCGGTTCGGCTGAGCCATTGAAGGGAAGAATTTGACTGGTGATTTGGCCCTGACGGGGATTTGGCTTGGTCCAGGTAAGTCCAGTTTGGCGGGTCGAAGCCGAATTCGTCGGCATGGATCTCGGTATGGTAACATTCGCCCAGACATGGGATGGGATGGTGTGATTCAAGGAGCATTACGTGACGCTGTCACCACCACTCACGACAGTCGCACGCTTGTTTGGCGAAAAGTGCGGGAGGTGAACCCAGTACGACGCGGTTCGCAACTGGGGAATATGTACCGCTCGAGTTTTGGGGGAAAAGCGGATGGTAACTAACAAAGACATCCTTAACAGCCGGGGAGTTGGCTCGACCGTCTGAGGTCATGGTGCAGTCGCTGCGAGAGAAGCACCCGGCTAGCGCAGGCGAGGCACCACAGTGGGCCCGCGATTTCACCATCTATACCGCTCAGCGGCCTTCACTCACGACCGACATCCTGGCCAGAGCTATCCATACAGTCGCCCGAGCCTCAGCACCAGGGCCATCGGGGTGGATCACAGAGCATCTGCGCGACACCTTCCTCACTGAACCTACCTGCCTCTCCCAACTGTTGGAAGTGTTCAACCAATGGGTGGCGGGACAGGTCCCGAGCGGGCTCGGCCGTGGCTCGCCGCATCCAACCTAGTCGAACTTTCCAAGCCTAACGGCGACGTCCGGCCGGTGGCGATCGGGGAGGTGCTTCCTCGTATCCTTGCTCGAGCTCTCTGCATCTCGCTCCGCCCTGCGATGGTTTCCTACTTCCTGCCGTGCAACCAGCTGGGAGCGGGCACCAGGTTCGGGGCGGAGATTCTCACTCATTCTTTCCGGTCAGCGCTGGCCACTCACCCCGACTGGTGTGCGCTACAGATAGACGTCGCAAACGCCTTCAATTCGTTTCACCGTCATGTGATGTTCGATGGGCTGCGGGAGTCGCCTTTCTCAGGGATGATCCCATTCTTGCGTGTCTTTTATGGGACACCTAGCGACCTGTACCTCCGAGCGGGCCCTTTCGTACAGAGCCTCGAGTCAGCATGGGGATCGAGGCAGGGGGACCCGCTCGGCCCTTTTCTTTTCGCGTTCACACAGCAGCAGGTGATGGAGCCGGTTACTAGGGAGTTCAAGGACCTGCTTTTCCTCAGCTATGTAGACGATACCTATATTTTGGGGCCAGCGGCTAGGATTCTGGAGGCTTTTGGGGTGCTGCGGGAGCGGTTGGAGTGGGTAGGGCTGGAGGTGCAGGCGCACAAGTGCCGGTTTTGGGAGCGCGAGGGCAAGGAGGTGGAGCGGGCACTGCCATTGGGGATGCAGCGGGTGGATGAGGGTCTTACTATGGTGGGCGTGCCTATTGGAGAGGAGGTTTGGGAGGTGGTCCGACTACGGGAGCGGCTTCGACAGTTGCAGGCGCCACTGCCATGGCTCCCCTTGCTCGACCACCCCCAGATGGCTTCACACCTCCTCGCCATTGCAATTTCAGCGCGGCCGATGTACCTCGCCCGGACTATGCCGCCGCGTCCGGAGGTGGTTGAGGCTTTTAGGGATTGGGACAGCTGTTTAGAGGATTGCTTTGAGCAGCTTTTCCCACCTGGCACTTGGGAGCAGGACCCCGACCGGTCTAGGCGCGCACGCATGCAGCTGCATCTCCCTGTGCCTCTCGGTGGGTTCGGGATCCGGGCGGCGGCCTTTTTGAGCCCACTGTCCTATGTTTGCGGGTGGGCGCAGGCCGCGCGGGACATTGCACAGTTAGGGGTGGCGGGTGAGGAGGCGATGTTTGCTGAGTACCTCACCACTTCGACAGGGGCAGAGTTTCTTGACCCGTGGTTTGTCAAGGCTCTCGAGCAGCTGCCAGCGACTATCCGCCACGAGATACCGGGCTTACCTTTGTGTGTAGCGGCCCCTCCTGTTCGGCTTTTCCAGGCGCGTCAGCGGCAGTTAGCTGTAGAGGAGCTCCAGGCACTGCGCCGCTTGGCTCGTGACGATGCTACCTTGGCCCGTTTCACATCCCTTCAGGGCCCGGGGGCAGGTGCATGGGTTTCGGCGGTTCAGGCTCACTCAGATCTCACATTCACTGCGGCTGAGTGGGGCATTGCTGCTGCTATACGGCTCGGCCTCCCAATTCAGCAGCTGCAGGTGGCGGGGAGGTGTGTTTGTGGCACAGCGTATGTTGACCCAGCAGACCCGCACCATGCCCTGAGATGCAGGCACCAGCATGGTCCTTCTCGGGTGCATGATGAGGTGAAGTTTGCGGTGGCGAATATCTCAATATATAGAATTATATATTATTCTGACACGCCCCCATAAGTGCCTGTAGGGAAGAATGTGCAGTCAACGCCCCCATAATGGGGTACACGAGGCAGAGTGCGCAGCAGAACGGGAGAGGGCAGGCAAGGAGGAGGAGAGAGAGAGGGAGAGAGAGGAGAGGAGGTGGTAGGTTCTGGTTGGTCACCCCCTACATCCCCTCACCCTCCCCCTCCCCCTCCCCCCCACACTGCTGCAGGAGCAGCAGAGGGGGGCAAACGGAGGAGGATGGGAAGGGGAGACCACACATCACCCATCACCCCCACACCCGCCACCCCCAGTCCCTCCCCGGGCTCCCCCACACCCTCACACCCTCCCCCCCAGCGGCAGCTGCAGCAGAGGGAACAAAAGGAGGAGGAGAAGGGGGGGGGGGGGGGGGGGGGGGGCGACGCACGGCCTCCCCGGGCGCCAAAGCAGGCGGCAGAGGGGGCGACGCCTGCCCCCCCCCTTTCAGGTCGCGCGGCCCCCTCAGGTCGCCTCGACAGGTGACGGGAAGAAGGGGGGGGGGGCGGTGCACGTGCCCCCGGTGTGCCGCAGCTGGTGACGAGGCATGGCCGAGGCGGGGTCGGGACCGCAAGTGGGCGGGGCCGAAGTGGGCGACGGGGCCGCAAGGGTGGGCGGGGCCGCAGGTGGCGACGGGGCCTCAGGTGGCGGGGCCGCAGGTGACATCGGGGCCTCAGGTGGCGGGGCCGCAGGTATAGGAGACGGGGCCGGGGCCGCAAGGTAGTCGACAGGGCCGCAACGGAGGGCGGAGGAGCCGCAAATGTGGGCGGCGAGGCCGCAGGTGAGGGCGGCGACGGGGCCGCAGCTGAGGGCGGCGACGGGCCGCAGGTGAGAGCGGCGACGGGGCCGCAGCTAGGCGACGGGGCCGTAGGGCCGCAGGTAGGCGACGAGGCCGTAGGGCCGTAGGTAGGCGACGGGGCCGTAGGGCCAGGGGCACGTCACGGGGCGTGCCGAACACAGATTAGCAGCGGAAGCTTTAGGGTAGGCACACAGGTGAGGACCTTGGTCACTCTGATAACATGTTGAGGTACTAGGAAGGCTTAGGAGCCATAGCTAGTAGGTCGAGTAGTTGAGTTCGAGTGAGTTTGGGTGAGTCGAGAAGATTGCAACAAAAGAGTGGCTTCACTATAGAGCGAGCAGTACAAATAGGCAAGAATGAAGAAAGGTGCACCACCAAACAGAAAGTTAGATGACTACAGTAGTCTACACTACAGGCAGTTACAAAACAATATATAGAATTATATATTATTCTGACATAAGGCGTCGGGGGGGGGTGGTGACATTGGAGGATAGTGTGGTGCTGCAAGGGAAGCGGGTTGATGTGGCGGTGCGACGTCCAATGGCTGGAGAGGCTCACGCCCTAGAGATCAGCGTCGCGGACCCGCTATCGCTGTCTCCATCACTGCTGGGACAGTGCGGGCGTCAAATAGGTGTGGCGGCAAGGGAATGAGAGCGTCGCAAAACGAGTGATTACGCGCCTCTGCTTGCACGCAACCGGGGCGTGCAGTTCACCCCTTTGATAGTTGAGACGTGGGGGTGTCTCGGCGGTCGTTTTCAGCGGTGGCTTCGTCAGCAGGGGGATGCGCACGTGGGGCTAGCTGTGTCGCGGGGGGCTTGTCGAGAGGACGACTCTGTGTTTTCGGCTTATCTTTTAGGGTCACTGAAGGCGCTCATCGAGGTGGCGTTACAACGTGCGCAAGCCCGTGTCATCCTGCTTCGAGCGGCGTCTTCCATGGGGGGGATTAACGTAGATTTGGCGGATCGGGAGAGGGACGATGTCGATGTGGAAGGTGGGGCTCTCTGGTTGGAGGCCCCGTACATGGTCGATACGTTGATGTGATTGAAGGGGGGGGGGGGGGGGGGGGGATGGGGCGTGGGATGGGATGTCTTGATGGGGTGTCTTGACTGGGCGTTTTGATTGGGTAACTTGAGGGGGGGTTTTATGTGTGTTGCATTTGGGTTCTTTTTGGGAGTTTCATTTTCCTTCTCCCTTTCTTTCTCCATTCCCTTTCTTTTTTATCAGGGTTTTACAAAGGTGCAGGACTGATGATAAGGGTTGCTTAAAACCAAAAATTAGTATATATTAGCTGTTAAGAGTGGAGGGCTGTGTCGTGTGTAATCTCTGATCGGGAAGCTGATAATAACCAACTGACAAAAAAAAAAAAACAAGAGGCGACGAAATTGTCTTAGGGGTTGCGAAGCAAAAATTGTAACATGCGTTTGAAGTTTGAACGACCTTAATCTTGTCGTTATATTTGGATAAAAAAAATACGTGTTTTTTAATCTTTTGATACGAAACTCGGTTTCGTATGTTTTTTTTTTTTTTCCTTTTTTGTTGAACCTTGAACCAAATTGATGATGATGGTTTGTATGTTGAGATAGAGGCGAGGAATGAGTGCACTATGAAATGAAACAAGTACAAGTACCAACCCTAATTGGGTTGTACCCCCTATGGGCTACCCCACTACAACCTAAATATATGCATCAGTAATATAATCATCTGACACACCCCCATAGGCAAAGTGGGGGAGAGCAAGGGGTCACAAGACCAGTCAAGCAAAGCAAAGCAAAGCAAAGCAAGCTCAGGGTGGATCTCAAGGATACCACACAAATTCCGAGCACAAGGTCAAGGCCACAAGGCCAGTTCACATGCAGCAGAGCATATATATATAACAGTGCTAAACAAGCAAGAGCAAGGATATATATATGCAGCAGTACAAGCAAGGTCAAGAGGTAAGCAAATGAGGCCCAGTGGGCACAAGGCCTAGCAGAGTGCAAAAGCGCTGATGGTCACGAGGCGGAAGTGCCTTGGTGAACACATCAGCAGTGTTGGCCTCAGTGGCCACGAAACGCAGGTGAAGCTGACCACGCTGCTGCAGCTCTCGAGCAAGGAAGTAGCGCAGAGCAATGTGCTTCGTCCTGTGCTCCAGTCTGTGCTCCTCACACAAGGCAATGGTTGCCTTGTTGTCGACGTACAGCACTGGAGGAGAACGAGGCCGCTCTCCAAGGTCAGTCAGTAGGTAGGTGAGCCAGCGAAGCTCCTGGGCAGCCATGGCCGTGGCGTAGATCTCAGTCTCACAGCTGGAGCTGAGAACCGAAGAAGAGCGAGTAGAGCGCCAAGAGAAAGAGCCAGAGCCAAGACTGAAGGTGTAACCCTGAGACGACCTCTGAGTAGCCTGGTCGTCAGCCCAAGAAGCGTCTGAGTGCCCAGTGAGCACAGGCCGCTCACGCCCTCCAAGCACTAGCCCCATGCCCGACGTACTGCACAAGTAGCGCAACACCCTCTTAGCTGCATCCATGTGCTCCTTCCGGTGACGGCCGGGAGCAACATAGCGTGCTAAGATGCTGAGAGGGTATGCGAGGTCAGGTCGAGTGCAGGTCATCAGGTACATGAGGCAGCCCACAAGCTCTGGATACGGACCACTCGACTCTACGGACTCATCCGAAGGCAGAGCTGAGAGCGAGTGTCCCGTAGGCAGAGGAGTGGACTGAGGCGAGGAGTACGTGAAGCCGAAGCGCTGAAGGACCTGCTGCACCATGTGTGACTGAGTCAGGGTAATGGTGCGGCGTGCTCTGTCCCGGGTGATCCGCAAGCCAAGATAGCTTGTCAGTTCACCCAGGTCTGTGCACGTGTGTCTCTTCTGCAGCTCGGACTTCACGTGGGCGAGTGCGGCAGTGTCCGCAGTGGCAAAGACCAAGTCGTCAACGTACACGAGGATGTAGAACGGCGGCAGCGAGGTGTCGGTGCGCAGAAACAGCGACGGGTCAGCAGTAGAAGGAGCAAACCCAAGAGCCGCAAGTGTAGTCCTCAGTGTGTCGTGCCACTCACGCGGCGCCTGGCGGAGAGCGTAGACTGGCCGCCGGAGGCTCCACTGGGTACCAGGAGGGAACGACCCAGTGAAGCCAGGAGGGCGGCGCAGCCAGATCTCCTCGTGCAGGCGGCCCTGCAGGAAAGCAGTGCTGAAGTCAAGAGAGTGTAGCTCGTAGTCACGCTGAGCAGCGACGTGCAGTAGAACCCGAAGAGTGGTCATCTTCGGGGTCGGGGAGAAGGTCTGAAAGAAGTCAACTCCCTGTCGCTGACTGAAGCCACGAGCCACGTAACGCGCCTTGAAGACAGGCGGAGAACCCGGCGGCCGCTTCACCCTGAAGATCCACATGCCACTGACGATTTTCGCCCCAGGAGGGGGGACAGCGTCAACGTAGGTGCCTGTGGACTTCCAGGAAGCCATCTCTGCGTCCATAGCTGACTGCCATTGAGAGGAGTAGGGACCGGCCATCGCCTCTGCGTAAGAGCGTGGGGTCGGGATGTCTAGAGCATCCGGGTCTCCCTCAGGGGCAACAAGCATGGACACGAGATGGGGCAAAGCGGCGGCAAAGCACTGGAACTCCTCCTGCCTGTCCTCAAGGACGTCCGTGCCAAGAGCACAGTCACCCCCGACGGACGTAGGACAGGCAGACGCAGACGCAGCAGACGCAGACTCAGCAGACTCAGCAACAAGACTGGCAGCGTAGTCCAGATGACACGCAGCAGCAAAGTCGACCAGCTCAGCAACTAGGGCAGACGCAGCAGCGGACTCAAAGGAAGGGTCAGTGACAAGAGAAGCAAGAAGACGCGTGACAGTAGGACTGGCAGCACGGCGAGAGTCCGACTCCGGGTCGGCAAGTGTAGGAAGAGAAGACTGAGGAGGAGAAGGCAAAGGGGCACGCAGAGGAGCAGTGGACGGACGCAGAGACATCTGGTGTGTGCCAGGGACAGGAGGAGGACGCTGACGCGAACCGCGACCACTAGAGCGAGCAGCTCGGACTGGCGGCGCAGGGCGGGACGCAGGCTCACGACGCTCAGCAAGACCTCCAGTAGGACCAGCGTAGGGAGAAGGAGAAGGCAGGGGAGAGGCGGGCTGTAACTGTGACTGTGACGGGACAGGCTGCGGACACTCTACGGGAGGAGAAGGACCAGTGGAAGGCGGGAGACCAAGAACCTGCTGAAGGAGCGGAACGAAGTACGGCCGAGGCCGCGCAGCACCGCCAGAGACAGCAGGGACAGCACCAACACCTCCAGAGGCAGCACCAGCACCAGTAGCAGCTCCAACTCCAGCACCACCAGCAGCTGCAGAAGTACCCGCAGTAGGACCGACAGTCGTAGCCTCAGCGCCAGCACCCGCAGCAGCTCCAGCTCCAGAGGCACCCCCGGGCCCGGCAGCTCCAGTACCCTCAGTACGAGCACCTCCGGGACCCGTGGTACCAGCTCCCTCGGCAGCAACGGAACCTCCAGCACCCGCAGTACCCCCGGCTCCAGCAGCTCGCCTCCAGCGCCGGGCAAACCACTCACGCAGCTCAAGAGGAGAGAGCGGCTCGCGGCGCGAAGAACGGTCTGGAGAACCACCAGGAACAGAAGCAGCAGGCGCAGCACTCCCAGACGCAGAACCCCCAGGCTCAGCACCCCCAGGCACAGCACCCCCAGGCTCAGCACCCCCAGGCTCAGCACCCCCAGTCTCAGCACCCCCAGGCTCAGTACCCCCAGGCTCAGCACCCCCAGGCTCAGCACCCCCAGTCTCAGCACCCCCAGGCTCAGCACCCCCAGTCTCAGCACCCCCAGTCTCAGCACCCTGAGGCTCCGCACCCGCAGCAGCACCAGAGTCACCAGTGACCTCGACAGGCTCGACCGCGTCTACCTGAGACACACCTGAAGGGGCAGGACCCTGAGGGGGGAGGGGGTCTACCGGGGGGGGACCTGGGACCAGGAAGAGGGGCGGGGGGGGGAGGGACGGAGTGCGGTAGGGGAAGAGCCGGTAGAAGGGAACCGACTCGTCGAACGTGACGTCCTGGGAGGACAGAACATGACGAGAGGTGGGGTGGTAAAACTGCCACCCAGGTGCGTCAGGGGGGAAACCCAGGAAGACGCAAGGAGCAGCACGAGGGGACAGCTTGTCCGCAGACAAGTCGCGGACAAACGCCCGAGATCCCCAGACACGGAACGCCGACGCATCGCCAACCTTCCCCGTCCACAGCAAAGCTGGGGAGGTCTCCGGTCTGGAGACCCTGGGCTGAAGGTTGATCTGATGTGCGGCGTACCGAACCGCAAACGGCCACAGAAAATTGGGGGCAGCCGCATGCACCATGGACGTACGGGCGACGTCCATGACAATGCTGATGCGGCGCTCAGCAATCCCATTCTGCTGTGGAGAGTCCGGAAGCGTGAAGGTCTGGCGGATGCCTCGTGCCCGACAGTAGGCTCGCAGAAGGCCGGAGGAGAACTCTCCGCCTCTGTCCGAGTGCAGACGCAAAACAGGAAAGTCCGAGCCGAAGCTCCGCCTGAGCTGGAGATGAGCTGCGCGGATCCAGTCGATCAACACCTCAGTGACCTCACCCTTGCTGCGCAAGGGGAAGACTGTGGTGTAACGCGAGTAGTCGTCAACCACCAGCAGGAAGTAGCGCTCGTGACCCTGTCCACGGACGCGGGCTGGGCCCCACACGTCCATGTGAAGCGTCTGCATCGGGGCCTCCGTCGGAGGAAACGGGGAGGAGTGAGGGGTAGCCCGCAGGCGACCCTCGACACAGGGGACACAGGGAGTGCCAGGCCCCGGAGGAAGGGGAGGGAGGGACCGGGGAAGGCCAGAGACAAGAAGGCGAGAGGCCATGCCCGGGAGACGAGGCAGGGAGGGGTGACCCATCCTGTGGTGCCACAGGAGGGTCTCGTGGGACAGGAGGCGACACGAGCAGGGGGCAGACTCAGGACCAGACCTGGACGCTGCAGCAAACACCTGACCCGACGCAGCTACCTGACCAGACGCAGGAGGAGGAGACGGAACGGTGAGTGTGTACAGGCTCGACCTCGGCCCACGTGTGAACGTGGTCAAGTGTCGACCCGTGTCCGCGTCCGTGCAGTGGGTGTCCCGTCGGCGTGCAGGGGTGAACTGGTCGACCCCTGCATCCTGTAGGTCAGCACCCGCCACCAAGTTCGTAGAGAACGAGGGGAGGTAGAGACCCGACAGGGCGCCAGACGGGACCGCAGGGCACGGCAGGACAGTGGAGTAGCGAGCCAGAACAGGACCCCCAGAGGGGTCCGCCAGGGAGACCGCCACTGGCCGACTAAGCGGCGTGAGTGTGGTGCGGTCTCGAAAGAAGGAGCGAGACGCCCCTGAGTCAAGAGTGAAGGTGAGAGAGGGCGGAGCCAACGCAGTACCTGAGAGAGCAGACTCACCAGCACCTGAGGACACAGACTCACTGGCACCTAGAGCGACAGCCTCACCAGCACCTGGAGCAGCAGCCTCAACAGCACCTAGAGCCGCAGTACCAATGCCCGGGTCGGGCGGGAAACACCGGTAACAGTCACCCTCCTCACTAATGGTCACAGCATACATGGCAGCAAGAATAGCATCAAAGTCAAGATCAAAGATAGCTACTCCTGCCCTAGACAGATGGTCCCAGCGAGGGATCTCAGAGGCGTCAGGAAACTGGCGGCGCCAAGCGTTAGTCAGGCGGCCGAAGCAGCGCTGGGCGGGGTGTGGACCACACACGGCTCACCCGCACGGTCGCCCGTGCGCAAGACGTAGGTGCATGGACCAGTACCCCCACCCCTCTGACGTGCAGCGTACCTGTCACGGAGCTGCTGCGGGGAGAGGGTCTCCTGACCACGCTGCTGCCGCTGCTGTTGGCGCTGACCGCCACCGGAGCCACTCCTCTGCGACGAGCCACGACCTCCTCCGCCGCCTCCTCCGCCGCCGCCGCCACCACCTCCGCTGCCACCGCCACTCCCACCGTCGCTGCCGCCACCGCCGCCTCCGCCTCCACTCCCACCACCACCGCCGCTGCCACCCCCGCCTCCACTGCGGCCGCTGACACCTCCACTCCCGACACCACTCCCGCTACCACCCCCACCTCCTCCGCTGCCTCCACCGCCGCTCCCACCGCCCCCGCCGCCTCCACCACCGCTCCTGCCCCCTTTCCCCTTGCCAGAGCGACGTCTCCCACTGGGGGCAGACGCCGCACCGACCGACTCAAAACCAACTAGGTCGGCCGTAGCAGCAGAGGCGACAGAGGGCAGGAGGGGGGAGGGGGAACACCCCTCTAAGATGGGGGTGCGCGGGTCACCACGAGAGGCCCCTACAGCGAGAATGCTCTTCTCGGCTGCTAGGAGGGACTTCTCGAGGAGGTTAACAGTGAGATTGGTGGGACAGACTGAGAGTAAGTCGTCCCTGACTCCGCGGAGGGAGTCAGGGAGGCGGGTGACAATGTAGTAGAGAGTGAAGTACTGGGGGGGGGGGTTCTTGGCGCAGAACTCAGCAGGAAGCGCAGCGCGGAAGCGAGCGTCACTAGTGCGCAGGTGGGTAATGAGGTCGGCGACTGTGGCAAAAGAAGCAATGTCGGGAAAGAGGTACGGTAGCATGAGGCGGCTCAGTGCAGCAGTGGCAGGGGTGGAGTAGCGTGCAATAACGGCGTCGTACAAGGTCTGAGCACCCTTGTACGACCCAAAGTGTGCACGCTCAGAGGGAGGGAGGTGGCGACGCACAGCAAGACGTGCAGCAGCATCGCGTGTGGCCCACTGTGAGCGAACAGTGGCATCCTCAGTAGCAGCAGGGGCGGGAGAGGCACCAGAAGTGAGATCAAAGAGAGAGAGGCCGTCAGCTCTGTCGCACTGTAGGAAAAGCAGCAGGCCGTCTACCCACACGTCAAAGTCGATGGCTCTGCCCTCAGCGTCGAAGGTGAGGACACTGGGGGTAGCCATGACAGCAGTGGGGTAAGGGCAGTGCGCAGAGTAAAGCTCAGTGCTCACCAGACAGGGCAGTGCAGGCGGCTCGGGCGGCTCGGGCGGCTCAGCTGCTGGGGGGGCTCGGCTGCTGGGGCGGCTCGGCTGCTGGGGCGGCTCGGTTGCTGGGGCGGCTCGGCTGCTGGGGCGGCTCGGCTGCTGGGGCGGCGCAGTTGCTGGGGCGGCGGGGCCGGGAGATGCAGCTGCGGGGTCGTTAGGGGTAGTGGCGGGGCCGGTAGGTGAAGCGGCGGGGCCGTCAGGTACAGCAGCAGGGCCGGCAGGTGAGACGGCGGGGCCTGAAGATGCAGCAGCGGGGCCGTCAGGGGTAGCGGCGGGGCCGGTAGGTGCAGTGGCGGGGCCGTCAGAGGGGACGGCGGGGCCGTTAGGTGCAGCGGCGGGGCCGTCAGAGGGGACGGCGGGGCCGTCAGGTGCAGCGGCGGGGCCGTCTGAAGCAGCGGCGGGGCCGGCAGAGGGGACAGCGGGGCCGTCGGGTGCAGCGGCGGGGCCGGCAGAGGGGACGGCGGGGCCGGCAGAGGGGACGGCGGGGCCGTCAAGCGCAGCGGAGGGGCCGGTAGAGGGGACGGCGGGGCCGTCGCAGGCGATCGCGGGGCCGTCAGCGACGGCGCCGGCGTCGCGAGGGTCAGAGGGGGGGCGGCGCGCGACTGGAGGGCGGCACGCGCGACGTGGCGCGGCCGTCTAGGGGCGGCGCGACGAGGCCGCGTAGGTGGCGCGTCAGAAATTCGCGGGCGGCTCGACGCGATCGGGCCGCCAAAGGAAAAAGAAGGCCCAGCGCGACTCGGGCTAGGGCAGAGCGCGCTCCGGGCAGGACGGAATAGTAGGTGGGCCCTAGGAACAGTTCCCACTAGGGAACCTGCTCGATACCATGTTGAGATAGAGGCGAGGAATGAGTGCACTATGAAATGAAACAAGTACAAGTACCAACCCTAATTGGGTTGTACCCCCTATGGGCTACCCCACTACAGCCTAAATATATGCATCAGTAATATAATCATATGACATTGTATACATGATAGGGCTAGGATATAAGGGAAGTATACAAACAGAAATAGTTGTAGATCTGTTTTTTTTATATTTCCAGTTATCAATCGTGTCAGAACATTATAGCTTATGCTATTGTGTAGGCTATAGTGGGGTATCCCATAGGGGGTACAACCCAACTAGGGTTTCATATTTGTACTCGCTTCATTCATAGTTCACACATTCTCTCGTTCTCATTCTCACATGGAATCAGAGCAGGTCCCCTCCTAGGGACTGTTCCTAGGGCCCACCGAAGCGCGCCTCGAGTCGCGCTCTCCTTTTTTTTTTCTAGCGGCCCGTCGTGCCGCCCTTACGATCGCGTCGAGCCGCCCTAGCGGCCCCGCCGCCCTACCTAGCGGCCCCGCCGCCCTACCTAGCGGCCCCGCCGCCCTACCTCGCGGCCTCGCCGCCCCATTGCGCGGCCCCGCCGCCCTACCTAGCGGCCCCGCCGCCCTTATTCGCGGCCCCGCCCCCCCCATCGCGCGGCCCCGCCGCCCCATCGCGGCCCCGCCGCCCCTTCGCGCGGCCCCACCGCCCTACCTAGCGGCCCCGCCGCCCTTCCTCGCGGCCCCGCCGCCCCATCGCGCGGCCCCGCCGCCCTACCTAGCGGCCCCGCCGCCCTTCCTCGCGGCCCCGCCGCCCCATCGCGCGGCCCCGCCACTCTACCTCGCGGCCCCGCCGCCCTACCTCGCGGCCCCGCCACTCTACCACGCGGCCCTGCCGCCCTATCTCGCGGCCCCGCCGACCTACCCAGCGGCCCCGCCGCCCTTCTGCAGCGGCCCCGCCGCTCCTCTGCAGCGGCCCCGCCGCCCTACCCAGCGGCCCCGCCGTCCTTCTGTAGCGGCCCCGCCGCTTCTCTGCAGCGGCCCCGCCGTCCTATCCAGCGGCCCCGCCGCCCTCTCTGCAGCGGCCCTGCCGCTCCTCTGCAGCGGCCCCGCCGCCCTACTTCAGCGGCCCAGCCGAGCCACCAAGCAGCAGAGCAGCCAGGCCGCCCAGCAGCAGAGCAGCCGAGCCGCCCCGCCGCCGAACCGCGCTGCAGCCGAGCCGCCCGGCCACCCACCAGCCGAGCCGCCGTGCAGCCGACCGCCCTGCCGCCGAGCCGCCCAGCTGCCGAGCCGCCCTGCAGCTGAGCCGCCCGAGCAGCCCTGTCCGGTGAGCACAGACCCTCTGTTACTGCGTGCCCTTCCCCTACTGCTTGCACTGCTGGTCTCCTACTGTCATGGCTAGCCCTAGTGTCCTCGCTTTTGACGCTAAGGGTCGGGCCATTGACTTTGAGGTCTGGGTAGATGACCTACAGCTGTTCTTACAGTGCGATAGGGCGGACGGCCTCTCTCTCTTTGACCTCACCTCTGGCGCTTCCCCTGCCCCTGCTGCTGATGCTGACGCCACTATTCGCTCCCAGTGGGCCACGCGCGATGCTGCTGCACGTCTTGCTGTGCGTCGCCACCTCCCTACCTCCGAGCGTGCGCACTTCAGTCAGTACAAGAGTGCTCAGACCTTGTACGACGCTGTATTTGCGCGCTACTCCTCCCCTTCCACTGCTGCACTGAGCCGTCTCATGCTGCCGTACCTCTTCCCTGACCTTGCTGCCTTTCCCACCGTTGCTGACCTCATTACGCACCTCCGCACTAGTGACACTCGCTACCGCGCTGCACTTCCTGCTGACTTCTGCACCGCGAACCCCCCCCCCCCCCCATGTATATCACCCTGTACTTCCTAGTCACTCGCCTCCCTGACTCCCTTCGAGTAGTCAGGGACCACTTTCTCCCAGTCTGTCCCACCACACTCACTGTCGATCTCCTCGAGAAGGCCCTCTTAGCAGCGGAGAAGAGTATAGTTGTTGTAGGAGCCTCTCGAGGTGACCCGCGCACCCCCATCTTTGAGGGGTGTTCCCCCTGCCCCCTGCTGCCCTCTGTTGCCTCTGCTGCTACGGCCGACCTCCTTGGTCTTGAGTCGGTCGGTGCGGCGTCTGCCCCTAGCGGGAGACGCCGCCCTGGCAAGGGCAAGGGGGGCAAGGGAGCTGGAGGAGCGGGCGGTGGAGGTGGAGGTGGAGGCGGTGGGGGTAGTGGGGGTGGCGGTGGGAGTGGAGGTGCGGGTGGGGGGATCGGTGGCGGCGGTGGAGGCGGAGGCGGCGGCGGTGGCGGTGTGAGCGGAGGTGGCGGAGGAGGCGGCGGTGGAGGCGGCGGTGGAGGCGGCGGTGGAGGCGGCGGCAGTAGCGGAGGCGGCGGAGGCGGTGGGGGTGGCGGTGGAGCTGGTCGCGGGCCTTCGCAGAGGAGTGGCTCCGGTAGTGGCGCGCGCCAGCAGCAGCAGCGCGGTCGTGAGACCCTGTCCCCTCAGCAGCTCCGTGAGTGGTACACTGCACGCCAGCGAGGTGGGGGTTTTGGTCCGTGCACCTACGTCATGCGCACCGGCGACCGTGTGGGTGAGCAGTGTGGGGGTGCGCACCCCACCCAGCGCTGCTTTGGCCGCCTGACGGACGCATGGCGTCACCAGTTCCCGGAGGCCTCAGAGATTCCTCGCTGGGGCGAGCTGTCTAGGGCGGGTGTTGCCATCTTTGATCTTGACTTTGATGCTATTCTCTCTGCCATGTATGCTGTGTCTCATAGTGATGAGGGTGACTGCTACCACTGTTTCCCGCCCGATCCGAGCATTCAGGCTGCTGCCCTAGGTGCTTGCGACGCTGCTGCTCTAGGTGCTAGTGCGTCTACGTCCTCAGGTACTGGTGAGTCTGCGCTCTCAGGTACTACGTCGGCTTCGGCCTTCCTCACCTTCACTCTTGACTCTGGGGCGTCTCGCTCCTTCTTTTGGGACCGCACCACACTCACGCCGCTTAGTCGGCCGGTTGCGGTGTCTCTGGCTGACCCCTCCGGGGGTCCTGTACTGTCTCGCTTCTCCACAGTCCTCCCGTGTCCGGCGGCTCCCTCTGGCACCCTGTCTGGTCTCTACCTCCCCTCGTTCTCGACGAACCTGGTGAGTGGTGCTAACCTACAGGATGAGGGAGTACACAAGTTCACTCCTGCGCGCCAGCGGGTGACGCACTGTACAGAGGCTAGCACAGGCCGGCACCTGGCTACGTTTACCCGTCAGCCGGGGTCGAGCCTGTACACACTGACCACTGCGTCTCCTCCCGTCACTTCGTCCGGTCAGGTGTTTGCTGCAGCGTCTAGGTCTGGTCCTAAGTCTGCCCCCTGTTCGTGTCGTCTCTTGTGTCATGAGACTCTCCTCTGGCACCACCGTCTTGGTCACCCCTCTCTGCTTCGGCTCAGAGGCATGGCCTCCCGTCTTCTTATGTCTGGTCTCCCCCGGTCCCTCCCCCCCCTTCCTCAGGGCCCTGGCCCTGCCTGTGTCCCCTGTGTCAAGGGGCGCCAGCGGGCTGCCCCTCACTCCTCCCAGTTTCCTCCGACAGAGGCCCCGTTGCAGACGCTTCACATGGACGTGTGGGGCCCGGCCCGCGTCAGTGGACAGGGTCACGAGCGCTACTTCCTGCTCGTTGTTGACGACTACTCGCGTTACACCACGGTCTTCCCCTTGCGCAGCAAGGGTGATGTCACTGAGGTGCTGATCGACTGGATCCGCGCGGCTCGTCTCCAGCTCAGGCGGAGCTTTGGCTCGGACTTCCCTGTTCTGCGTCTGCACTCGGACAGAGGCGGAGAGTTTTCCTCTGGCCTACTGCGAGCCTACTGTCGTGCACGAGGCATCCGTCAGACCTTCACGCTTCTGGACTCACCGCAGCAAAATGGGATTGCTGAGCGCCGCATTGGCATGGTCATGGACGTCGCTCGTACGTCTATGATGCATGCGGCTGCCCCCCATTTTCTGTGGCCGTTTGCGGTCAGGTACGCGGCGCATCAAATCAACCTCCACCCCAGGGTCTCCAGGCCGGAGACCTCCCCAGCCTTACTGTGGACGGGGAAGGTTGGCGATGCGTCGGCGTTCCGGGTCTGGGGATCTCGGGCGTTTGTCCGCGACTTGTCTGCGGACAAGCTGTCCCCTCGTGCTGCTCCTTGCGTCTTCCTGGGGTTCCCCCTTGACGCGCCTGGGTGGCAGTTCTACCACCCCACCTCTCGACGTGTTCTGTCCTCCCAGGACGTCACGTTTGACGAGTCGGTCCCCTACTACCGCCTCTTCCCCTACCGCACTCCGTCCCTCCCCCCACCCCCGCTCTTCCTTGTACCAGGTCCCCCCCAGGTAGACTCCCTCCCCCCTCAGGGTCCTGCCCCTTCAGGTGTGTCCCAGGTAGACGCAGTCGAGCCTGTCGAGGTCACTGGTGACTCTGGTGGTGCTGGGGGTGCTGAGCTTGGGGGTGCTGGACCTGGGGGTGCGGAGTCTGGGGGTGCTTAGCCTGGGGGTACTGCGTCTGGGGGTGCTGAGCCTGGGGGTACTGAGCCTATGGGTGCTGAGCTTGGGGGTGCTGAGCTTGGGGGTGCTGAGCCTGGAGGTGCTACGCCTGGGGGTGCTGAGCCTGGAGGTGCTACGCCTGGGGGTGCTTGGGTTGGAGGTGCTCCGCCTGGAGGTTCTCTGGGTGCTTCTTCTCGCCGGGAGCCACTCTCTCCAAAGGAGCTGCGTGAGTGGTTTGCCCGGCGTTGGCGCCGTACTGCTGGTGCTGGAGGTTCTTCGGCTGCTGAGGGTGCTGCGGTCGCGGTTCCCGAAGGTGCTCGTACTGGGAGTACTGGAGCTGCTGGGCCTACGGGTTCGACTAGAGCTGGTGCTGCTGAGGGTGTTGGCGCTGAGACTACCGCTGGCGGTCCTACTGGGGGTGCTCCAGGTGCTACTAGAGGTGCTACTGGAGCGGGTGCTCCTGCTGAGGGTACTGGTGCTGTCCCTGCTGCTTCTGGCGTCGTCACGCGGCCTCGTCCGTACTTTGTTCCACTCCTGCAGCAGGTTCTTGGTCTTCCTCCTTCTACTGGTCCTCCTCCTCCCTTAGAGTGTCCACAGCCTGTCCCGTCACAGTCACAGCTACAGCCTACCTCCCCTTTGCCTGCTCCTTCTCCCTACGGTGGTCCTACTGGAGGTCTTACTGAGCGTCGTGAGCCTGCGTCTCGTCCTGCGTCGCCTGTTAGAGCTGCTCGCGCTAGTGGTCGCAGTTCGCGCCTACGTCCTCCTCCTGTCCCTGGCACGCACCGGATGTCTCTGCGTCCGTCTACTGCTCCTCTGCGTGCCCCTTTGCCTTCCCCTCCTGAGTCCTCTCTTCCTGCACTTGCCGACCCTGAGTCGGACTCTCTTCGTGCTACCAGTCCTATTGTCACGCGTCTCCTTGCGACTGTTGTCCGTGACCCTTCTTTCGAATCTAGTGCTGCGTCTGCTCTCGTTACTGAGCTCGTCGACTTTGCTGCTCGCTGTCGCTTAGACTACGCTGCTAGTCTTGTCGCTGAGTCTGAGTCTGTCTGTCCTCCGTCCGTCGGGGGTGAGTGTGCCCTTGGCACGGACGTCCTTGAGGACAGGCAGGAGGAGTTCCAGTGTCTGGCAGCTGCTTCACCTCATCTCGTGTCCGTACTGGTTACCCCTAAGGGAGACCCCGATGCACTTGACATCCCGACTCTGCGCTCTTACGCGGAGGCGATAGAGGGTCCCTACTCCTCTCAGTGGCAGGCAGCTATGGATGCAGAGATGGCTTCCTGGAAGTCCACAGGCACCTACGTTGACGCTGTCCCCCCTCCTGGGGCGAACATCGTCAGTGGCATGTGGATCTTCAGGGTGAAGCGGCCGCCGGGTTCTCCGCCTGTCTTCAAGGCGCGTTACGTGGCTCGTGGCTTCAGTCAGGGAAAGGGAGTTGACTACTTTCAAACCTTCTCCCCCACCCCGAAGATGACCACTCTTCGGGTACTGCTGCACATTGCTGCTCACCGTGACTACGAGCTCCACTCTCTTGACTTCAGCACAGCTTTCTTGCAGGGCAGCCTGCACGAGGAGATCTGGTTGCGCCGCCCACCTGGCTTCACTAGGTCTTTCCCTCCTGGTACCCAGTGGAGTCTTTGGCGTCCAGTCTACGGTCTCCGCCAGGCGCCACGTGAGTGGCACGACACACTGAGGACTACGCTTGCGGCTCTTGGGTTTGCTCCTTCTACTGCCGACCCGTCGCTGTTTCTGCACACCGACACCTCTCTGCCGCCGTTCTACATCCTCGTGTACGTCGACAACTTGGTCTTTGCCACAGCTGACACTGCTGGACTCGCCTACGTGAAGTTCGAGCTGCAGAAGAGACACACGTGCACAGACCTGGGTGAACTGCGCAGCTACCTTGGCTTGCAGATCACCCGGGACAGAGCACGCTGCACCATTACCCTGACTCAGTCACACATGGTGCAGCAGGTCCTTCAGCGCTTCGGCTTCACGTACTCCTCGCCTCAGGCCACTCCTCTGCCTACTCGCCACTCACTCTCAGCTCTGCCTTCGGATGAGTCCGTAGAGTCGAGTGGCCCGTATCCAGAGCTTGTTGGCTGCCTCATGTACCTGATGACCAGCACACGACCTGACCTTGCATACCCCCTTAGCATTCTTGCACGCTATGTTGCTCCTGAGAGACACCGACCAGAGCACATGGCTGCAGCGAAGAGGGTGTTGCGCTACTTGTGCAGTACGTTGGGCATGGGGCTAGTGCTTGGAGGGCGGAGTCCAGTGGTCCTCACTAGGCACGCGGACGCTTCTTGGGCTGACGACCAGGCTACGCATCGGTCGTCAGAGGGCTACACCTGCAGTCTTGGTTCCGGCTCTGTTTCGTGGCGGGCTACCCGCTCGTCTTCTGTTCTCGGCTCCAATTGTGAGGCTGAGATCTACGCCGGGGCTATGGCTGCCCAGGAGCTTCGCGAGCTCACCTACCTGCTGACCGACCTTGGAGAGCCGCCTCGTTCTCCTCCAGTCCTGTACGTAGACAACAAGGCCATGCTGGCCTTGTGTCGAGAACAGCGACTGGAGCACAGGACAAAGCACATTGCTCTCCGTTACTTTCTTGCTCGTGAGCTACAGCAGCGTGGACAGTTGCGGCTTGCGTACGTGGCCTCTGAGGCCAACACTGCTGATGTTTTCACCAAGGCACTTGCGCCTTGTGATCATCAGCGCTTCTGCACTCAGCTGGGTCTTGTGCCTGTCTTGCCTCACTTGCTCACTCCTTGACTTTGGTCAGCACAAGACTGCACAGGCACTGTACACTGCTGTTGTTGCTCGCTACTCCTCACCTGCCTCTGCCGCACTAGGCCGTCTCTCCCTCCCCTACCTATTTCCCGACCTGGCCTCCTTTTACACAGTGGCTGAACTCATCACGCACCTCCGTACTAGTGAGGCCCACTTCCGTGCCGCCATGCCTGCTGAGTTCCTTGCCACGCACCCCCCTCCACTCTGGCTCACTCTCTACCACCTAGTCACCCGCCTCCCTGACACACTGCGTGCTGTCAGGGACCACTTCCTAGCTCGTTGCCCCACTGAGCTCACCATTGCCCTCCTCGAGAAGGAGCTACTTGCAGCTGAGACTAGCATAGTCGCTGTAGGTGCCTCTCGTGGCGACCCCCGTACCCCGTTCTTTGAGGGGTGTTCTCCTTCCCCCCTTCTTCCCTCTGTCGCCTCTGCTGCTGCTGTCGACCTTCTTGGTACTGAGAAGGTCGGCGCTGCGTCTGCCTCGAGCGGACGCCGCAGCGGCAAGGGCAAAGGGGGCAAGGGTGGTGGCGGTGACGGTGGGGGAGGCGGCGGTGGGGGCGGTGGAGGCAGTGGGGGTGGTGGCTCGGCTGGAGGGGCGAGTGGTAGCGGTGGGGGTGGTGGCGGCAGCGGCGGGGGAGGTGGCAGGAGTGGAGGCGGCGGTTGGGGTGGCGGAGGACGAGGTGGCGGCAGGGGTTGGGGTGGTCGAGGAGGTGGCAGCGGTGGTGGTGGCCGTGGAGGCACTGGCGGTGGCCAGGGCCAGCAGCACACTCCCTCGCCCCAGGAGGTCCGTGAGTGGTACTCTCAGCACGGGGGTGGGGGTGGTCTTAGCTGCACGTACGTCATTCGCACTGGTGACCGCACTGGTCAGCAGTGTGGACGACCGCACGCCACACAGCGCTGCTTCTCTCGTCTCGACGACGCTTGGCGTGTTCAGTTCCCTCAGGCCACTGAGCTGCCCCGCTGGCTTGATCTCCTGAAGAAGGGGATTGATATCTATGCTCTAGACTTTGATGCTATTCTATCTGCCATGTATGTGATGTCTACTAGTGGAGAGGGTGCTGAGTACTTGTGTGTGCCGCCCGACCCGGGCATTAGGGCCAGTGCGTCTGCCGCTCCAGGTACTCGCGTGTCGGCTACCCCAGGTGCTGGTGAGGCTGCTGCTCTAGGTGCTCGTGTGTCTCCCCCCCTTGGTACTGCGTCGACTGCCGCACTGCACACCTTCACACTGGACTCAGGTGCTTCTCGCTGCTTCTTTCGTGACCGCACTGCCCTTGAGCCGCTTGCTCGGCCAGTTGCTGTCTCCCTTGCCGACCCCTTTGGGGGTCCGGTCATTGCAACCTCTTCCACTGTCCTTCCCTGCCCTGCGGTCCCGTCGGGCACACTGTCAGGTCTCCACCTCCCCTCGTTCTCTACGAACTTGGTGGCAGGATGTGCACTCCAGGACGGGGGTGTTCACCAGTTCACCCCTGCCTACGAGCGCGTGACACACTGCACGTGTGCTCGTACGGGCCGTCACTTGGCTACCTTCACTCGGCAGCCGGGGTCGGACCTGTACACACTGACTACTGAGTCCCCTCAGGTTGCTGCGACTGCGTCCGCGTCCGCGTCAGGTCAGCTGTCCGCCCCGTGCTCGTGTCGCTCTTTGGCACACGAGACTGTCCTCTGGCACCACCGCCTTGGCCACCCGTCTGTGCAGCGGCTTCGTGCCATGCACTCTCGGTACCTTGTCTCTGGCCTGCCCAGGGTCCTTCCTGCCCTCCCACCCTCGCCTGCTCCTACCTGTCTCCCCTGTGTCGAGGGACGGCAGCGCGCCGCTCCTCACTCCTCCTCGTTCCCCCCGACGACTGCTCCCTTGCAGACGCTCCACATGGACGTGTGGGGCCCAGCCCGCGTCCGTGGTCAGGGTCAGGAGAGGTACTTCCTGATAGTTGTTGACGACTACTCGCGCTACACCTCGGTCTTCCCCTTGCGCACCAAGGGTGAGGTCCCTGATGTCTTGATCCCTTGGATCCGCAGAGCTCGTCTCCAGCTCAGTGAGCGTTTTCACTCGGACTTTCCTGTCCTGCGCTTGCACTCTGACAGAGGTGGTGAGTTCTCCTCCGACCTCTTGGCAGCCTACTGTGCTGAGCACGGCATTGAGCAGTCGTTCACGCTTCCGGCTTCTCCACAGCAGAATGGGGTTGCGGAGCGCCGCATTGGCCTGGTCATGGAGGTCGCCCGTACCTCCTTGATCCATGCGGCTGCCCCCCACTTTCTGTGGCCGTTTGCGGTCCGGTACGCTGCGTATCAGCTCAACCTCTGGCCCCGTGTCTCCTTGCCGGAGACCTCGCCCACGCTGCTATGGACGGGGGAGGTTGGCGATGCGTCGCGTTTCCGGGTCTGGGGGTCTCGAGCTTTTGCCCGCGATTCGTCTGCGGACAAGCTCTCCTCCCGTGCTGTTCCCTGCGTCTTCCTCGGCTTTGTCCCAGACGCGTCTGGTTGGCAGTTTTACCACGCCACCTCGCGCCGAGTCTTGCCCTCCCAGGACGTCACTTTTGACGAGTCCGTCCCCTACTACCTACCTCACTGCCCCGCTCCCCCCCCTGCCTCTCTTCCTCGCGCCAGGTGCTGTTGTTGCAGACCCCCTCCCCCCTCAGGGTGCCGCTCCCTCAGGTGTGTCTCAGGTAGACCCGGTTGAGCCTGTTGAGGTAGCTGTCGACTCTCGTCCTGCTGGGGGTGCTGAGCCTGGGGGTGCTGAGCCTGGGAGTGTGGAGCCTGGGGGTGTGGAGCCTGGGGGTGTGGAGCCTCGGGGTGTGGAGCCTGGGGGTGTGGAGCTTGAGGGTACTGAGCTTGGGGGTGTGGAGCCTCGTGGTGCTGAGCTGCGGAGTCCGGAGTCTGGGGGTTCTAAGTCTGGAGGTACTAGGCCTGGGAGTCCTGCACCTGGAGGAGCCCTCTCCTCGGAGCAGCTGCGTGCGTGGTACTTAGAGTACTGCAGCCTCCGGATAGGTACCGCTCGAGCCGGACGTACTACTGGGACACGTGCTAGTGCTTCTTCTCCCGTTCGGGAGCTCCCCTCCCGCGAGCGGATCCGTGAGTGGTACGAGCGGCGCTGCACTCTTCGGAGTGGCGTGCCTCGTGTTACGGACCCCGCTGCTGTTGGAGCTGCTGCTGGTGCTGAGGACCCGGGCGTTGGAGCCGCTGCTGGTGCTGAGGACCCAGGCGTTGGAGCTGCTGCTGGTGCTGAGGACCCGGGCGTTGGAGCCGCTGCTGGTGCTGAGGACCCGGGCGTTGGAGCTGCTGCTGGTGCTGAGGACCCAGGCGTTGGAGCTGCCGCTGGTGCTGCGGACCCGGGCGTTGGAGCTGCTACTGGTGCTGAGGACCCGGGCGTTGGAGCTGCCGCTGGTGCTGAGGACGTGGTCGCTGGAGCTGCTGCTGGTGCTCCGGACCCTGGTGCGGGTGTCCCTGCTGGCTCTGGTGTCGCTGCTCGATCTTGGCCGTACTTTGTTCCGCTCCTTCAGCAGGTTCTTGGTCAGCTTCCTCCTCCTTTTCCTCCTCCCTCCTTAGCGTGTCCTCCGCCTGTCCAAGCTGCAGTCGGCGTTACCGTCTGCCTCCTCTCTCCCTGGTCCTGCTCCTTACACTAGTCCGACTGGAGGTCTTACTGAGCGCCGTGAGCCTGCGTCTCGTCCTACGTCGCCTGAGTCTCGTCCTGAGTCGCCTGTCCGCACTGCTCTCTCTAGTAGTCGAGTCCAGCGTCAGCATCTTCCTGCTGTCCCAGGCACTCACCGGATGGCGCTTCGTCCGTCCACTACTCCACAGCGTGTCCCACTGCCGTCTCCTCCTGCTTCCTCTCTTCCTGCTCTTGCTGACCCTGGGTCAGACTCTCTTCGTGCTACCAGTCCTACTGTCACTGACCCTTCCTTTGAGTCTGCTGCTGCGTCTGCTTTAGTTGCTGAGCTTGTTGACTTTGCTGCTCGCTGTCGTCTAGACTACGCTCCTAGCCTAGTTGCTGAGTCTGAGTCTGTCTGTCCTCCGTCCGTCGGGGGTGAGTGTGCTCTTGGCACTGACGTCCTTGAGGACAGGCAGGAGGAGTTTGAGTGCTTTGCTGCCGCATTGCCCCATCTCGTGTCCATGCTTGTTGCCCCTGAGGGAGACCCGGATGCACCAGACATCCCGACCCCACGCTCTTACGCAGAGGCGATGGCCGGTCCCTACTCCTCTCAGTGGCAGTCAGCCATGGACACAGAGATGGCTTCCTGGAAGTCCACAGGCACCTACGTCAACGAGGTTCCCCCACGTGGGGCGAACATCGTCAGTGGCATGTGGATTTTCAGGGTGAAGCGGCCGCCGGGCTCTCCGCCTGTCTTCAAGGCGCGTTACGTTGCACGAGGCTTCAGTCAGCGAGAGGGAGTTGACTTCTTCCAGACCTTCTCCCCGACCCCGAAGATGACCACTCTTTGGGTTCTGCTGCACGTCGCCGCTCAGCGTGACTACGAGCTCCACTCGCTTGACTTCAGCACTGCTTTCCTGCAGGGCAGCCTGCACGAGGAGATCTGGCTGCGCCGTCCACCTGGCTTCACTGGGTCGTTCCCTCCTGGTACCCAGTGGAGCCTCCGACGGCCAGTCTACGGTCTCCGCCAGGCGCCTCGTGAGTGGCACGACACACTGAGGACTACGCTCGCGGCTCTTGGGTTCGCGCCTTCTACTGCTGACCCGTCGCTGTTTCTACGCACCGACACCTCACTGCCGCCGTTCTACGTCCTTGTGTACGTCGACGACTTGGTCTTTGCTACTGCTGACACTGTGGCACTCGCCCACGTGAAGTCGGAGCTGCAGAAGAGACACACGTGCACAGACCTGGGTGAACTGACAAGCTATCTTGGCTTGCGGATCACCCGGGACAGAGCACGCGGCACCATCACCTTGACTCAGTCACACATGGTGCAGCAGGTCCTTCAGCGCTTCCGCTTCACGTACTCCTCGCCTCAACCCACTCCTCTGCCTACCGGTCACTCGCTCTCAGCTCTGCCTTCGGATGAGTCCGTAGAGCCGAGTGGCCCGTATCCAGAGCTTGTGGGTTGCCTCATGTACCTGATGACCTGCACTCGACCAGACCTTGCATACCCTCTAAGCATTCTTGCACGCTATGTCGCTCCCGGCCGTCACCGGAAGGAGCACATGGATGCAGCTAAGAGGGTGTTGCGCTACTTGTGCAGTACGTCGGGCATGGGGCTAGTGCTTGGAGGGCGAGTCCCAGTTGTTCTCACTGGGCACTCAGACGCTTCTTGGGTAGACGACCAGGCTACTCAGCGGTCGTCTCAGGGTTACTCCTTCAGTCTTGGCTCTGGTTCTGTTTCTTGGCGTTCTACTCGCTCTTCTTCTGTTCTCAGCTCCAGTTGTGAGGCTGAGATCTACGCCACAGCCATGGCGGCCCAGGAGCTACGCTGGCTCACCTACTTGCTGACCGACCTTGGAGATCAGCCTCGTTCTCCTCCAGTGCTGTACGTCGACAACAAGGCAGCCATTGCCTTGTGTGAGGAGCACAGACTGGAGCACAGAGCGAAGCACATTGCTCTGCGTTACTTCCTTGCTCGAGAGCTGCAGCAGCATGGTCAGCTTCGCCTGCGTTACGTGGCCTCTGAGGCCAACACTGCTGATGTGTTCACTAAGGCGCTTCAGCCTTGTGACCATCAGCGCTTTTGCACCCTTCTAGGCCTTGTGCCTACTCGACCTCACTTGCTTACTTCTTGAGTCTGTTTGTACTGTGATCTCTATATATATACCTGCATGTTTACTCTTGTTAGGTTGTGATCATTGTACCTTTTGCTCTATTATAAACCTGCATGTGAACTGGTCTTGTGACCACTTGCTTGTGCTCGGAATTTGTGTGGTATCCTTGAGATCCACCCTGAGCTTGTTTTGCCTTGCTTTGCCTTGACTGGTCTTGTGACCCCTAGTTCTCCCCCACTTTGCCTATGGGGGTGTGTCAAACATTATATATGTTGTGTTAGTTTAGGCTACAGTGGGTTAGCCTATAGGGGGTACACTATTCTAGGGTTAGGTGTCAGAACATTATAGCTTATGCTTTTGTGTAGGCTATAGTGGGGTATCCCATAGGGGGTACAACCCAATTAGGGTTAGTACTTGTACCCACTTCATTCATAGTTCATCCATCCTCGTTCACTTGTTCACATGGAATCAGAGCAGGTCCCCTCCTAGGGACTGTTCCTAGGGCCCACCGAAGCGCGCCCCGAGGCGCGCGTTCCTTTTTTTAGCGACCCTTCGTGTCGCCCCTAGCGGCCCGTTACGCCGCCCTTACCTACGCGACCCGGCCGCCCTTACGTCGCGGCCCCGCCGCCCTTACCTACGCGGCCCCGCCGCCCTTACGTCGCGGCCCCGCCGCCCTCACGTCGCGGCCCCGCCGCCCTTACCTACGCGGCCCCGCCGCCCTTACGTCGCAGCCCCGCCGCCCTCACGTCGCGGCCCCGCCGCCTCACCTACGCGGCCCCGCCGCCCTTACCTACGCGGCCCCGCCGCCCTTACCTACGCGGCGCCGCCGCCCTCACCTCCGCGGCCTCGCCGCCCTCACCTCCGCGGCCCCGCCGCCCTCACCTTTGCGGCCCCGCCGCCCTCACCTTCGCGGCCCCGCCGCCCTCACCAACGCAGCCCCGCCGCCCTCACCTTTGCGGCCTCGCCGCCCGTGCCTACGCGGCCCCGCCGCCTTCTCCTACGCGGCCCCGCCGCCCTCACGTCGCGGCCCCGCCGCCCACACCTTCGCGGCCCCGCCGGTCTCCCCTCCTGCCGAGCCGCCCGAGCAGCCGCCCGCCACGCCGCCCGGTACCGGAGCAGCCGAGCCGCCCAGCAGCAGCCGCCGAGCCGCCGGGCCGCCGAGCCGCAGTACAGCCGAGCCGCCCAGCAGCAGCCGCCGAGCCGCCGAGCCGCAGTACCGCCGAGCCGCCCCGCAGCCGAGCCGCACTACTGCCGAGCCGCTCGACCTGCCCTGTCTGGTGAGCACAGCCCCACTGCTACTGCGTGCCCTTCCCCCACTGCTTGCACTGCTAGTCTGTCGTCATGGCTACCCCTAGTGTCCTCGCTTTTGACGCTGAGGGTCGAGCCATTGACTTTGAGGTCTGGGTCGACGACCTGCAGCTGTTTTTACAGTTCGATAGGGCGGACGGTCTTTCTCTCTTTGACCTCACCTCTGGCGCCTCCCCTGCTCCTGCTGCTGATACTGACCCCACTGTTCGCTCTCAGTGGGCCACCCGCGATGCTGCTGCACGTCTTGCTGTGCGTCGCCACCTGCCTACCACTGAGCGCGCGCACTTTAGTCAGTACAAGAGTGCTCAGACCTTGTACGACGCTGTAGTTGCGCGCTACTCTTCCTCTGCCAGTGCTACACTGAGCCGCCTCATGCTACCGTACCTCTTTCCTGACCTTGCTGCCTTTCCTACAGTCGCTGACCTCATCACGCACCTCCGCACTTCTGACACTCGCTACCGCACCGCACTTCCTGCTGAGTTCTGCGCCAGGAACCCCCCCCCATGTACATCGCTCTCTATTACATAGTCACTCGCCTCCTTGACTCCCTTCGCGTAGTCAGGGACCACTTCCTCTCAGTCTGTCCCACCACCCTCACTGTCGACCTCCTCGAGAAGGCCCTCCTAGCGGCGGAGAAGAGCATAGTCGCTGTAGGAGCCTCTCGTGGTGACCCGCGCACCCCCATCTTTGAGGGGTGTTCTCCTTCCCCCCTGCTGCCCTCTGTTGCCTCTGCTGCTGCTGCCGACCTGCTTGGTCTTGAATCGGTCGGCGCGGCGTCTGCCCCTAGCGGGAGACGCCGCCCTGGCAAGGGCAAGGGGGGCAAGGGCGCGGGTGGAGCTGGCGGGGGCGGTGGAGGTGGCAGTGGCGGTGGCGGAGGGAGTGGGGGTGGCGGTGGGAGTGGTGGTGGGGGTGGTGGTGGTGGTGGCGGCAGCGGAGGCGGCGGCTGTGGCGGCGGCGGCGGTGGGAGCGGAGGCGGCGGTGGTGGCGGAGGTGGAGGCGGCGGTGGCGGAGGAGGTGGAGCCGGTCGGGGTATTGCCCCGCAGCGGAGCGGCTCTGGTGGTGGTCAGCGCCAGCAGCAGCAGCAGCAGCAGCGTTCTCGGGACATCCCCCCGCCTCAGCAGCTCCGTGAGTGGTACACGCAGCGTCAGCATGGTGGGGGTCTTGGCCCGTGCACCTACGTTCTTCGTTCCGGCGACCGCGCGGGTGAGCAGTGTGGGGGTGCCCACTCCACCCAGCGCTGCTTTGGCCGCCTGACGGACGCTTAGCGTCAGCAGTTCCCCGAGGCTAGTGAGATTCCCCGTTGGGGAGAGCTGTCTAGGGCTGGCGTAGCGATCTTTGATCTTGACTTTGATGCTATCCTTGCTGCCATGTATGCTGTGACTATTAGTGATGAGGGTGACTGTTACCGGTGTTTCCCGCCCGACCCGAGCATTGGTATTGCTGCGCTAGGTGCTTGTGAGGCTACTGCTCTAGGTGCCAGTGCGTCTGCACTCTCAGGTACTGGTGAGGCTGCGCTCTCAGGTACTGCGTCGGTTTGGCCTCCCTCACCTTCACACTTGACTCAGGGGCTTCTCGCTCCTTCTTTTGAGACCGCACCACACTCACGCCGCTTGGTCGGCCGGTTGCAGTCTCCCTGGCTGACCCCTCTGGGGGTCCTGTCCTCTCTCACTTCTCCACTGTCCTCCCGTGTCCGGCTGCCCCCTCGGGCACCCTGTCGGGTCTGTACCTCCCCTTGTTCTCGACGAACTTGGTGAGTGGTGCTGACCTGCAGGATGCGGGGGTTCACCAGTTTACTCTTGCGAGTCAGCGGGTGACCCACTGCTCGGACGCCCGCACAGGCCGACACCTAGCCACGTTTTTGCGTCGGCCCGGGTCGAGTCTCTACACCCTGACCACTGAGTCTCCTCCAGTCCCTGCGTCTGGCCAGGTAGCTGCGTCGGGTCAGGTGTTTGCTGCTGTGTCCAGGTCTGGTCCTGAGTCTGCCCCCTGCTCGTGTCGCCTCCTGTCTCACGAGACTCTCTTGTGGCACCACCATCTTGGCCACCCCTCCTTGCCTCGTCTTCGGGGCATGGCTTCCCGTGTCCTTGTCTCTGGTCTCCCCCGGTCTCTCCCTCCCCTTCCTTCGGGGCCAGGACCTTCCTGTGTTCCTTGTGTCGAGGGGCGGCTCCGGGCTGCCCCTCACTCCTCCCAGTTTCCCCCGACAGAGGCTCCTCTGCAGACGCTTCACATGGACGTGTGGGGCCCGGCCCGCGTCCGTGGATAGGGTCACGAGCGCTACTTCCTGCTGGTGGTTGACGACTACTCGCGTTACACCACAGTCTTCCCCTTGCGCAGCAAGGGTGATATCACTGAGGTGTTGATCGACTGGATCCGAGCGGCTCGTCTTCAGCTCAGGAGGAGCTTCGGCTCGGACTTTCCTGTTCTGCGTCTGCACTCTGACCGAGGCGGAGAGTTCTCCTCTGGCCTTCTGCGAGCCTACTGTCGTGGAGGAGGCATCCGCCAGACCTTCACGCTTCCGGACTCTCCACAGCAAAATGGGATTGCTGAGCGCCGCATTGGCATGGTCATGGACGTCGCTCGTACGTCCATGATGCATGCGGCTGCCCCCCATTTTCTGTGGCCGTTTGCGGTTCGGTACGCGCCGAATCCGCTCAACCTTCACCCCAGGGTCTCCCGGCCGGAGACCTCCCCAGCTCTGCTGTGGACGGGGAAGGTCGGCGATGCGTCTGTGTTCCGTGTCTGGGGATCTCGGGCGTTTGTCCACGACTTGTCTGCGGACAAGCTGTCCCCTCGTGCTGCTCCCTGTGTCTTCCTAGGCTTCCCCCCTGACGCCCAAGGGTGGCAGTTCTACCACCCCTCCTCACGTCGTGTTCTGTCCTCCCAGGACGTCACGTTCGACGAGTCCGTCCCCTTCTACCGCCTCTTCCCCTACCGCACTCCTTCCCTCCCCTCGCCACCGCACTTCCTTGTGCCAGGTCCCCCCCCGGTAGACCCCCTTCCCCCTCAGGGTCCTGCCCCTTCAGGTGTGTCCTAGGTGGATGCAGTCGAGCCGGTCGAGGTTGCTGGTGACTCAGGTACTGCTGGGGGTGCTGAGCCTGGGGGTGCTGAGCCTGGGGGTGCTGACTCTGGGGGTGCTGAGTCTGGGGGTGCTGAGCCTGGGGGTGCTGAGCCTGGGGGTGCTTCCTCTGGGGGTTCTGAGCCTGGGGGTGCTGAGCCTGGGGGTGCTGACTCTGGGGGTGCTGCGCGCGTGGGTGCTGAGCCTGGGGGTGCTGAGCCTGGGGGTGCTGCGTCTGGAGCTGGTGAGCCTGGAGGTGTGGAGCCTGCGGCCACTGGACCTCCCCTTGTGGCGTCTGGCGGTGCTGGGCCTGGAGGTTCTCCGGGTGTTTCGTCTCGGCGGGAGCCACTCTCTCCAGAGGAGCTACGTGAGTGGTTTGCTCGCCGCTGGAGGCGTACTGCTGGAGCTGGCGCTTCTTGGCCGCTGATGGTGCTGGTGCCGCCGGTCCCGGAGCTGCTGGACCTGCGGGTCCACCTGGAGCTGGAGCTGCTGAGGGTGTTGGTTCTGAGACTACTACTGTCCGTCCTGGTGGTGGCCTTGCTGCGGGTGCTGCTGGAGGTCCTGCCGCTGGAGGTGTTGTTGACGCTGGTGCTGCCGTAGGTGCTGAGGGTACTGGTGCTGTCCGTGCTGTATCTGGTTCCGCCGCGCGGCCTCGACCGTACTTCGTTCCGCTCCTGCAGCAGGTTCTTGGTCTTTCTCCTCCTGTAGAGTGTCCACCGCCTGTCCAGTCTCCGTCACAGTTAGAGCCCGCCTCCCCACTGCCTGCTCCCTCTCCTTACACTGGTCCTACTGGAGGTCTTACAGAGCGTCGTGACCCTGCGTCTCGTCCCGCGTCGCCTGTCCGTACTGCTCGCGCTAGTGGTCGTGGTTCGCGTCAGCGTCCTCCTCCTGTCGCTGGCACGCACCGGATGTCTCTGCGTCCCTCTACTGCTCCTCTGCGTGACCCTTTGCCTTCTCCTCCTGAGTCCTCTCTTCCTGCGCTTGCCGACCCGGCGTCGGACTCCCTTCGTGCTGGGAGTCCTACTGTCACTCGTCTCCTTGCTACTGTCGTCACTGACCCCTCTTTTGAGTCCACTGCTGCGTCTGCTCTTGTTGCTGAGCTCGTCGACTTTGCTGCTTGCTGTCGTCTGGACTACACTGCTAGTCTTGTTGCTGAGTCTGCGTCTGTCTGTCCTCCGTCCGTCGGGGGTGAGTGTGCTCTTGGCACGGACGTCCTTGAGGACATGCAGAAGGAGTTTCAGTGTCTGGCTGCTGCTTCACCTCATCTCGCGTCTGTACTGCTTGCCCCTGAGGGAGACCCGGATGCACTAGACATCCCGACTCCGCGCTCTTACGCGGAGGCCGTAGAGGGTCCCTACTCCTCTCAGTGGCAGGCAGCTATGGATGCAGAGATGGCTTCCTGGAAGTCCACAGGCACCTATGTTGACGCGGTTCCCCCTCCTGGGGCGAACATCGTCAGTGGGATGTGGATCTTCAGGGTGAAGCGGCCGCCGGGCTCTCCACCTGTCTTCAAGGCGCTGTACGTGGCTCGTGGCTTCAGTCAGCGGCAGGGAGTTGACTACTTTCAGACCTTCTCTCCCACCCCGTAAATGACCACTCTTTGGGTGTTGCTGTACTTAGCCGCTCAGCGCGACTACGAGCTTCACTCTCTTGACTTCAGCACTGCTTTCTTGCAGGGTAGCCTGCACGAGGAGATCTGGCTGCGCCGTCCACCTGGCTTCACTGGGACTTTCCCTCCTGGCACCCAGTGGAGCCTCCGACGGCCAGTCTACGGTCTCCGCCAGGCACCGCGTGAGTGGCACGACACACTGAGGACTACGCTTGCGGCTCTTGGGTTTGCTCCCTCTACTACTGACCCGTCGTTGTTTCTGTGCGCCGACACTTCTCTGCCGCCGTTCTACATCCTCGTGTACGTCGACGACTTGGTCTTTGCCACAGCGGACACTGCTGGACTCGCCTACGTGAAGTCCGAGCTGCAGAAGAGACACACGTGCACAGACCTGGGTGAACTGCGCAGCTACCTTGGCTTGCAGATCACTCGGGACAGAGCACGCCGCACCATTACCTTGACTCAGTCACACATGGTGCAGCAGGTCCTTCAGCGCTTCGGCTTCACGTACTCCTCGCCTCAGGCCACTCCTCTGTCTACTCGCCACTCGCTCTCAACTCTGCCTTCGGATGAGTCCGTAGAGTCGAGTGGCCCGTACCCAGAGCTTGTTGGCTGCCTCATGTACCTGATGACCTGCACACGACCTGACCTTGCATACCCTCTTAGCATTCTCGCACGCTATGTTGCTCGTGGGAGACACCGACCACAGCACATGGCTGCAGCGAAGAGGGTGTTGCGCTACTTGTGCAGTACGTCGGGCATGGGGCTAGTGCTTGGAGGGCGGAGTCCAGTGGTTCTCACTAGGCACGCGGACGCTTCTTGGGCTGACGACCAGGCTACTCAGCGGTCGTCGCAGAGTTACACCTTCAGTCTTGGTTCCGGCTCTGTTTCGTGGCGGGCTACTCGCTCGTCTTCTGTTCTCGGCTCCAGATGTGAGGCTGAGATCTACGCCGGGGCCATGGCTGCTCAGGAGCTTCGCTGGCTCACCTACCTGCTGACTGACCTTGGAGAGCCGCCTCGTTCTCCTCCAGTCCTGTACGTAGACAACAAGGCCATGCTGGCCTTGTGTCGAGAGCAGCGCTTGGAGCACAGAACGAAGCACATTGCTCTCCGCTACTTTCTTGCTCGTGAGCTGCAGCAGCATGGTCAGTTGCGACTTGCGTACGTGGCCTCTGAGGCCAACACTGCTGATGTTTTCACCAAGGCACTTCCGCCTTGTGATCATCAGCGCTTCTGCACTCAGCTGGGACTTGTCCCAGTCTTGCCTCACTTGCTCACCTTTTGACCTTACTTGTACTCTTGCATATATATATGGCTACTCTTGCTTGTTTAGACTTATATATATATGCCTTCTCCTGCATGTGAATTGGCCTTGTGGCCTTGACCTTGTGCTCAGACTTTGTGGTGACGTTGTGATCCACCCTGAGCTTGCTTTGCTTTGCTTTGCTTGACTGGTCTTGTGACCCCTTGTTCTCCCCCACTTTGCCTATGGGGGTGTGTTAGAACATTATAGCTTATGCTTTTGTGTAGGCTATAGTGGGGTATCCCATAGGGGGTACAACCCAATTAGGGTTAGTACTTGTACCCACTTCATTCATAGTTCATCCATCCTCGTTCACTTGTTCACATTAGGTACTTGTCCTCATTTCACTGCTAGTTCATTCATTCCTGTTCAGTGATTCCAACAGGCACTGTTGACGCGGTTTCAAGGTGTCAGTTTCTACGGTAGTAACTGTAAAAATCAGGACCGATCTGATTGCGGAAAGATCCGATTCCAACTGTTTCAGTTTCATATGCCATGCTATCTCTAGTGCCATAAACTACAAAGGCCAACTTGTTATGAAATTGATTGTGGCTGAGAGTTGTAGCTATTCCCATGTGCAGATTTTGTACTCACCTCTCCACTGAGTGGCTGAATAACATCAGGAAGGACCATTTGATTCTGTCCAATGAAAACAACTCTTTGGAAAGGTGACAATTGGGCAACTAAAATAGTTCAAGTTAAGGAATGTGCATCAACATCTGAGCAAATTTCATGATACATTTTATGATGGACTCCTCAAGGGCAGTTTTCACACGGGAAAAAAAAAAACGTTTTCTAGGAAAGCACCCCATCTTTCCATTCTTTCTCAAACAAGTCTCCTTCCACCCTATCTTTCCCTTCCTGCTCAAGCTGGTCTTCTTCAACCCCATCTTTCCCTTCCTGCTCAAGCTGGTCTTCTTCAACCCCATCTTTCCCTTCCTGCTCAAGCTGGTCTTCTTCAACCCCATCTTTCCCTTCCTGCTCAAGCAATTCTTCTTCCATTAGGTTAGACAACCTTGAGCTTGCTCAACTTCTCAAACTCATCTCACAATTACCTGAGAACTCTTCTCACAAGTTTCCTACAACTCTTGTTCTTCTACCTTAGATCTTCAAGCCAACTACTTAGTACGTGCGTCCATAGGTAAGATTACATACTCTAACTGTCCAGAACAGCAATTTCGTGTCTCTAATATTGTTCTTTCACCCTTTTTTGTTGCTGTTGCTGAAAAGTTTCTTTGTTATGGTTATTTTTATCTTGATTGCCTTATCTTGATTGCTTCCCCATGTCGAATCCCGTGTGTGTGTCTTTCAGCCGCTCAAGAAGAAAGCTTCCCCGCTGGATTCAAAAACGTGTGTGTGTATCAATGTGTGTGTTTACCTTTTTAACTACATTTTCCCCCTTGAAATCTTTGTTGTGTTGTCATGTTTTCAACTACTATTATAGACATGCACTCTTGGAACATCATGATTTGTGAATGGTTTCATTGCAATTCTCTTTCCTTATTAACTTCTAGTTGCACAACAATTTCACCAATAGCATCCATTGACGCTATTGTTTTTTACACAATTGTATTTTACACATGTAGATGTTATAATCCTTTTCCATTTTTTACGAACTCCAGTGTGCAGTTATAAGTGTGAGAGTTGTAACTGCAACTATGTAGTAATAATTTTGTATCATGTATGACGATCTGTTGTCATGTAAGAGCATCAACTAATGTGATATTTTGCTGCTTGTTTTTTGTTTTTCCAGATGTTCTGACAATTTCTGGTTCTCAATTCATTGAGTAGCTGTTTTTGAGCCACTCTCTGCAATTCAAGTATGTGGTTCCGTAATACCAAGTATGAATAGTGTTGAACATATGATTCTGCATTTTTCTATTTTAGTAGTTTTACGTTTTTCTTCAAATTTTGTATTTTCGTTTCATTATAGCTCATTAAACTGAAGGTTGGATCCATTGCTAATCAAAGAATGTGTGAATTATCATAGTGGATATTTAGATAATCGTTGTTCCACTGCACTATGGAATGAAATTTCTACCTATGTTTATTATTGAATATTGTAATTATTGTTTAATGTTGTATATTTTCTCTTTAAACAATGTGTTTCATATTCTGTTCATTATCTTGCAGAGCCATCAACAATACAGTCGATTGCATCGATCTACTCTAGCATTGCGGAGAGCGCTGAAGTGAGCTGTTCCGTGTTTTGATTCTCGTTATTCAATTGTATGATTTTGTAACGAGTAATATTATTTTTTAATAAAACACTGGCTTCTTTTTATCAGATTTTATGATTTTTTATTAAGTTCAAGTTGTAATATCATTCTATAATGCGACCCGTTTCAGCTGATCTGTGCATCTGATTGTTATTTGTTATTCATTAATACGAAATTGTGTGTGTACGCAGGTAACGCGGAAGGCATTTTTTAGGACGGTTGTCTTCGTTCAGCTATGGGGTCTTTTTCAGTACAGCTTTTCACGGGACCTTCGCTTGACGATGAGTTAAGGCGAAGGTATGTATTTCGTAGGCGATTCGTGCAAGGCGATGGTGTCAGAATGTTATCTTATGCTCTAGCTGTCAGAACATATAGCTTACTTGTTTGTGTAGGCTATAGTGGGGTATCCCATAGGGGGTACAACACAATTAGGGTTTCCTATTTGTACTCACTTCGTTCATACTCATTTCATTCTCGTTCAATTCTTCTCATGGAATCAGAGCAGGTCCCCTCCTAGGGACTGTTCCTAGGGCCCACCGAAGCGCGCCCCGAGGCGCGCGTTCTTTTTTTTAGCGACCCTGCGTGTCGCCCCTACCGTCGCGCTCCTGCCGCTCCCTCCTCTTACGGCCGCCCGCCCTAGTGCCCTGACGGCCGCCCGCCCCTAGCGCCCTGACGGCCGCCCGCCCTAGCGCCCTGACGGCCGCCCGCCCTAGCGCCCGAGCGCCAACCGCCCTAGCGCCCTGACGGCCGCCCGCCCTAGCGCCCTGACGGCCGCCCGCCCCAGCGCCCGAGCGCCGCCCGCCCTAGCGCCCGAGCGCCGCCCGCCCTAGCGCCCGAGCGCCGCCCGCCCTAGCGCCCGAGCGCCGCCCGCCCTAGAGCCCTGACGGCCGCCCGCCCTAGCGCCCGAGCGCCGCTCGCCCTAGCGCCCTGACGGCCGCCCGCCCTAGCGCCCTGACGGCCGGCCGCCCGCCCTAGCGCCCGAGCACCGACCGCCCTTTCGCCCTTACGGCCTCCCGCCCCGAACGCCTGAGTGCCGCCCGCCGTCGCCCCAACGCCCTAGCGCCCGACGCCCGCGAACCGCCCGTCGCAGCCGCCCGTGAGCTCCCTGAGCCGCCCGCGCCGCCGTCCCTGAGCCGCCTGTGCAGCCGCCCGCGAGCCGCCAGTGAGCCGCCCGTCGCGACACCAGCGCCGCACGAGCCGCCCGTACAGCCCAGCAGCCCGAGCCGCCCGAGCCGCCCGCGCCGCCCCAGCAACCCGAGCCGCCCGAGCCGCCCGAGCCGCCCGAGCCGCGCGAGCCGCCCGAGCCGCCCCAGCCGCCCAAGCCGCCCGAGCCGCCCGAGCCGCCCGAGCCGCCCGAGCCGCCCGAGCCGCCCGCGCCGCCCCAGCAACCCGAGCCGCCCGAGCCGTGCCGCTGTTCCTGAGCTGTGTTCCTCTGCTGCTGCACTACCCGACTCTCCCAGCCCGGTGAGACTTTCAGCTGCTGCCATGGCCACCCCCAATGTCCTTACTTTTGACGCTGAGGGGAGGGCCATTGACTTTGCCGTCTGGATTGAAGACCTGCAGCTGTACTTACTATGTGATGCGATAGATGAGGTCTCTCTCTTTGACTTTGTCTCTGGCGCTGTCCCTGCCCCACCTGCTGATGCTGACTCTGCCGTTCGCTCCAAGTGGGCGACCCGCGATGCTGCTGCACGTCTTGCTGTGCGTCGCCACCTCCCTTCCTCTGAGCGTGCCCACTTTAGTCAGTGCAAGACCGCTCAGGCCTTGTACGACGCTGTAGTTGCACGCTACTCCTCCCCTTCCTCCGCTACCCTTAGCCGCCTCATGCTACCGTTTCTCTTCCCTGACCTCGCCTCCTTTCCCACTGTTGCTGACCTCGTTACCCACCTCCGTGCTAGTGACACCCGCTACCGCGCTGCCCTTCCTGCTGAGTTCCGCGCTGCGAACCCTCCTCCCATGTACATCACTCTCTACTTTCTCGTCACCCGTCTCCCTGAGTCCCTTCGTGCCGTTAGGGACCAGTTTCTCTCTGTCTGTCCCACCACTCTCACTGTCGATCTCCTTGAGGAGTCCCTGCTAGCGGCTGAGAAGAGTATTGTCGCTGTAGGGGCCTCTCGGGGTGACCCTCGCACCCCCATCTTTGAGGGGTGTGGTCCTTCCCCCCTGCTGCCCTCTGTCGCCTCTGCCGCTGCGGCCGACCTCACTGGTTTTGAGTCGGTCGGCGCGGCGTCTGCCCCCAGCGGCAGACGCCGCTCTGGCAAGGGCAAAGGGGGCAAGGGAGCGGGTGGAACTAGAGGGGGCCGTGGAGGAGGCGGTGGGGGTGGCGGGGGGAGTGGGGGTGGCGGTGGGGGTGGTGGCGGGAGTGGAGGTACTGGTGGCGGCGGTGGAGGCGGAGGTGGCGGTGGAGGTTGTAGCGGAGGAGGCGGTGGGAGCGGTGGGAGCGACGGTCCTGGTGGGGGAGGTGGCGGTGGAGACGGGGGTGGCGGTGGAGGCGGGGGTGGCGGTGGAGGCGGGGGTCGGAGTGGCTCGTCCCAGCGGAGAAGCTCTGGGGGTGGTCAGCGCCAGCAGCAGCAGCAGCAGCAGCCGCAGCAGCAGCCACAGCAGCAGCAGCGCTCTCGCACCGTCCCCGCCCCTCAGCAGCTCCGTGAGTGGTACTTGCAGCGTCAGCGTGGTGGTGCGCTTGGTCCGTGCCCCTACGTTCTTCGCACAGGTGACCGTGCAGGGGAGAGGTGTGGAGGCGCCCACACAGCCCGCCGCTGCTTTGGCCGCCTGACCGACGCCTGGCGTCAGCAGTTTCCGGAGGCCGCTGAGATCCCCCGCTGGGGAGAGCTGTCTAGGGCTGGTGTAGCTATTTATGATCTTGATTTTGATGCTATTCTCTCTGCTATGTATGCTGTGACTGGTAGTGATGAGGATGACTGTTACCGGTGTTTCCCGCCCGACCCGGGCATTGGTACTGCCGCGTCAGGTACTAGTGAGGCTGCTGCTCTAGGTGCCAGTGCGTCTGTGCTCTCAGGTGCTGGTGAGTCTGCCCTCTCAGGTACTGTGTCGGCTTCGGCCTCTCACACCTTCACCCTTGACTCTGGAGCGTCTTGGTCCTTCTTTAGGGACCGCACCACTCTCACGCCGCTGAGTCGGCCGGTTGCGGTGTCCCTGGCTGACCCCTCTGGGGGGCCTGTCCTGTCTCGCTTCTCCACTGTCCTCCCGTGTCCGGCGGCCCCCTCTGGCACCCTGACTGGTCTCTACCTCCCCTCGTTCTCGACGAACTTGGTGAGTGGTGCTGACCTCCAGGATGTGGGTGTCCACCAGTTCACCCCTGCTCGTCAGCGGGTGACCCACTGCACGGAGGCGGATACAGGTCGCCACCTGGCTACTTTTACACGTCGGCCAGGGTCGAGCCTGTACACACTGACCACTGCTTCTCCTCCAGGTGCTGAGTCTGGTAGGGTCCCTTCGTCTGGTCAGGTGTTTGCTGCAGCGTCCAGGTCTGGTCCTGAGTCTGCCCCCTGCTCGTGTCGTCGTCTGTCTCACGAGACCCTCCTCTGGCACCACCGCCTTGGCCACCCCTCTCTCCTTTGGCTCAGAGGCATGGCCTCGCGAGTCCTTGTGTCTGGTCTCCCCGGTCTCTCCCTCCCCTTCCTCCGGGCCCTGGCCCCACCTGTGTCCCCTGTGTCGAGGGGCGCCAGCGTGCTGCCCCTCACTCCTCCCAGTTTCCTCCGACAGAGGCCCCGTTGCAGACGCTTCACATGGACGTGTGGGGCCCAGCCCGCGTCCGTGGACAGGGTCACGAGCGCTACTTCCTGCTGGTGGTTGACGACTACTCGCGTTACACCGCAGTCTTCCCCTTGCGCAGCAAGGGTGAGGTCACTGAGGTGTTGATCGACTGGATCCGCGCAGCTCGTCTCCAGCTTCGGAGGAGCTTTGGCTCTGACTTCCCTGTTTTACGTCTGCACTCGGACAGAGGCGGAGAGTTCTCCTCTGGCCTCCTGAGTGCCTACTGTCGTGCGCGAGGCATCCGTCAGACCTTCACGCTTCCGGACTCACCACAGCAGAATGGGATTGCTGAGCGCCGCATTGGCATGGTCATGGACGTCGCTCGTACGTCCATGATGCATGCGGCTGCTCCCCATTTTCTGTGGCCGTTTGCGGTCAGTTACGCTGCGCACCAGATCAACCTCCACCCCAGGGTCTCTCGACCGGAGACCTCCCCAGCCCTGCTGTGGACGGGGAAGGTTGGCGATGCGTCGGCGTTCCGGGTCTGGGGATCTCGGGCGTTTGTTCGCGACCTGTCTGCGGACAAGCTGTCCCCTCGTGCTTCTCCCTGCGTCTTCCTGGGGTTCCCCCCCGACGCCCCTGGGTGGCAGTTTTACCACCCCACCTCTCGACGTGTTCTGTCCTCCCAGGACGTCACGTTTGACGAGTCGGTACCCTACTACCGCCTCTTCCCCTACCGCACTCCGTCCCTCCCCCCACCCCCGCTCTTCTTGGTACCAGGTCCCCCCCCGGTAGTCCCCCTCCCCCCTCAGGGTCCTGCCCCTTCAGGTGTGGTCCCAGGTAGACGCGGTCGAGCCTGTCGAGGTCACTGGTGACTCTGGTGCTGCTGCGGGAGCTGAGCCTGGGGGTGCAGAGTCTGGGGGTGCTGAGCCTGGAGGTGCTGAGCCTGGGGGTGCTGTGCCTAGGGGTGCTGAGCCTGGAGGTGCCGAGTCTGGGGGTGCTGTGCCTGGGGGTGCTGAGCCTGGAGGTGCTGCGCCTGGGGGTGCTGTGCCTGAGGTTGCTGAGCCTGGGGGTGCTGTGCCTGGGGGTGCTGTGTCTAGGGGTTCTGAGCCTGGAGGTGCTGTGCGTGGGGGTGCTTCGTCTCGCCGGGAGCCAACTCTCCCCACAGGAGCTGCGTGAGTGGTTTGCCAGGCGCTGGAGGCGTGCTGCTGGTGCGGGTGGTTCTTCGGCTGCAGAGGGTACTGCTGCCGCGCGTCCCGCCGGTGCTCGCACTGTGGGTGCTGGAGCTGCTGGGTCTGAGAGTTCTCCTGGAGCTGGTTCTGCTGAGGGTGTTGGCGCTGAGCCTGCCGTTGGCGGTCCGACTGACAGTGCTCCTGGTGCTGCGGCTGGGGGTTCTGGAGCTTCTAGTGGTGCTGCTGGAGGTGCTGCTGGAGTGGGTGCTCCTGCCGGGACTGCTGGTGCTGTTCCTGCTGTTTCTAGCGTCGCCGCGCGGCCCCGACCGTACTTCGTTCCGCTCCTGTAGCAGGTTCTTGGTCTTACACCTCCTCCTCCTCCCTTAGAGGGTCCGCAGCCTGTCCGGTCACAGCCACAGCTACAGCCTGCCTCCCCTTTGCCTGCTCCTTCTCCCTACGCTGGTCCGACTAGAGGTCTTACTCAGCGTCGTGAGCCTGCGTCTCGTCCTGTGTCGCCTGCTCGTACTGAGCGCGCTAGTGGTCGCGGGTCGCGTCAGCGTCCTCCTCCTGTCCCTGGCACGCACCGGATGTCACTGCGTCCGTCCACTGCTCCTCTGCGTGCCCCTTTGCCTTCTCCTCCTGCTTCCTCTCTTCCTGCTCTTGCCGACCCGGAGTCGGACTCTCTTCGTGCTGCCAGTCCTACTGTCACGCGTCTCCTGGCTACTGCTGTCACTGACCCCTCCTTCGAGTCGTCTGCTGCGTCTGCCCTTGTCATTGAGCTTGTCGACTTTGCTGCGCGCTGTCGTCTAGACTACGCTGCTCGTCTTGTCGCTGAGTCTGAGTCTGCCTGTCCTCCGTCCGTCGGGGGTGAGTGTGCCCTTGGCATGGACGTCCTTGAGGACAGGCAGGAGGAGTTCCAGTGTCTGGCCGCCGCTTCACCTCGTCTCGCGTCTGTACTGCTAGCCCCTGAGGGAGACCCGGATGCACCAGACATCCCGACTCCGCGCTCTTACGCGGAGGCGATAGAGGGTCCCTACTCCTCTCAGTGGCAGGCAGCTATGGATGCAGAGATGGCTTCCTGGAAGTCCACAGGCACCTACGTTGACGCTGTTCCCCCCTCCTGGGGCGAACATCGTCAGTGGCATGTGGATTTTCAGGGTGAAGCGGCCGCCGGGATCTCCGCCTGTCTTCAAGGCGCGTTACGTGGCTCGTGGCTTCAGTCAGCGGCAGGGGGTTGACTACTTTCAGACCTTCTCCCCCACCCCGAAGATGACCACTCTTCGGGTTCTGCTGCACGTTGCTGCTCACCGTGACTACGAGCTGCACTCTCTCGACTTCAGCACAGCTTTCTTGCAGGGCAGCCTGCACGAGGAGATCTGGCTGCGTCGCCCACCTGGCTTCACTGGGTCTTTCCCTCCTGGTACCCAGTGGAGTCTCCGGCGTCCAGTCTACGGTCTCCGCCAGGCGCCACGTGAGTGGCACGACACACTGAGGACTACGCTCGCGGCACTTGGGTTTGCTCCTTCCACTGCCGACCCGTCGCTGTTTCTGCGCACCGACACCTCTCTACCGCCGTTCTACATCCTCGTGTACGTCGACGACTTGGTCTTTGCCACAGCTGACACTGCTGGACTCGCCTACATGAAGTCCGAGCTGCAGAAGAGACACACGTGCACTGACCTGGGTGAACTGCGCAGCTACCTTGGCTTGCAGATCACCCGGGACAGAGCACGCCGCACCATTACCCTGACTCAGTCACACATGGTGCAGCAGGTCCTTCAGCGCTTCGGCTTCACGTACTCCTCGCCTCAGGCCACTCCTCTGCCTACTCGCCACTCGCTCTCAGCTCTGCCTTCGGATGAGTCCGTAGAGTCGAGTGGCCCGTTTGCAGAGCTTGTTGGCTGCCTCATGTACCTGATGACCTGCACACGACCTGACCTCGCATACCCTCTTAGCATTCTCGCAGACGCTTTGTTGCTCCTGGGAGACACCAACCAGAGCACATGGCTGCAGCGAAGAGGGTGTTGCGCTACTTGTGCAGTACGTCGGGCATGGGGCTAGTGCTTGGAGGGCGCAGTCTAGTGGTCCTCACTGGGCACGCAGACGCTTCTTGGGCTGACGACCAGGCTACGCAGCGGTCGTCACAGGGTTACACCTTCAGCCTTGGTTCCGGCTCTGTCTCGTGGCGGGCTACCCGCTCGTCTTCTGTTCTCGGCTCCAGTTGTGAGGCTGAGATCTACGCTGGGGCTATGGCTGCATAGGAGTTACGCTGGCTCACCTACCTGCTGACCGACCTTGGAGAGCAGCCTCGTTCTCCTCCAGTCCTGTACGTAGACAGCAAGGCTATGTTGGCCTTGTGTCGAGAGCAGCGACTGGAGCACAGATCGAAGCACATTGCTCTTCGCTACTTTCTTGCTCGTGAGCTACAGCAGCGTGGACAGCTGCAACTTGCGTACGTGGCCTCTGAGGCCAACACTGCTGATGTCTTCACCAAGGCACTTGCGCCTTGTGATCATCTGCGTTGCTGCACGCAGTTGGGTCTTGTGCCTGTCTTGCCTCACTTGCTCTCCTCTTGACCTTGCTTGTACCTTCGCATATATATACTCTTGCTCTTGCTTGCTTGACTCTTGTATACCTCTATATATGATCTTGCATGTGAACTGGCCTTGTGGCCTTTGAACTTGTGCTCGGAATGCGTGGTGACTTTGTGATCCACCCTGAGCTTTGCTTTGCTTTGCTTGACTGGTCTTGTGACCCCTTGTTCTCCCCCACTTTGCCTATGGGGGTGTGTCAGAACATATAGCTTACTTGTTTGTGTAGGCTATAGTGGGGTATCCCATAGGGGGTACAACACAATTAGGGTTTCCTATTTGTACTCACTTCGTTCATACTCATTTCATTCTCGTTCAATTCTTCTCACTAGCCTGTAGTGGGGTGCTCTATAGCGAGTACAACCCTTCTAGGGTTTCCTATTTGTATCCCCATTCTTGCTAGTGCAGCCCTCTTCTCTCTTCAATCTTTAACAGATGGTGCATGTTTGTATAGATGTCTATCACTCGCAACATGGAATGACGATAATTATTGGGACCTATTAAAAGTGAGGATTGTTGAGCATGTTTGCGACAACTGGTCACGATATCAAAACTTGGTTGCAATGTGTCACGATGTGTCGTTAACGACGATATACCAGTATGTTCAATATATCAACGAACAATCTGTTTGGGTTCAACGTGCGAAATTAGAGCATTTTGTGAGTTAATGAACAAAACAGTCATAGTATGGCTCAATTCTCGCGAGTGGGTGCAATACGAAGGGTTAGAGTTCCTATCTCGACATAACCAGATTCATTTGTTATCCAGCAACCATTACACTCTACTTGAAGAGTGTAACGAGGGTGAGATTTGGGGTATCTCGTTCTTTGCTTCTGAAGTGTCAAGCGTACGTGATAGACGGGTTGAACCAGTAATGCACCACATGCAGCATGAGCATGCGTCATTAGGCGATGATTCGCTTGAGCAAGCAAGGAGTGCACAATCTTTCGGTAGTGCGGAAGTTATGGAACAGTCAAGCAATCATGACGAACGAGTGGGATCAGTAACTACTTCTCGAGTATATAGTACGCGTCCAACTTGTATTGACAGGGTGCAAGAAGGTGTGGAACTGTCAAACGTTTCCGATAATCAAGTTGAATCAAGAACGTTTCACTTGAAACGCGAAACACGTTCGATTGAACAATCGATCAAGAGAGCAAACAACCAGTAGGTAACGTGTTCGTATGCACGAAGCGCATGAAGATGAAGAACGGTCAAGGACCTACGGTGTACGAGTTGAGTCGGTTTCGCCGCGCACGCAGCGTGTGCATACTTCATCCAATATTGTTCCACACAATGGAACCAGGACGACGCCAAATAGTTTTGAAGATAAAAATCAAGACGATGAAGTAAGATTCAGCATATCTGACGAACGGATTGATTCCAATGGAGATATTCACTTTTCAATCCCAAACATTGCCCCAAACAGTGAAGGTCTTGTAGTCATCATCGAAGACGGATCTCGTTTTACCGTACGATTAATGGTAAATGAGAAGAAACGAGAATGGGATGAACTATGAATGAAACTGAGTACAAGTACTAACCCTAATTGGGTTGTACCCCTTATAGGCTACCCCACTATAGCCTACACAATAAGCACAAGCTATATGTTCTGACACACCCCCATAGGAAAAGTGGGGGAGAACAAGGGGTCACAAGACCAGTCAAGCAAAGCAAAGCAAAGCAAGCTCGAGGTGGATCACAAAGCCACCACACATTCCGAGCACAACTTCAAGGCCACAAGGCCAGTTCACATGCAAGAGTACATGTATATAAAGGACTAGACAAGCAAGAGCCGGTGTATATATATATATGCAACAGTACAAGCAAGGTCAAGAGGTAAGCAAGTGAGGCAAGACAGGCACAAGACCCAGCTGCATGCAGAAGCGCTGATGATCACAAGGCGCAAGTGCCTTGGTGAAGACATCAGCACTGTTGGCCTCAGAGGCCACATACGTAAGCCGCAACTGACCATGCTGCTGTAGCTCACGAGCAAGAAAGTAGCGAAGAGCAATGTGCTTTGTTCTGTGCTCCAGTCTCTGCTCTCGACACAAGGCCAGCATGGCCTTGTTGTCTACGTACAAGACTGGAGGAGAACGAGGTGGCTCTCCAAGGTCGGTCAGCAGGTAGGTGAGCCAGCGAAGCTCCTGTGCAGCCATGGCCCCGGCGTAGATCTCAGCCTCACAACTGGAGCCGAGAACAGAAGACGAGCGAGTAGCCCGCCACGAAACAGAGCCGAAACCAAGGCTGAAGGTGTAGCCCTGCGACGACCGCTGCGTAGCCTGGTCGTCAGCCCAAGAAGCGTCCGCGTGCCCAGTGAGGACCACTGGACTCCGCCCTCCAAGCACTAGCCCCATGCCCGACGTACTGCACAAGTAGCGCAACACCCTCTTCGCTGCAGCCATGTGCTCTGGTCGGTGTCTACCAGGAGCAACATAGCGTGCGAGAATGCTAAGAGGGTATGCAAGGTCAGGTCGTGTGCAGGTCATCAGGTACATGAGGCAGCCAATAAGCTCTGGATACGGGCCACTCGACTCTACGGACTCATCCGAAGGCAGAGCTGAGAGCGAGTGGCGAGTAGGCAGAGGAGTGGCCTGAGGCGAGGAGTACGTGAAGCCGAAGCGCTGAAGGACCTGCTGCACATGTGTGACTGAGTCAGAGTAATGGTGCGCTGTGCTCTGTCCCGGGTGATCTGCAAGCCAAGGTAGCTGCGCAGTTCACCCAGGTCTGTGCACGTGTGTCTCTTCTGCAGCTCGGACTTCACGTAGGCGAGTCCAGCAGTGTCAGCTGTGGCAAAGACCAAGTCGTCGACGTACACGAGGATGTAGAACGGCGGCAGAGAGGTGTCGGTGCGCAGAAACAGCGACGGGTCGCAGTAGAAGGAGCAAACCCAAGAGCCGCAAGCGTAGTCCTCAGTGTGTCGTGCCACTTACGGGGCGCCTGGCCGAGACCGTAGACTGGACGCCGGAGACTCCACTGAGTACCAGGAGGGAAAGACCCAGTGAAGCCAGGTGGGCGGCGCAGCCAAATCTCCTCGTGCAGGCTGCCCTGCAAGAAAGCTGTGCTGAAGTCAAGAGAGTGCAGCTCGTAGTCACGGTGAGCAGCAACGTGCAGCAGTACCCAAAGAGTGGTCATCTTTGGGGTGGGAGAGAAGGTATGAAAGTAGTCAACTCCCTGCCGCTGACTGAAGCCACGAGCCACGTAACGCGCCTTGAAGATTGGCGGAGAACCCGGCGGCTGCTTCACCCTGAAGATCCACATACCACTGACGATGTTCGCCCCAGGAGGGGGAACAGCGTCAACGTAGGTGCCTGTGGACTTCCAGGAAGCAATCTCTGCATCCATAGCTGCCTGCCACTGAGAGAAGTAGGGACCCTCTATCGCCTCCGCGTAAGAGCGAGGAGTCGGGATGTCAAGTGCATCCGGATCTCCCTCAGGGGTAAGCAGTACGGACACGAGATGAGGTGAAGCAGCGGCCAAGAACTGGAACTCCTCCTGCCTGTCCTCAAGGACGTCCGTGCCAAGGGCACACTCACCCCCGACGGACGGAGGAATGACAGACTCAGACTCAGCGACAAGACTAGCAGACGTAGTCTAGGCGACAGCGAGCAGCAAAGTCGACGAGCTCAGCAACTAGGGCAGACGCAGCAGTGGACTCGAAAGAAGGGTCAGTGACGACAGTAGCCAGGAGACGCGTGACAGTAGGACTGGCAGAACGAAGAGAGTCCGACTCCGGGCCGGCAAAAGCAGGAAGAGAGGACCCAGGAGGACAAGGCAAAGGGGCACGCAGAGGAGCAGTGGACGGACGCAGAGACATACTGTGCGTGCCAAGGACAGGAGGAGGACGCTGACACGAACCACGGACCACTAGCACGAGCAGCACGGACAGGCGACGAAGGGCGAGACGCAGGCTCATGACGCTTAGTAAGACCTCCAGTAGGACTAGTGTAGGGAGAAGGAGCAGGCAAAGGAGAGGTAGGCTGCAACTGTAACTGGGACGGGACTGGCTATGGACACTCTAAAGAAGGAGGAGGACCAGTAGAAGGCGGAAGACCAAGAACCTGCTGCAGGAGTGGAACGAAGTACGGTCGAGGCGGCGCGGCGACGCCAGACACAGCAGGTACAGCACTAGTACCCCCAGCAGGAGCCCCCGCTCCAGCTGCACCTCCAGTAGCGCCAGAACCGCCAGCAGCACTAAGAGTACCCGCAGCAGGACCGCCAGTAGTAGTCTCAGCTCCAACACCCCTCAGCAGGCACCAGCTCTAGTCGAACCCGCAGGCCCAGCAGCTCCAGTTACTCCCAGTATGAGCACCTCCGGGACCCGCGACAGCAGCACCCTCAGCAGCCGAAGAATCTCCAGTACCAGCAGCACTCCTCCAGCGCCGGGCAAACCACTCGCGCAGCTCCTGTGGAGAGAGTGGCTCCCGCAGAGACGAAGCACCCGGAGAACCCCCTGGCGGAGCACCTCCAAGCTCAGCACCCCTCCGGCTCAGCACCCCCAGGCTCAGCACCCCCAGGCTCAGCACCCCCAGGCGCAGCACCCTCAGACTCAGCACCCCCAGGCTCAGCACCCCAAGGCTCAGCACCCCCAGGCTCAGCACCCCAGGCTCAGCACCCCCAGTCGCAAGCACCCCCAGGCTCAGCATCCCCAGGCTCAGCACCCCCAGTCGCAGCACCCCCAGGCTCAGCACCCTCAGCAGCACCAGAGTCACCAGTGACCTCGACAGGCTCGACTGCGTCTACCTGGGACACACCTGAAGGGGACGGACCCTGAGGGGGGAGGGGGTCTACCTGGAGGGGGACCTGGTACAAGGAAGAGCGGCGGCGGGGGGAGGGACGGAGTGCGGTAGGGGAAGAGGCGGTAGTAGGGGACCGACTCGTCAAACGTGACGTCCTGGGAGGACAGAACACGGCGAGAGGTGGGGTGGTAGAACTACCACCCAGGCGCGTCAGGGGGGAAACCCAGGAAGACGCAAGGAGCAGCACGATGGGGACAGCTTGTCCGCGGACAAGTCGCGGAACAAACGCCCGAGATCCCCAGACCCGGAACGCCGACGCATCGCCAACCTTCCCCGTCCACAGCAAGGCTGGGGAGGTCTCCGGCCTGGAGACCCTGGGGTGTAGGTTGAGCTGATGCGCGGCGTACCTCACCGCAAACGGCCACAGAGAATGGGGAGCAGCCGCATGCATCATAGACGTACGAGCGACGTCCATGACCATGCCAATGCGGCGCTCAGCAATCCCATTTTGCTGCAAGGGAGTCCGGAAGCGTGAAGGTCTGACGGATTCCTCGTGCGCGACAGTAGGCTCTCAGAAGGCCAGAAGAAAACTCTCCGCCTCTGTCCGAGTGCAGACGCAGAACTCGAAAGTCCGAGCAAAGCTTCTACCTGAGCTGGAGACGAGCTGCGCGGATCCAGTCGATCAGCACCTCAGTGACATCACCCTTGCTGCGCAAGGGGAAGACTGTGGTGTAACCACGAGTAGTCGTCAACAACGAGCAGGAAGAAGCGCTCGTGACCCTGTCCACGGAACGCGGGCTGGGCCCCACACGTCCATGTGCAGCGTCTGCAACGGGGTCTCTGTCGGAGGAAACTGGGAGGAGTGAGGGGCAGCCCGCTGGCGCCCCTCGACACAGGGGACACAGGTAGGGCCAGGGCCCTGAGGAAGGGGAGGGAGGGACCGAGGGAGACCAGAAACAAGAAGACGGGAGGCCATGCCTCTGAGCCGAAGAAGAGAGGGGGGACCAAGGCGGTGGTGCCAGAGGAGAGTCTCGTGAGACAGGAGACGACACGAACAGGGGGCAGACTCATGACCAGACCTGGACGCTGCAGCAAACACCTGACCCGACGCAGTGACCCTACCAGACTCAACAACTGGAGGAGACGCAGTGGTCAATGTGTACAGGCTCGACCCCAGCTGACGTGTAAACGTAGCGAGGTGTCGGCCTTTGCTAGCCTCTGTGCAGTGGGTCACCCGCTGACGCGCAGGAGTGAACTGGTGTACTCCCCCATCCTGTAGGTCAGCACCACTCACCAGGTTCGTAGAGAACGAGGGGAGGTAGAGACCAGACAAGGTGCCAGAGGGAGCCGCCGGACACGGGAGGACCGTGGAGAAGTGAGACAGGACAGGACCCCCAGAGGGGGTCAGCCAGAGACACCGCAACGGGCCGACTAAGCGGCGTGAGTGTGGTGCGGTCCCGAAAGAAGGAGCGAGAAGCCCCAGAGTCAAGGGTGAAAGTGAGGGAGGCCGAAGCCGACGTAGTACCTGAGAGCGCAGACTCACCAGTACCTGAGGACGTAGACGCACTAGCACCTAGAGCAGCAGCGTCGCAAGCACCTAGGGCAGCCGCCTCACCAGTACCTAGAGCAGCAGTCTCAATGCCCGGATCGGGCGGGAAACACCGGTAACAGTCACCCTCATCACTAATAGACACAGCATACATGGCAGAAAGAATAGCATGAAAATCAAGATCATAGATGGCAACACCCGCCCGAGACAGCTCGCCCCCAGCGAGGGATGTCTGTGCCTCCGGGAACTGGTGACGCCCACGCGTCCGTCAGGCGACCAAAGCAGCGCTGGGTGGGGTGCGCACCCCCACACTGCTCACCCGCATGGTCGCCGGTGCGCAGGACGTAGGTGCACGGACCAAAACCCCCACCCCCGCTGGCGTGCAGTGTAACCACTCACGGAGCTGCTGAGGGGACAGGGTCTCACGACCGCG